>OY744538.1:20700648-20758148 GCA_963556195.1 Sepiola atlantica
ACGGATTGGCTGTCAGGCATTGCAGCCCCTTTTTCCTTAGGTGTCATTCTCAGTGATACAGTCCAAGACGGCAGTCACAGAGAATGACCTCCCGCCGTTACCAGAACTCTATACAGATAAGTTCACGCGAACCACGTTTTCGTAAACCCTCTCTCAAATTCACCAATGCCTAACTGAACTTTTTAAAACTTTTTAAAACACTGTAAAGAGAGGGATATATATATATATTTTTTAAATATTAATTTGTTCTTTTTATCATGATGACGGTTTTATTACTATGGATTAGAATCACTGAAGAAATCTGTTAAAACGTATTTTGATTTCATTGTAAACTAGAAAAATGAATGGTGGAAACGATCGTATGAGAAAATAAAAAAAAAACATTTTTTTAAACAAAATCTCGAAAGTCATTACCTCATTATTATTCTAAAGTTAGACATGGTTATATATTTGTATGCACAGGATTCACTCCTAAACTAATTAACCGATCATTATGAATTTTGGTACACAGCTCCTAGGTGTAAGGGGTCATAATGTGAGCTATATTTAGTTTAGTTTTATGCAAAATAAGACAAAAATGGATTGGAAGCCCTTTGTGAAAATTCAGATACCGCCGATTTTTGTGAGATTTTAATAATAAATATTAGACATCAATTAATAGATATTAGACATCAATTAATAAATATTAGACATCATTAATAAATATTAGACATCAATTAATAAACATTAGACATCATTTAATAAATATTAGACATCAGTTAATAAATATTAGACACCAATTAATAAATATTAGACATCAATTAATAAATATTAGACATCAGTTAATAAATATTAGACATCAGTTAATAAATATTAGACATCAATTAATAGATATTAAACATCAATTAATAAATATTAGACATCAATTAATAAATATTAGACATCAATTAATAAATATTAGACATCAGTTAATAAATATTAGACATCAGTTAATAAATATTAGACATCAGTTAATAAATATTAGACATCAATTAATAAATATTAGACATCAAGTAATAAATATTAGACATCAATTAATAAATATTAGACATCAATTAATAAATATTCCCCAAATTTCAGTTTCTTTGGAGTATTTTACAGGGTTTTTAGAGGAGCATAATATGAACACAACCTCCTATTTGAAAATTAAAATATTTCAGATTTGCATTAAATTTGGTCCATAGTCATTAGACACCAATTAAGCAAGATTCTTTTAGCCATCTAGGTCTATTAATGACATGACACACCAGGGGTTATTGTGAATTAACTTGTCTCTAAGAGAACCTCTCCATCGCCATTATTCAAGTGATTGCCTCGAGCCTGCTCTCGGCCTGCCAAGCCAGCAGAATATCCGATGAAACTTCCTGATGTTCTAAATATAGGGTTTTTAAATTTGGCAGTTTAAAAAGGGTTATTTAGAATAGAATAGTACATAAACAAAGTAAATGTTTGCATGAACTTTAAAAATTTAAATCAAATATTCATATTTCGTCAAATGTTGAATTATATATTTATTGAATATTTTTTTTTAATAAAAATTATGAGTGAAAAAAAAATGTTACTTACTATATTGATGAATTCCTGGTAAGAAAGTGCCTGGTGATCCATATTGTTCATTTTTGATCCAAGCATGTCCAGTTTATGGGATGGAATTTCCTCTTGAAATTGGGGATCAACCATTAACTCTTGGAAGTCTTGTTTACTGATCTCTCCTTTTCCTAAAATATCATACTGAAATTGAAAGTTCAAATTCTTTGTAGACAAATATTACAATTATTTATTTGCAAAGCTCATCAATCATATAAAATTGATTATTGAAATATCATACTGAAATTGAAAGTTCAAATTCTTTGTAGACAAATATTACAATTATTTATTTGCAAAGCTCATCAATCATATAAAAATTGATTATTGAAATATAAAAAAAAATATCATACTGAAATTGTAAGTTCAAATTCTTTGTAGACAAATATTACAATTATTTATTTGCGAAGCTCATCAAATTAGATAAAAATTGATTATTGAAATATCATACTGAAATTGAAAGTTCAAATTCTTTGTAGACAAATATAGCAATTATTTATTTGCAAAGCTCATCAAATTATATAAAAGTTGATTATTGAAATATAAAAAAAAATATCATACTAAAATTGTAAGTTCAAATTCTTTGTAGACAAATATTACAATTATTTATTTGCAAAGCTCATCAAATTATACAAAAATTGATCATTGAAATATAAAAAAAAATATCATACTGAAATTGAAAGTTCAAATTCTTTGTAGACAAATATTACAATTATTTATTTGCAAAGCTCATCAAATTATACAAAAATTGATTATTGAAATATAAAAAAAAATATCATACTAAAATTGTAAGTTCAAATTCTTTGTAGACAAATATTACAATTATTTATTTGCGAAGCTCATCAAATTATATAAAAATTGATTATTGAAATATAAAAAAAATATACTAAAATTGAAAGTTCAAATTCTTTGTAGATAAATATTACAATTATTTATTTGCGAAGATAATCAATCATATAAAAATTGATTATTGAAATATAAAAAAAATATCATACTGAAATTGAAAGTTCAAATTCTTTGTAGACAAATATTACAATTATTTATTTGCAAAGCTCATCAAATTATACAAAAATTGATTATTGAAATATAAAAAAAAATATCATACTAAAATTGTAAGTTCAAATTCTTTGTAGACAAATATTACAATTATTTATTTGCGAAGATAATCAATCATATAAAAATTGATTATTGAAATATAAAAAAAATATCATACTGAAATTGAAAGTTCAAATTCTTTGTAGACAAATATTACAATTATTTATTTGCAAAGCTCATCAAATTATATAAAAATTGATTATTGAAATATAAAAAAAATATACTAAAGTTGAAAGTTCAAATTCTTTGTAGACAAATATTACAATTATTTATTTGCGAAGCTCATCAAATTAGATAAAAATTGATTATTGAAATATAAAAAAAAATATCATACTTAACTTGTAAGTTCAAATTCTTTGTAGACAAATATTACAATTATTTATTTGCGAAGCTCATCAAATTATATAAAAATTGATTATTGAAATATAAAAAAAATATACTAAAATTGAAAGTTCAAATTCTTTGTAGACAAATATTACAATTATTTATTTGCGAAGATAATCAATCATATAAAAATTGATTATTGAAATATAAAAAAAATATCATACTGAAATTGAAAGTTCAAATTCTTTGTAGACAAATATTACAATTATTTATTTGCAAAGCTCATCAATTATATAAAAATTGATTATTGAAATATAAAAAAATCATATTTGAAAATAAAAATAAAGTCTCATAATATTAGGGGTGAAAATTTCAGATTCATGCGAGTAGTATTTTTTTGTGTTCATTTATACATAAATAACACTAAACAATCAAACATTTTGAAAATTTTGCAAAATTCAGAAGGTGCAGGCCAAAAATAGCCGTTAGGGCTCCACGGGACTCACAATCCATCATTTTTCTGTGAAAAAGTGGTTTCATGCGACATTGCAGGTCCTAAAACATCCTCAAAAGCTATGAATGGATATAGATGGTTAAATCTGATATAGTACTTTAATTTAGGACCATTTTCAGGCTGTGAAAGGGTTTTCATGAATGTAAAATAGCCAAAAACTATTGGCCTGCACCTTCTGAATTTTGCAAAATTTTCAAAATGTTTGATTGTTTAGTGTTATTTATGTATAAATGAACACAAAAAAATACTACTCGCATGAATCTGAAATTTTCACCCATTACGTCCCACCCCTAATAATATTATTCTTGAGAAAAATCGGAAAGTGGTTAGTATTAAAAGTAAGCATCATTTTTGTGGCAATTAGCTGAGGCTTTTTGGCTGCTGTTGCTGTTGTTGTTACTATTGCAAATCAAGTTGGACCCTACCTGTAACCTTGGTCTTTTCAAGACTAACGCCAATAAACATCTCTTGTCTTTGCGATAATCATATTTGTTCTTGTTAGCTCCTTACATCAAGTGGCTTCATGCCTTGTCTGGTGCGATTTTCATTAAAAAAAAAGGAAAGAAAAAAAGTGCAGTGTCGAATATGGAAATGTTGATATTGTCTGATTTTGATCAAGGTCCTTCTCGTAGATTTGGAGTACTTTATGTATCTGAAGGATTTCAGGTTACCCCCCCCCCCCCGACACCGAGGTCACTAGGGACCAGCGGTTGCTCCAAATCATCAAGGAATATCGCCATCTGGAGACATTGAATGACGGTTTCACATGCATCAATGCAACGTTCTCATCCCCACTCTCTGCATTGCGATAGATGGCTGAATGTCCTTGCTTGCCGTAAATTGTCTGCAAGCACATTAAAAACAAAATGACCAGAGGTTGCCAGATCCTGATGCAGACGTCTTTGGGTTTGACTAGAGCTCCTTTAACCAGGCTGTGGCCTTGTTACTGCTGTTGCTCCTCCTCCTCTTTCTCCTCCTCCTTCTCCTCCTCCTCCTCCTCCTCCTCATCATCATCGGTTTAATATCAGTTTTACATGCTGGCATTTATTAGACAGCTTTCAGAAATTGAATTCCAAACTGACCTATCTCTGGTCAGGTCTTTATTTATCCCTCTTTCTCTCAAGTCCATTCTTATCACTTCCTCCCATGTTTTCTTTGGCTTTCCCCCTGTAAACTGAACCCGCTACCTCAACTGTGCTACATCTACTCACCCAAGAACTCTCATCCATTCTTTCAACGTGGCCAAACCATCAAAGTCTCCTGTTCTGCACATATCTTCCTATACTGTTCAGATTTAATCTTCCTCTGAAGTCAGCAGAACTAAGCCTATCTTTAAGACTCACATTACACATCCATCGTATCATTCTCATATTATTTCTCGCCATGCAACACATATCCTCAACCCTCACTGGCCAGGTTTCACTTCCATACATCATCACACTGCGTACACATGCCTGATAGACTATTTCCTTGATTGATAGTGGTAATGGCAGAAGTTTCCTGAACTTACTTTATCTACTTCCAACTTTTGCAATCACACTAGCACCAGCTCCTCTCTGTGCTCCAATGGTATCACCAAGGTAACCAAATAAAAAAATGTTGTTGTAAGTTGAATTGATAAGAATCCAACAGTGAGAAGTGGTGATGCTTATTCCTATTTATTGTGGCCCAATGAAAATTAAAGAAGATTTTATTTAATTAAAAATAAATTAAATTGCTGTATTTATCAGTTTTTAAAAAATTGAGTAAAGTTTTCTACAGAAATAAAGGTGATGTAATTTTGAAGTTTGCGTAGATGTCAGCCAGTAAATTCTCTAATAAATATATTTAGCTTTTATTCATATTTATGAAATAAAAATAAGTGAAAATAAAAAAATATTTGAAAATGAAATAAAAAATATTTGAAAATGAAAAAAAATATTTGAAAATTAAATAAAAATAAGTGAAAATGAAATAAAAATAAGTGAAAATGAAATAAAAATATTTGAAAATGAAATAAAAAATATTTGAAAATGAAATTAAAATAAGTGAAAATGAAATAAAAATAAGTGAAAATTAAATAAAAATAAGTGAAAATGAAATAAAAATATTTGAAAATGAAATAAAAATAAGTGAAAATGAAAAAAAAATATATTTGAAAATGAAAAAAAAAATATTTGAAAATGAAATCAAAATAAGCGAAAATGAAATAAAAATAAGTGAGAATGAAAAAAAAATATTTTAAAATCAAACATGAGCTAGGATTATTTCAAGTAAATAAATATTGAAATATCTGGAACCTGGACAGCATGGGATGACGTCACACAGAGTTTGATGTGGACGTCCCTGAGGTGTAATGAGATGCCTCAGGTAGGTCCGGTCCGTGTCCAAGAGCTAGATTGGCAGGAACAGGCAAGTGTAGGATGTCAACAAAAAACCGGGAAGGACAAGAACCAGAGCTGCTGAAAGGAGATCGAGCAGGCGTTGCTGGCAGGAAATGGATTCATTTGGTGAATGCATTGTCTATTAGTTCATACTAGCAAAAGTATGCTCCTTCTGGTCGAACAAACATATACTACACTGCCCTCCTAAAGGTAATGCCTGGGAGGATGGTATTATGACAACAGAAGAGCTATTACACTACCCCCACTAAAAAAAAGGAGGAAGTAAGGCCTGGATGGATGACATCATGACAACAGAATAGATACTATACTATTACCCCAAAAGCGAAGATAATGCCTAGGAGGATGGTCTTGCGACAACAGAACAGATACAACACTACTCTTTCTAAAAATAAAAGGAGGAGCTAATACTACACTACCCACCCACAAAAAAGGAGGAGGTAATACCTTGGAGGATGCTATCATGATGAACGAACATATACTACACTGCCCCATCCCCTCCAAAAATGAGGTAATTCCTGGAAGGATGATCTCATGACCACAGAACAGATACTACACTATCAACATCCCTCCAAAAAAGAGAAGGTAATACCTGGGAGGATGATAGCATGACAACAGAACATATATAAAACTACCCCTTCCCCCGAATTGACCATTGAAAGATAGTACATTAGTCTGAAATAGTATAGTAAACGAATAGAGCATTAAAAGATAGAAATAGCATAGGTTTGGCTTCAGACAGATACGAAATCTTCATTATTAATAGAAGAAATAGCATAGGTTTGGCTTCAGACAGATACGAAATCTTCATTATTAATAGAAGAAATAGCATAGGTTTGGCTTCAGACAGATCCGAAATCTCCATTATTAATAGAAGAAATCGCATAGGTTTGGCTTCAGACAGATACGAAATCTCCATTATTAATAGAAGAAATAGCATAGGTTTGGCTTCAGACAGATACGAAATCTTCATTATTAATAGAAGAAATAGCATAGGTTTGGCTTCAGACAGATACGAAATCTTCATTATTAATAGAAGAAATAGCATAGGTTTGGCTTCAGACAGATACGAAATCTCCATTATTAATAGAAGAAATAGCATAGGTTTGGCTTCAGACAGATACGAAATCTCCATTATTAATAGAAGAAATAGCATAGGTTTGGCTTCAGACAGATACGAAATCTTCATTATTAATAGAAGAAATAGCATAGGTTTGGCTTCAGACAGATACGAAATCTCCATTATTAATAGAAGAAATAGCATAGGTTTGGCTTCAGACAGATACGAAATCTCCATTATTAATAGAAGAAATCGCATAGGTTTGGCTTCAGACAGATACGAAATCTCCATTATTAATAGAAGAAATAGCATAGGTTTGGCTTCAGACAGATCCGAAATCTCCATTATTAATAGAAGAAATAGCATAGGTTTGGCTTCAGACAGATACGAAATCTCCATTATTAATAGAAGAAATAGCATAGGTTTGGCTTCAGACAGATACGAAATCTCCATTATTAATAGAAGAAATAGCATAGGTTTGGCTTCAGACAGATACGAAATCTTCATTATTAATAGAAGAAATAGCATAGGTTTGGCTTCAGACAGATACGAAATCTCCATTATTAATAGAAGAAATAGCATAGGTTTGGCTTCAGACAGATACGAAATCTCCATTATTAATAGAAGAAATAGCATAGGTTTGGCTTCAGACAGATACGAAATCTCCGTTATTAATAGAAGAAATAGCATAGGTTTGGCTTCAGACAGATACGAAATCTCCGTTATTAATAGAAGAAATAGCATAGGTTTGGCTTCAGACAGATACGAAATCTCCATTATTAATAGAAGAAATAGCATAGGTTTGGCTTCAGACAGATCCGAAATCTCCATTATTAATAGAAGAAATAGCATAGGTTTGGCTTCAGACAGATACGAAATCTCCATTATTAATAGAAGAAATAGCATAGGTTTGGCTTCAGACAGATCCGAAATCTCCATTATTAATAGAAGAAATAGCATAGGTTTGGCTTCAGACAGATACGAAATCTCCGTTATTAATAGAAGAAATAGCATAGGTTTGGCTTCAGACAGATACGAAATCTCCGTTATTAATAGAAGAAATAGCATAGGTTTGGCTTCAGACAGATACGAAATCTCCGTTATTAATAGAAGAAATAGCATAGGTTTGGCTTCAGACAGATCCGAAATCTCCATTATTAATAGAAGAAATAGCATAGGTTTGGCTTCAGACAGATCCGAAATCTCCATTATTAATAGAAGAAATAGCATAGGTTTGGCTTCAGACAGATACGAAATCTCCATTATTAATAGAAGAAATAGCATAGGTTTGGCTTCAGACAGATACGAAATCTCCGTTATTAATAGAAGAAATAGCATAGGTTTGGCTTCAGACAGATACAAAATCCTCATTATTAATAGAAGAAATAGCATAGGTTTGGCTTCAGACAGATACGAAATCTCCATTATTAATAGAAGAAATAGCATAGGTTTGGCTTCAGACAGATCCGAAATCTCCATTATTAATAGAAGAAATAGCATAGGTTTGGCTTCAGACAGATACGAAATCTCCGTTATTAATAGAAGAAATAGCATAGGTTTGGCTTCAGACAGATACGAAATCTCCGTTATTAATAGAAGAAATAGCATAGGTTTGGCTTCAGACAGATCCGAAATCTCCATTATTAATAGAAGAAATAGCATAGGTTTGGCTTCAGACAGATCCGAAATCTCCATTATTAATAGAAGAAATAGCATAGGTTTGGCTTCAGACAGATACGAAATCTCCATTATTAATAGAAGAAATAGCATAGGTTTGGCTTCAGACAGATACGAAATCTCCGTTATTAATAGAAGAAATAGCATAGGTTTGGCTTCAGACAGATACAAAATCCTCATTATTAATAGAAGAAATAGCATAGGTTTGGCTTCAGACAGATACGAAATCTCCATTATTAATAGAAGAAATAGCATAGGTTTGGCTTCAGACAGATACGAAATCTCCATTATTAATAGAAGAAATAGCATAGGTCGGCTTCAGACGAATACGAAATCTCCATTATTAATAGAAGAAATAGCATAGGTCGGCTTCAGACAGATACGAAATCTCCATTATTAATAGAAGAAATAGCATAGGTTTGGCTTCAGACAGATACGAAATCTCCATTATTAATAGAAGAAATAGCATAGGTCGGCTTCAGACAGATACGAAATCTCCATTATTAATAGAAGAAATAGCATAGGTTTGGCTTCAGACAGATACGAAATCTCCATTATTAATAGAAGAAATAGCATAGGTCGGCTTCAGACAGATACAAAATCTCCATTATTAATAGAAGAAATAGCATAGGTTTGGCTTCAGACAGATACGAAATCTCCATTATTAATAGAAGAAATAGCATAGGTTTGGCTTCAGACAGATACGAAATCTCCATTATTAATAGAAGAAATAGCATAGGTTTGGCTTCAGACAGATACGAAATCTTCATTATTAATAGAAGAAATAGCATAGGTTTGGCTTCAGACAGATACGAAATCTCCATTATTAATAGAAGAAATAGCATAGGTTTGGCTTCAGACAGATACGAAATCTCCATTATTAATAGAAGAAATAGCATAGGTTTGGCTTCAGACAGATACGAAATCTCCGTTATTAATAGAAGAAATAGCATAGGTTTGGCTTCAGACAGATACGAAATCTCCGTTATTAATAGAAGAAATAGCATAGGTTTGGCTTCAGACAGATACGAAATCTCCATTATTAATAGAAGAAATAGCATAGGTTTGGCTTCAGACAGATCCGAAATCTCCATTATTAATAGAAGAAATAGCATAGGTTTGGCTTCAGACAGATACGAAATCTCCATTATTAATAGAAGAAATAGCATAGGTTTGGCTTCAGACAGATCCGAAATCTCCATTATTAATAGAAGAAATAGCATAGGTTTGGCTTCAGACAGATACGAAATCTCCGTTATTAATAGAAGAAATAGCATAGGTTTGGCTTCAGACAGATACGAAATCTCCGTTATTAATAGAAGAAATAGCATAGGTTTGGCTTCAGACAGATACGAAATCTCCGTTATTAATAGAAGAAATAGCATAGGTTTGGCTTCAGACAGATCCGAAATCTCCATTATTAATAGAAGAAATAGCATAGGTTTGGCTTCAGACAGATCCGAAATCTCCATTATTAATAGAAGAAATAGCATAGGTTTGGCTTCAGACAGATACGAAATCTCCATTATTAATAGAAGAAATAGCATAGGTTTGGCTTCAGACAGATACGAAATCTCCGTTATTAATAGAAGAAATAGCATAGGTTTGGCTTCAGACAGATACAAAATCCTCATTATTAATAGAAGAAATAGCATAGGTTTGGCTTCAGACAGATACGAAATCTCCATTATTAATAGAAGAAATAGCATAGGTTTGGCTTCAGACAGATCCGAAATCTCCATTATTAATAGAAGAAATAGCATAGGTTTGGCTTCAGACAGATACGAAATCTCCGTTATTAATAGAAGAAATAGCATAGGTTTGGCTTCAGACAGATACGAAATCTCCGTTATTAATAGAAGAAATAGCATAGGTTTGGCTTCAGACAGATCCGAAATCTCCATTATTAATAGAAGAAATAGCATAGGTTTGGCTTCAGACAGATCCGAAATCTCCATTATTAATAGAAGAAATAGCATAGGTTTGGCTTCAGACAGATACGAAATCTCCATTATTAATAGAAGAAATAGCATAGGTTTGGCTTCAGACAGATACGAAATCTCCGTTATTAATAGAAGAAATAGCATAGGTTTGGCTTCAGACAGATACAAAATCCTCATTATTAATAGAAGAAATAGCATAGGTTTGGCTTCAGACAGATACGAAATCTCCATTATTAATAGAAGAAATAGCATAGGTTTGGCTTCAGACAGATACGAAATCTCCATTATTAATAGAAGAAATAGCATAGGTCGGCTTCAGACGAATACGAAATCTCCATTATTAATAGAAGAAATAGCATAGGTCGGCTTCAGACAGATACGAAATCTCCATTATTAATAGAAGAAATAGCATAGGTTTGGCTTCAGACAGATACGAAATCTCCATTATTAATAGAAGAAATAGCATAGGTCGGCTTCAGACAGATACGAAATCTCCATTATTAATAGAAGAAATAGCATAGGTTTGGCTTCAGACAGATACGAAATCTCCATTATTAATAGAAGAAATAGCATAGGTCGGCTTCAGACAGATACAAAATCTCCATTATTAATAGAAGAAATAGCATAGGTTTGGCTTCAGACAGATACGAAATCTCCATTATTAATAGAAGAAATAGCATAGGTTGTGCTTCAGACAAATACAAAATCTCTATTATTAATAGAAGAAATAGCATAGGTTTGGCTTCAGACAGATACGAAATCTCCATTATTAATAGAAGAAATAGCATAGGTTTGGCTTCAGACAGATACGAAATCTCCATTATTAATAGAAGAAATAGCATAGGTTGTGCTTCAGACAGATACGAAATCTCCATTATTAATAGAAGAAATAGCATAGGTTTGGCTTCAGACAGATACGAAATCTCCATTATTAATAGAAGAAATAGCATAGGTTTGGCTTCAGACAGATACGAAATCTCTATTATTAATAGAAGAAATAGCATAGGTTTGGCTTCAGACAGATACGAAATCTCCATTATTAATAGAAGAAATAGCATAGGTTTGGCTTCAGACAGATACGAAATCTCCATTATTAATAGAAGAAATAGCATAGGTTTGGCTTCAGACAGATACGAAATCTTCATTATTAATAGAAGAAATAGCATAGGTTTGGCTTCAGACAGATACAAAATCTCCATTATTAATAGAAGAAATAGCATAGGTTTGGCTTCAGACAGATACAAAATCTCCATTATTAATTGAAGAAATAGCATAGGTCGGCTTCAGACAGATACGAAATCTCCATTATTAATAGAAGAAATAGCATAGGTTTGGCTTCAGACAGATACGAAATCTCCATTATTAATAGAAGAAATAGCATAGGTTTGGCTTCAGACAGATACGAAATCTCCATTATTAATAGAAGAAATAGCATAGGTTTGGCTTCAGACAGATACGAAATCTCCATTATTAATAGAAGAAATAGCATATATTTGGCTTCAGACAGATACGAAATCTCCATTATTAATAGAAGAAATCGCATAGGTTTGGCTTCAGACAGATACAAAATCTCCATTATTAATTGAAGAAATAGCATAGGTCGGCTTCAGACAGATACGAAATCTCCATTATTAATAGAAGAAATCGCATAGGTTTGGCTTCAGACAGATACGAAATCTCCATTATTAATAGAAGAAATAGCATAGGTTTGGCTTCAGACAGATACGAAATCTCCATTATTAATAGAAGAAATAGCATAGGTTTGGCTTCAGACAGATACGAAATCTCCATTATTAATAGAAGAAATCGCATAGGTTTGGCTTCAGACAGATACGAAATCTCCATTATTAATAGAAGAAATAGCATAGGTTTGGCTTCAGACAGATACGAAATCTCCATTATTAATAGAAGAAATAGCATAGGTTTGGCTTCAGACAGATACAAAATCTCCATTATTAATTGAAGAAATAGCATAGGTCGGCTTCAGACAGATACGAAATCTCCATTATTAATAGAAGAAATAGCATAGGTTTGGCTTCAGACAGATACGAAATCTCCATTATTAATAGAAGAAATAGCATAGGTTTGGCTTCAGACAGATACGAAATCTCCATTATTAATAGAAGAAATCGCATAGGTTTGGCTTCAGACAGATACGAAATCTCCATTATTAATAGAAGAAATAGCATAGGTCGGCTTCAGACAGATACGAAATCTCCATTATTAATAGAAGAAATCGCATAGGTTTGGCTTCAGACAGATACGAAATCTCCATTATTAATAGAAGAAATAGCATAGGTTTGGCTTCAGACAGATACAAAATCTCCATTATTAATTGAAGAAATAGCATAGGTCGGCTTCAGACAGATACGAAATCTCCATTATTAATAGAAGAAATAGCATAGGTTTGGCTTCAGACAGATACGAAATCTCCATTATTAATAGAAGAAATAGCATAGGTTTGGCTTCAGACATATACGAAATCTTCATTATTAATAGAAGAAATAGCATAGGTTTGGCTTCAGACAGATACGAAATCTCCATTATTAATAGAAGAAATAGCATAGGTTTGGCTTCAGACAGATACGAAATCTCCATTATTAATAGAAGAAATAGCATAGGTTTGGCTTCAGACAGATACGAAATCTCCATTATTAATAGAAGAAATCGCATAGGTTTGGCTTCAGACAGATACGAAATCTCCATTATTAATAGAAGAAATCGCATAGGTTTGGCTTCAGACAGATACGAAATCTCCATTATTAATAGAAGAAATAGCATAGGTTTGGCTTCAGACAGATACGAAATCTTCATTATTAATAGAAGAAATAGCATAGGTTTGGCTTCAGACAGATACGAAATCTCCATTATTAATAGAAGAAATAGCATAGGTTTGGCTTCAGACAGATACAAAATCTCCATTATTAATTGAAGAAATAGCATAGGTCGGCTTCAGACAGATACGAAATCTCCATTATTAATAGAAGAAATAGCATAGGTTTGGCTTCAGACAGATACGAAATCTCCATTATTAATAGAAGAAATAGCATAGGTTTGGCTTCAGACAGATACGAAATCTCCATTATTAATAGAAGAAATAGCATAGGTTTGGCTTCAGACAGATACGAAATCTTCATTATTAATAGAAGAAATAGCATAGGTTTGGCTTCAGACAGATACAAAATCTCTATTATTAATAGAAGAAATAGCATAGGTTTGGCTTCAGACAGATACGAAATCTCCATTATTAATAGAAGAAATAGCATAGGTTTGGCTTCAGACAGATACGAAATCTCCATTATTAATAGAAGAAATAGCATAGGTTGTGCTTCAGACAGATACGAAATCTCCATTATTAATAGAAGAAATAGCATAGGTTTGGCTTCAGACAGATACGAAATCTCCATTATTAATAGAAGAAATAGCATAGGTTTGGCTTCAGACAGATACGAAATCTCTATTATTAATAGAAGAAATAGCATAGGTTTGGCTTCAGACAGATACGAAATCTCCATTATTAATAGAAGAAATAGCATAGGTTTGGCTTCAGACAGATACGAAATCTCCATTATTAATAGAAGAAATAGCATAGGTTTGGCTTCAGACAGATACGAAATCTTCATTATTAATAGAAGAAATAGCATAGGTTTGGCTTCAGACAGATACAAAATCTCCATTATTAATAGAAGAAATAGCATAGGTTTGGCTTCAGACAGATACAAAATCTCCATTATTAATTGAAGAAATAGCATAGGTCGGCTTCAGACAGATACGAAATCTCCATTATTAATAGAAGAAATAGCATAGGTTTGGCTTCAGACAGATACGAAATCTCCATTATTAATAGAAGAAATAGCATAGGTTTGGCTTCAGACAGATACGAAATCTCCATTATTAATAGAAGAAATCGCATAGGTTTGGCTTCAGACAGATACAAAATCTCCATTATTAATTGAAGAAATAGCATAGGTCGGCTTCAGACAGATACGAAATCTCCATTATTAATAGAAGAAATCGCATAGGTTTGGCTTCAGACAGATACGAAATCTCCATTATTAATAGAAGAAATAGCATAGGTTTGGCTTCAGACAGATACGAAATCTCCATTATTAATAGAAGAAATAGCATAGGTTTGGCTTCAGACAGATACGAAATCTCCATTATTAATAGAAGAAATCGCATAGGTTTGGCTTCAGACAGATACGAAATCTCCATTATTAATAGAAGAAATAGCATAGGTTTGGCTTCAGACAGATACGAAATCTCCATTATTAATAGAAGAAATAGCATAGGTTTGGCTTCAGACAGATACAAAATCTCCATTATTAATTGAAGAAATAGCATAGGTCGGCTTCAGACAGATACGAAATCTCCATTATTAATAGAAGAAATAGCATAGGTTTGGCTTCAGACAGATACGAAATCTCCATTATTAATAGAAGAAATAGCATAGGTTTGGCTTCAGACAGATACGAAATCTCCATTATTAATAGAAGAAATCGCATAGGTTTGGCTTCAGACAGATACGAAATCTCCATTATTAATAGAAGAAATAGCATAGGTCGGCTTCAGACAGATACGAAATCTCCATTATTAATAGAAGAAATCGCATAGGTTTGGCTTCAGACAGATACGAAATCTCCATTATTAATAGAAGAAATAGCATAGGTTTGGCTTCAGACAGATACAAAATCTCCATTATTAATTGAAGAAATAGCATAGGTCGGCTTCAGACAGATACGAAATCTCCATTATTAATAGAAGAAATAGCATAGGTTTGGCTTCAGACAGATACGAAATCTCCATTATTAATAGAAGAAATAGCATAGGTTTGGCTTCAGACATATACGAAATCTTCATTATTAATAGAAGAAATAGCATAGGTTTGGCTTCAGACAGATACGAAATCTCCATTATTAATAGAAGAAATAGCATAGGTTTGGCTTCAGACAGATACGAAATCTCCATTATTAATAGAAGAAATAGCATAGGTTTGGCTTCAGACAGATACGAAATCTCCATTATTAATAGAAGAAATCGCATAGGTTTGGCTTCAGACAGATACGAAATCTCCATTATTAATAGAAGAAATCGCATAGGTTTGGCTTCAGACAGATACGAAATCTCCATTATTAATAGAAGAAATAGCATAGGTTTGGCTTCAGACAGATACGAAATCTTCATTATTAATAGAAGAAATAGCATAGGTTTGGCTTCAGACAGATACGAAATCTCCATTATTAATAGAAGAAATAGCATAGGTTTGGCTTCAGACAGATACAAAATCTCCATTATTAATTGAAGAAATAGCATAGGTCGGCTTCAGACAGATACGAAATCTCCATTATTAATAGAAGAAATAGCATAGGTTTGGCTTCAGACAGATACGAAATCTCCATTATTAATAGAAGAAATAGCATAGGTTTGGCTTCAGACAGATACGAAATCTCCATTATTAATAGAAGAAATAGCATAGGTTTGGCTTCAGACAGATACGAAATCTTCATTATTAATAGAAGAAATAGCATAGGTTTGGCTTCAGACAGACACGAAATCTCCATTATTAATAGAAGAAATCGCATAGGTTTGGCTTCAGACAGATAGGAAATCTCCATTATTAATAGAAGAAATAGCATAGGTTTGGCTTCAGACAGATACGAAATCTCCATTATTAATAGAAGAAATAGCATAGGTTTGGCTTCAGACAGATACGAAATCTCCATTATTAATAGAAGAAATAGCATAGGTTTGGCTTCAGACAGATACGAAATCTCCATTATTAATAGAAGAAATAGCATAGGTTTGGCTTCAGACAGATACGAAATCTCCATTATTAATAGAAGAAATAGCATAGGTTTGGCTTCAGACAGATACGAAATCTCCATTATTAATAGAAGAAATAGCATAGGTTTGGCTTCAGACAGATACGAAATCTCCATTATTAATAGAAGAAATAGCATAGGTTTGGCTTCAGACAGATACGAAATCTCCATTATTAATAGAAGAAATAGCATAGGTTTGGCTTCAGACAGATACGAAATCTTCATTATTAATAGAAGAAATCGCATAGGTTTGGCTTCAGACAGATACGAAATCTCCATTATTAATAGAAGAAATAGCATAGGTTTGGCTTCAGACAGATACGAAATCTCCATTATTAATAGAAGAAATAGCATAGGTTTGGCTTCAGACAGATACGAAATCTTCATTATTAATAGAAGAAATCGCATAGGTTTGGCTTCAGACAGATACGAAATCTCCATTATTAATAGAAGAAATAGCATAGGTTTGGCTTCAGACAGATACGAAATCTTCATTATTAATAGAAGAAATCGCATAGGTTTGGCTTCAGACAGATACGAAATCTCCATTATTAATAGAAGAAATAGCATAGGTTTGGCTTCAGACAGATACGAAATCTTCATTATTAATAGAAGAAATAGCATAGGTTTGGCTTCAGACAGATACGAAATCTTCATTATTAATAGAAGAAATAGCATAGGTTTGGCTTCAGACAGATACGAAATCTCCATTATTAATAGAAGAAATAGCATAGGTTTGGCTTCAGACAGATACGAAATCTTCATTATTAATAGAAGAAATCGCATAGGTTTGGCTTCAGACAGATACGAAATCTCCATTATTAATAGAAGAAATAGCATAGGTTTGGCTTCAGACAGATACGAAATCTTCATTATTAATAGAAGAAATCGCATAGGTTTGGCTTCAGACAGATACGAAATCTCCATTATTAATAGAAGAAATAGCATAGGTTTGGCTTCAGACAGATACGAAATCTCCATTATTAATAGAAGAAATAGCATAGGTTTGGCTTCAGACAGATACGAAATCTCCATTATTAATAGAAGAAATAGCATAGGTTTGGCTTCAGACAGATACGAAATCTCCATTATTAATAGAAGAAATAGCATAGGTTTGGCTTCAGACAGATACGAAATCTCCATTATTAATAGAAGAAATAGCATAGGTTTGGCTTCAGACAGATACGAAATCTTCATTATTAATAGAAGAAATAGCATAGGTTTGGCTTCAGACAGATACGAAATCTCCATTATTAATAGAAGAAATAGCATAGGTTTGGCTTCAGACAGATACGAAATCTCCATTATTAATAGAAGAAATAGCATAGGTTTGGCTTCAGACAGATACGAAATCTCCATTATTAATAGAAGAAATAGCATAGGTTTGGCTTCAGACAGATACGAAATCTCCATTATTAATAGAAGAAATAGCATAGGTTTGGCTTCAGACAGATACGAAATCTCCATTATTAATAGAAGAAATAGCATAGGTTTGGCTTCAGACAGATACGAAATCTCCATTATTAATAGAAGAAATAGCATAGGTTTGGCTTCAGACAGATACGAAATCTCCATTATTAATAGAAGAAATAGCATAGGTTTGGCTTCAGACAGATACGAAATCTCCATTATTAATAGAAGAAATAGCATAGGTTTGGCTTCAGACAGATACGAAATCTCCATTATTAATAGAAGAAATAGCATAGGTTTGGCTTCAGACAGATACGAAATCTCCATTATTAATAGAAGAAATAGCATAGGTTTGGCTTCAGACAGATACGAAATCTCCATTATTAATAGAAGAAATAGCATAGGTTTGGCTTCAGACAGATACGAAATCTCCATTATTAATAGAAGAAATAGCATAGGTTTGGCTTCAGACAGATACGAAATCTTCATTATTAATAGAAGAAATCGCATAGGTTTGGCTTCAGACAGATACGAAATCTCCATTATTAATAGAAGAAATAGCATAGGTTTGGCTTCAGACAGATACGAAATCTCCATTATTAATAGAAGAAATAGCATAGGTTTGGCTTCAGACAGATACGAAATCTTCATTATTAATAGAAGAAATAGCATAGGTTTGGCTTCAGACAGATACGAAATCTCCATTATTAATAGAAGAAATAGCATAGGTTTGGCTTCAGACAGATACGAAATCTCCATTATTAATAGAAGAAATCGCATAGGTTTGGCTTCAGACAGATACGAAATCTCCATTATTAATAGAAGAAATAGCATAGGTTTGGCTTCAGACAGATACGAAATCTTCATTATTAATAGAAGAAATCGCATAGGTTTGGCTTCAGACAGATACGAAATCTCCATTATTAATAGAAGAAATAGCATAGGTTTGGCTTCAGACAGATACGAAATCTTCATTATTAATAGAAGAAATAGCATAGGTTTGGCTTCAGACAGATACAAAATCTCCATTATTAATTGAAGAAATAGCATAGGTCGGCTTCAGACAGATACGAAATCTCCATTATTAATAGAAGAAATAGCATAGGTTTGGCTTCAGACAGATACGAAATCTCCATTATTAATAGAAGAAATAGCATAGGTTTGGCTTCAGACAGATACGAAATCTTCATTATTAATAGAAGAAATAGCATAGGTTTGGCTTCAGACAGATACGAAATCTCCATTATTAATAGAAGAAATCGCATAGGTTTGGCTTCAGACAGATACGAAATCTCCATTATTAATAGAAGAAATAGCATAGGTTTGGCTTCAGACAGATACAAAATCTCCATTATTAATTGAAGAAATAGCATAGGTCGGCTTCAGACAGATACGAAATCTCCATTATTAATAGAAGAAATAGCATAGGTTTGGCTTCAGACAGATACGAAATCTCCATTATTAATAGAAGAAATAGCATAGGTCGGCTTCAGACAGATACAAAATCTCCATTATTAATAGAAGAAATAGCATAGGTTTGGCTTCAGACAGATACAAAATCTCCATTATTAATAGAAGAAATAGCATAGGTTTGGCTTCAGACAGATACGAAATCTCCATTATTAATAGAAGAAATAGCATAGACAGACAGATACCAAATCTCTATTAGTAATAAATATAATAATGGAATCAGACGTTCATTCGCAAGACAAATTCATTATTTTATTTATTCTAACATTTTCTCTCAAAATATTGAAATTATTGAAGATTATGATTGAATAAATGTAGGAGTGGTTGGGTATTACTACAGTCATTCCTTGAAGCGCAATCACATGTAGAATATCATAAAATCTTCATCTTAAACTGTCGCAATGTAATGGGATCACCCCTACAAGAATGGACTAAACCATTGCCATATAAGCATTTGATCTAGTCGAGAGCAGAAGGCAGTCGCGTTCGATGCCACAGCCTTATGATACTCTTACCAGATGAGGATACGTCCTTGTGACTGTGGTGGCCTTGCTCTGTCAGAGTAAGATATGGTTTGGCACAGTCCTAGGAGGTGCATGCTCCCAGACTTTACCTTCTCTCTTTGAGAAGGGGATGGGGGGGTTGGTTCAATGCCAGTCGCCTGAGGCGCACTTACCAGGGAATGCCGACAGGGCTGTTCAGGCTATTTTTGTGGGCCACAGTGAACCCTCTCTAGTGTGCTGGCTTTTCAATGTGCACCTTCCGGCCTTGTGCCATATCTTCCTGTGGTGGGAAAGAAGTACTTACCGGACAGATGCGTCGGTGCTTGTATAATAAAAAGCCGAAAAAACGTTTTTTTTGTCTTTTAGTGTTGGAGAGGTAAATAAGGGGCAGGTAACTCTTACCACGAATTTTAAGCAAGATTTTCCAGTAATCAAAACTGATGGCTTTAATTGGCGTTGCACAGGGTTAGGGTTAGGGTTAGGGTTTAGGGTTAGGGTTAGGGTTAGAGTTTAGGGTTAGAGTTTAGGGTTTAGGGTTAGGGTTAGGGTTTAGGGTTAGGGTTAGGGTTTAGGGTTAGGGTTAGGGTTAGAGTTTAGGGTTAGGGTTTAGGGTTTAGGTTTAGGGTTTAGGGTTAGGGTTAGGGTTAGGGTTTAGGGTTAGGGTTAGAGTTTAGGGTTAGGGTTTAGGGTTAGGGTTAGGGTTAGGGTTTAGGATTTAGGGTTTAGGGTATGGGTTAGAAAAATATTGTTCGAAAGCTAGAGCTGTCGTGAAGAGTTACCTGCCCCTTATTTACCTCTCCAACACTAAAAGACAAACAAAACTTCTTTTCTGCTTTTTATTATACAAGCACCAATGCGTCCTATGCCACAGGATGCTCTTACCAAAGATACGTCCTTGACAACAATCAGTCCGATAGAGTGTGGGCTATTGTGACTGCGGTGGCCTTGTTCTGTGCATTCCTAGGAGGTGCGCCCTCCCAGACTTTACCTTCTCTCTTTGAAGGAGAGTTGGTTCGATACCAATCGCTTCAGGCGCCCCTACCAAGGAATGCCAACGGGACTGCTCAGGTTATTTTTGTGGGTCAGAGGGCACTGCCTGAGGTGCACTGGCCTGTCTTCCGGCCTTGTACCACATCTTCCTCCGGTGGGAGAAAAATAAATGCTAGGCAGTCGAGTTAATATATTGTTAACCATCCTGTTTTATCTTGATATCTATGTGTTTTTATGTTATATAACATAAACCATGCGACATATGTAGTAAAAATACGCATTTTCTTATTAATTTCTTTCTGAATATATTATTTCAATGTTTCTGCCATATGAAGGTGTACTTATTTTGTTCAGCCATTTTGATTTTATTTGCGTCTATTTTTTGTTTTATTCTATCAATAAATTTATTTGTATGTTTGTGTGTCGATATCTTCACTTCTCATCTGACTCTAATCATTTATGAAGGTTGCCTGCAGTTTTTATGAATATGAAATCCACTTATCATCAAAAGTGACGTCATGACGTCAAAATTGGCGCAATTTTATATGGTTACATTTAGAGGCATATCTAGATGTTGTTTCTCATCCCTTTCAGTGATTGATCTGAGCTTTTTTTTCTTTGTGTGTCAATCTATCAGAACTTTATGATCGATTTTCACTCAATCCCTTATCTCTTTATCATTCCGTGCCTCTTTTGATCAGTTTTTGTTTTCTTTACTTTGCGAAAAGACAGCTGACTGCTGTAGAGTTAGAATTCATTTGTTTCTTTTACTGATTTTTCCAACCTAAAATATAGCAAGTTGTATAGAATAGCGCGTAACTCTGCTTTGAACAAAGAATTGATTCGTCAAAGATTTCTCTAAAGAGGAAGCAGAAATTTCTACAGTTACCTCCCTTGTATTAGTTACGACTATTATAAATTTCACGATGCTTTCTACATCAATCTGTTATTACTTGTTAATTAGTTTTTAGTTGTTAATTAGTTTTGAAGCTGTTTTGCTTGCATGATTACACGTAACTCTAACAGGATCATAATTAAAAAAATATATATACATAATTAGTCTAAATACCAGGTTGTAAGAATGGAAAACTTAACATTGAATAAAAAGCCGATTTAAAATTAAAAAAAAAGGTCTTACTTGCTTCCAGATCTCTTCCTTGACCACTAAAGTCTTATGTGACGCCATAATTTAACGATATTTTGAGGATATGACCCCTTTGTCAAGTGTTTCTATTTCTTTGCCTAAAGCTTCTCTCTGCCACATGCGAATATTTGTCAAACTTAACATTGAATAAAAAGCCAATTTAAATTTTTAAAAAAAGTCTTACTTGCTTCCAGATCTCTTCCTTGACCACTAAAGTCTTATGTGACGCCATAATTTGACGATATTTTGAGGATATGACCCCTTTGTCAAGTGTTTCTATTTCTTTTCCTAAGGCTTCTCTCTGCCACATGCGAATATTTGTCAAACTTAACATTGAATAAAAAGCCGATTTAAATTTTTAAAAAAGGTCTTACTTGCTTCCAGATCTCTTCCTTGACCACTAAAGTCTTATGTGACGCCATAATTTGACGATATTTTGAGGATATGCCCCCTTTGTCAAGTGTTTCTATTTCTTTTCCTAAGGCTTCTCTCTGCCACATGCGAATATTTGTCAAACTTAACATTGAAAAAAAAGCCGATTTAAATTTTAAAAAAAGGTCTTACTTGCTTCCAAATCTCTTCCTTGACCACTAAAGTCTTATGTGACGCCATAATTTGACGATATTTTGAGGATATGACCCCTTTGTCAAGTGTTTCTATTTCTTTTCCTAAGGCTTCTCTCTGCCACATGCGAATATTTGTCAAACTTAACATTGAATAAAAAGCCGATTTAAAATTAAAAAGTCTTACTTGCTTCCAGATCTCTTCCTTGACCACTAAAGTCTTATGTGACGCCATAATTTGACGATATTTTGAGGATATGACCCCTTTGTCAAGTGTTTCTATTTCTTTTCCTAAGGCTTCTCTCTGCCACATGCGAATATTTGTCAAACTTAACATTGAATAAAAAGCCGATTTAAAATTAAAAAGTCTTACTTGCTTCCAGATCTCTTCCTTGACCACTAAAGTCTTATGTGACGCCATAATTTGACGATATTTTGAGGATATGCCCCCTTTGTCAAGTGTTTCTATTTCTTTTCCTAAGGCTTCTCTCTGTCACATGCGAATATTTGTCAAACTTAACATTGAATAAAAAGCCGATTTAAAATTTAAAAAAAGTCTTAATTGCTTCCAGATCTCTTCCTTGACCACTAAAGTCTTATGTGACGCCATAATTTGACGATATTTTGAGGATATGACCCCTTTGTCAAGTGTTTCTATTTCTTTGCCTAAGGCTTCTCTCTGCCACTGTAGAATTACCGCTAAAAGTCTTTTATACTAATACAAACTGCATTACTTATCACTAAGCCGCGAAAAAATTATTTACTTTGGATGATTATACAGCTTTATTCTCTTTTCATCTTCTTTCTTCTTTGCCGAGAATAAACCCAAACTTTTCTTGATTATTTCTTATTTTAATTTCGTAATACCCCCCCCCCACCTACAAATGAATTCAAAATACATAAAATGTCACATATATTCTCTGTTATCCAGCGTTTAGTCTTTTACTTTCTACTTTCAGCGATCCTATACAGAACAGGAGACTTTGTTAGTTTGGTCACATTGAAATAATGGATGCGCGTTCTTGGGTTAGACGTAGAATAGTTGGCAGAGGATGGCCAAGGAAAACATAGGAGAACGTGATAAGGATGGATTTGAGAGCAATAGGTTTGTTTGAAAGTTTAAAAAGTCGTCCAACACATGCCAGCATGTAAAACGGACGTTAAACCAAAGATGATGATGATGATGATGATGATGATGATGATGATGATGATGATGATGATGACGAGTCACAATCAGTGCATATTTGTGAGGAACTGTAGTACAATAAACGCGAACGGGGTCCAAAAAAAGAACGAGAAAGGGTTTAAAAACATAAATTTGCAACAAGTGAAGTTGACCTACGACGAGAATAGATATTTTTCTACTTACCTATGTAATTTGTTTTTATTTTTACCTATTATAAATGGGTTTTCATTAGATGTAAAAAAAAAAAATTCTTGTTTTTTTTTCCCACCGTTTTCACAAAAACAATATGGTGCTCCTAGTGCATTTGTTAGTAACCCCCCCCCCCAAATCGGCCATGTTTTTTTTGCATGTTACGGTGTCAAAACTATTGATTTCTAATAAATAGCACTTCAAACGGGTTTAAAATACAAACAAATAGCACATGCAAGTTTGAAACTAACTTTTACAGCTTACAGTTACTTTTATTTGTTGTAAATTTTTTTTTTAGCGTTTTTACTCTGCTGAGTCTCGTAAAAGATGCCCGAAATATGTTTTAAAAGTTTGCTGATAAAAATTAAATTTGCATACGTGATTATTCTTTCCTTTTTTCATTATTATCAGTTATTATTAAGATTACGATTAAGCCTTCGTTTCTTTGCTCATAGAAATAAATTTGTGTGCGTGATTATTGAAGCGAGCTGGACACACGTATGTTCTCCTTTATTATATAGATTATGCAGCATTCGGTCCTTCACTTTCTACTTTCTGCGATCTTATACAGGGTGGGCAAAAATAAGGGTCCTATTTTTAAAAATTCATAACTTTTTTATTTATTGATTTTTTTTTTTTTTTTTTAGAATAAGTAAAGGACCCCTTCCGAAGCAAGCATGAGCCGTATTAGCCCTAAGGAACGTACCCTCATTTAGAAAACATTATTTTTGCTTAAAAAACTCAAAACAGTGTAAAAAACAATACTTTAGTTTTTGTAAGTTTTAAGAAGTGTTTTTCGGCTAAAATTTGTTTTGTTTATTTCAAAAAATCTCGGAAGGGTCAGTCTACACACACATAAAGTTTGGTGAGGTTAACTTTTATTTTGTGGAAGTTATTCAAATTCAAGTTATTCAAATTTAAAGATAGGACCTTTATTTTGGCCCACCCTGTACATGCCAGCATGTAAAACGAACGTTAAACTGATGATTCATAATGAGTGTGGATTCATGCGGAACTGTGATACAACTGTTGATGATGAAAAAATATGTTGAGAAAAAGATTTAATTGCATTTTCTTGATCTGGAAGTCATCTGATACGGTCTACTTGTGCATGGCATACACTAAAAAGTTGTTAACTGAGTCAAGATTTTCTACGATGAACTGAAATGTCAGGTGTGATCGGCCGTGGGAACGTCAGAGGTTTTCCCTATTATGGTCAGCGTACATCAGGGATCAGGACTTTCATTACTACATTACAATATTGTCAAGGATGCTGTCACTCGGAAGTTTCTCGCTCAGATATAATCTACATAGATCGTCTAAAAATCTACATATCCAAGACTGCATTAAGATTTTCTGAGCGAGAAACTAGAAATTTTAAAGTTTAAAGATACAAAAAAATCTACTTAACCAAAAAAAAACGAAATTGTTGCAAACTGTTGACATAGAATAAACTTTATTTTTGGATAGCTACTAAATACAAACCATTATAAAAATGTTTGAGCAAAGGTGAACCTACATGTAGCCTCTGTGACTGATATCAAGTCTGATTACCCTACTCGTGGATGAGAAGCCAAAATATCATGGAAGTCAATTAATTTTAGTGACCGAGGAAGATGCGTGTGACGGTTTTATATAAGCAAAAAAAAATTAACTTTAAGATAAACTGAAGTGACTGTGGGGAGTGGGTGGAAATGGATGTGAACGTTTTAAATAAACAATAATAACTAATACATTTCAGCAATAGGAGCTGTATATAGAAATATATGCTTTTAAAAGAGATGCTACAATATCAAATTTCACAGTTAGCCTGAGTAATTCCTTTGGTGGAATGAAACACAAACGTTTCTGCATAGCTTAGTTGCCATAAGTATATTTTTTGATATATATATATATATATAGTCTCGGAAGTTCTTTTAACCTTCAAAACTGAAAAAAAATTAAAAATATATATATATATTTTCGTTGAAAGATTTTAGTCTAGTAAGTCAATCAATCTACTGCAATCACTATTTTAGTTAACTTCCAAGAATTTACTCTAATATAAATATATTTTTATATATGTTTTTTTTTTATATAAGGGATCGTCAGTTGTTTACCATGAAAACTGTTTCGGGATTTTAAAAACAAAACAGTATTTCTTTATCATGGCATCCCAGCAGTGTTGATCAAACACCACCTCCCTATTTAATAATTATTTTTTAATTTAAAAAGTTTACATATATTTGATTTAGTTTTGCCTCCAGATTTGTTTTTCTAAAGTTTTAAAATATAGTTTCTCCTTACCTGTGTTGTTCCTTTCAAAGTGAGTATTTACTATTTTACAGAACATCTATTTTATAGAGTTAGATGATTCCATTATAATTACCCCCTTTTTCTTCTTGGTTATTTTCTTTATCTACAAATGTTTTAAAATTAAAAATATATATTTATAAAAATATTTCATATATACATATATATATATACAATATTTATTTATTTATTTCATCATGGACTATTTACATATGTTATACATTTTTATAGTAGTTTTGGATTTCTTTTATCAATTTCTTTTGATTTATTTCATATAATTTAAAAGCGTCAGGATAGCGTGTTATTGCCTTATTTAATTGTCTAAATATTTTATTTTTATCTCCACCTTGTTTAAGCATTCTTATTACTAATGAAGTGACTGGAGGTATAAAATCCATTAACCTTAAAGTAACACGGGCTATTCTTAGAAATTAGGACATTATACTCCCATAAAATATATACATAGGACAAGTACTACTTTTATGCGGCATACGAACGATATGAAAGGGAAAAGAATTTCTTTTATCAAACATTTTATAAATAAATCTACCATCCTCAATTTTTATATCTAAATCTAGAAAGGTAGCATGTATTCCTGTATGTTCACAATTTAATTTTAATTCCCTAGGATATATTAAATGTTTTGTATTTTCAAACTCCTCTCTATCATTTATACAGACCAGGTCATCAATAAACCTCCTGCAGCCGTGGTAACTATACGTTCTAGATATATCATTTTTTATTAATGCTGACATATATATGTATTCATATCTATGTAAATAGAGATTTGCCCAAAAGGGGGCAGGGTCCAAACCCATAGGAATACCTATTGTTTGTATTAGTGTTTTATTTCCTATTAAAAAAAACTTTCTTTAATCATGTGACTTATAAGTATTTTAAGGCCATTTTTTGAAGTACTAGTTTTACTGTTTTTAGTCTTACACCAAAAGGCTTTAGATTTTGAAAAATCTATGTATTTACCTTTACCTCCGGCAAAAGCTAAATCTATAATGTTACCTAATTCTTTAATTAGTTCATTATGTGGTATTTTTGTATATAAGGTACTAAAATCATATGTAGAAATTGATTTTGCCTTTTTACGGGAATTTATATGATCTAGTTTTTCTTTTATTGGATATGAATTATTTACTACCCAAAATAGGTTTATATTACTATAAAACTTTCTTTTATTATGAAAATTATTTATCTGATTAATTATTAATTTAAACACATTTGATATAGCCTTACTCAAGGGTTTAGTAATACACATTTTGGAGGCAACAATAAAACGGGCCCCAACTGGGTTTTTATGCATTTTAGGTATCCAATACATACATGGAAGTTTATTATTTTTCTCATCTAATTTTAGTCCTAATTTTTCACAAATAATGGTGTTATTTAGAATAATACTTTCTTTTTCACAATTACTTACTTTATAAGTATCTGATTCTATACCTATAATTCCTACTTCTGACAATAAGCGTTGTATGTAATATTTTTTACATATAAAAGCTATATTATTTGCTGTTATATATATATATATATATATATATATATATATATATATATATATATATATATATATATATATGGGAAATGAAAAAGGAAAAACCAAAAGATATTTTTTTATATATTCATCAACGTTTCGTCTTTATTTGTAAGACTTCCTCAGGATGATAATTTTAAGAAAAATGTCATGCAAGTACATCGAAATATTGGGTTGACATGATGGGTTGATGAGAAAAAGTAGTAGCCGTGGCTACTGAGAGCGCTGGACCAAGGTCCGGGCTGAGAGAAGTCAATGGCAGAGAGTGAAATGAATTTGGATGGCTGTGAGTGAAAAAGGGGAGCGGTAGGAGTGTTAGTGAATTTGTTCTTATGGTGGGAGAGAAGGGAGGGGTTCGATGTACTTGCATGACATTTTTCTTAAAATTATCATCTTGAGGAAGTCTTACAAATAAAGACGAAACGTTGATGAATATATAAAAAAATATCTCTTGGTTTTTCCTTTTTCATTTCCCATTACGTCAGATTACTTCTTTTCTCATATATATATATATATATATATATATATATATATATATATATATATATATATATATATATATATATATATATATATATATATAATGATATTTTATAAATAAATATTAATTATTTATTACCTACAGACATCGATGTTTCATGCTTATGCAATCTTTAGTGCAGGAAGTTAATTCTCGACGGTCGGCGGGCGCGAACTCCGATCATAAATCGCCACTGATTTGCAGTCAAAAGCGTTACCCTTTAGCCACCACAAATTAGCTTGGAAATTAGGAGGAATTTAACTTTGTAAATGCCAAGTCGGTGGGTATTTACAACAAGCAGCGAAGAGTGATCAACAACAACACACTGTGTTGGATCTCGCAATGAAGCTAGTAGTACTGCTTGTTATTAAACTCTCTCAGAGTGCCCGGCCTTAGTATATATATATATATATATATATATATATATATATATATATATATATATATATAGTCTCGGAAGTTTCTCGACCATTAAAACTATAAAAAAAAAAAATTTAAAAAAACAAAAAAACTTATAGTCCCAAGTCTTCCAGTGGAAAATCACTCATGTACGTCAATTTATTTTTTACAGTTATTATATTAGTTAGTTTCTAACACTGTTTTAAGGGATCATCAGTTGTTTACCATGAAAAACTGTTTCAGGAATTTATATATATATATACGAGGGTGGATCAAAAAGTTTACAGAATTTCAAGCCTCTGTATTGTTCAGACCTTCTAAAAGAGAAGCTACTTTTTTGACAATGGAAAACAGATATTTTGAGATAAGTTTGAATATCAAATTTTTGGTAAAACTCAAATGGAAAGGAACTGAAATCATTGAGGCTTTGAAAAAAGTTTATAGAACTCCAAGAAAGTCTACAAGTGGATTCAGCGATCAAAAGAAGGAAGAGACGACTTTGAAGAAAGATCAGGAACCTAAAAAAAGACGAAAATATTGAGGCTTCTCAAAATTTAATTGAAGAAGATCAGTGGATAATTGTCAATCAGATTGCTACGTCCCTAGACATTTTCTATGGGTCGGCAAATTTAATTTTTCATGATAATTTGGGACTGAGCAAACTTTCAGCACAATGGGTCCTAAGAGCCAATCAGATACCTATGTCCCTATACATTTTCTATGGGTCGACAAATACAAATTATTCATCATAATTTGGGACTGAGCAAGTTTTAAGCACGAAGGTTCCCAAAAGCGTTGCGGTCTGATCAACAGAATCTTCAAAGTGATTCTCTCCTTAACATTATTGAAAAAAATTGAAGCAGACGAAGAGTAATTTCTGGCAGAAATTATCATCGGAGATGACACTTAGATTTAGCAGTATGATCCTGAGTCCAAAAAACAATAAAAGCAATAGCCTCCACATGGATCTTCAGGATCCATCAAGATGAAATCTCAAAAGTCGGCTCAAAAAGTGATGGCCACGGTTTTATGAGATTCAGAGGGTGTGATACTGATATATTACCTTGAAAATCAGAGAACAGTAACAGGAGTTTACTATGGTGAGGAAGCTAAAGGAAGCGTTGATTAAAAAACGGAAAGGAAACTTCATAGTGAGGTTCTGTTTCATCATGACAATTCGCCAGCGAACCCTTTGAGAGTTGCGCAAGATGTCCTTCGAGAATTTCAATGGCAAATGCTTCCTCACCCACTATATAGTCATGATTTAGCTTCATCAGACTTTTTCCTTTTTCAAAAACTTAAAGAAATGCTCAAAGGTATCCATTTTAATAACATAGAACAAGAAAAATACTGTGTCACTACTTGGTTCCGAAAACGTCCTTTAGAAATCTTCAAAGGCAGTCTTAAAACCTGGAAACATCAATTTGAAAAGTGTATTGACCTGAATGGAAACTATGTTGAGAAATAAGCTCATAGATTTACGTTGTTTTTAATCAACCTTTGTATATATATATATATATATATATATATATATATATATATATATATATATATATATAGTAAGCTATGAAAATATATTTATAGCAATTAAACTACACAGAGGCTCCCGTGTTTCATCGCCGGGGCGAATCTTCAGGCTAAAATGTGTAGCTTAATTGCCATAAATATATTTTCATAGCTTACTACCTAGCTCTACTTACTGTTGAAGGAAATACTGAAAATTGATACATAAAAAATGATATCTCCTTATAAAATGTTATGTGGATACATGAAATAGTAATTAGATATATATATATATATATATATATATATATATATATATATATATATATATATATATATATATATAAGTAAAGATCCAAGAATGATGATACTTTGTTAATAAATTGGTACTATAAATTTAGGATAAAAAGAGTTTGTTTTTAAATTTCTAGAAGTCAATGAATAAACTGCATTTTCTAAACTTCAATAAATAAACTGCATTTTCTCGAAGTCAATGAATAAAGTGCATTTTGTATAAAAGTTAATGAATAAAGTGCATTTTGTATAAAAGTTAATGAATAAAGTGCATTTTGTATAAAAGTTAATGAAAAAAGTGCATTTTTAAAAAGTCCATGAATAAAATGCACTTTATAAAAGTCAATGAATAAAGTGCATTTTATAAAAGTCAATGAATAAAGTGCATTTTATAAAAGTCAATGAATAAAGTGCATTTTATAAAAGTCAATGAATAAAGTGCATTTTGTATAAAAGTTAATGAAAAAAGTGCATTTTTTATAAAAGTTAATGAATAAAGTGCATTTTTAAAAAGTCAATGAATAAAGTGCATTTTTAAAAAGTCCATGAATAAAATGCACTTTATAAAAGTCAATGAATAAAGTGCATTTCATAAAAGTCAATGAATAAAGTGCATTTTATAAAAGTCCATGGATAAATTGCATTTTATAAAAGTCAATGAATGAATAAACATATTTTGATAAACACACATATTTAATTTGTTTTATTGACATAAAATTTGACTGAAACAGTGAAGAAACCAACTGTTTTTTTGAGATATTTTGTAATAAAAAATTCGAATCATAAAATAAAAAAATACGAAAAATAAAACAAAAATGAATAATTAATTTTATTACAAGTTTGGCATGAAGAAATAAAGGAATGAAAGGTCTATAAAAAAATTAGACATGGATAAAAAATATCCCCACTTGATGACACTAAAAGCCTGATATTGATTACAGTAAAAACCCACTTGATTACATTAAAAGCCAATAATAATTACATTAAAAACACCACTTGATTACATTAAAAGCCCATATTTACAACATTAAAAGAACCACTTGATTACATTCAAAGCACCACTTGATTATATAAAAAAAAACACTTGATTACATTAAAAGCCTATATTGATTACAATAAAAGTACCAATTTTAATATGTGAAATCACACAAGCTCATATATCATTTCATAGCAAAATAATTATTTTTAATAAATACTTATCTAATAGAAATGCAAATATTTAGTGTGCATAACTTAAAACTATTTACAACTTATTTTTAAAATTCTATCTTATATATTTATAGTCAAATTAAAACAACTAAAATACTCTAGAAATTGAAGCAAAGATTAAAAAATGTACGATGTGTTAAAAATGATACTATTCATTTTGGATGGAAAGACTAATTGTGCATTTTTCACAAGTCAATGAATAAACTGCATTTTTAGAAGTCAATGAATAAACTGCGTTTTCTAGCAGTCAATGAATCAACCGCGTTTTTGGAAGTCAATTAATAAACTGCATTTTATAGAATACATTGTAGAAACTGCGTTTTCTAATAGTCAATGAATAAACTGCATTTTTAGAAGTAACTGACTAAACAGCATTTTCTAGAAGTCACTGAAAAATTGCGTTTTTTAAGTCAATTAATAAACTGGGTTTTCTAATAGTTAATGAATAAACTGCATTTTTAGAAGTCACTAAATAAACAGTGTTTTTTAGAAGTCACTGAAAAACTGCGTTTTTTAAAGTTAATTAATAAACTGCGTTTTCTAATAGTCAATGAATAAACCGCATTTTTAGAATACAATGTAGAAACTGCATGAACACAACCTCCCATTTGAAAATGAAAATATTTCAGTTTAACGTTCATTTTATATGTTGCCATGTGTTAGACGGCGTTTAGGAATTGACTTCAAGACTAAACTATCGCTAGCCAGGTCTTTAATTATTCCTCTTTCTCTCAAATCCATCATTATCACTTCCTCCCATGTTTTCCTTAGCCTTCCCCTACCAACTGACCCTGCTACCTCAATTATTCTACATCTACTAACCCAAGAACTCTCACCCATTCTTTCAATGTGACCATACCAACAAAATCTCAAATTCTGCACACATCTCCCTATACTGTCCAGATTTAATAATTTACCTCTGAGGTCATCAGATCTAAGCCTATCTATAAGACGCACATCACACATCCATTGTATCATTCCCACATCATTTCTCTCTGTGTAACACCCATCTTCAATCCACACTGGCCAGGTTTCATTTCTATATATCATCACACTGTGTACACATATACATATCATCACTGTGTACACATATATATATCATCACTGTGTACACATATACATATCATCACTGTGTACACATATATATATCATCACTGTGTACACATATACATATCATCACTGTGTACACATATACATATCATCACTGTGTACACATATACATATCATCACTGTGTACACATATACATATCATCACTGTGTACACATATACATATCATCACTGTGTACACATATACATATCATCACTGTGTACACATATACATATCATCACTGTGTACACATATACATATCATCACTGTGTACACATATACATATCATCACTGTGTACACATATACATATCATCACTGTGTACACATATACATATCATCACTGTGTACACATATACATATCATCACTGTGTACACATATACATATCATCACTGTGTACACATATACATATCATCACTGTGTACACATACATATCATCACTGTGTACACATATACATATCATCACTGTGTACACATATACATATCATCACTGTGTACACATATACATATCATCACTGTGTACACATATACATATCATCACTGTGTACATATATATATATCATCACACTGTGTACACATGCCTGATACACTTTCCCTTGCTCAACAATGATAACGCTCTGCTGGTTAGTAATGGCAGAAGTTCCCCGAACTTACTCCATTCACTCCTCCTAACTCTTGCAATTACACTAGCACCAGCTCCTCCCTGTGCTCCAATGGGATCACCAAGGTAACAAAACTTCTGTACAACCTCAATAGCCTCTCCACCCAATAAATTTTCTCCACATCTGAGTTCTCATCCGTCTCCATTATCTTACACTTCTTGTATACAAACTACTTATCATCTCTCAACCTATAATTCCACTGAACTTCTTACGTTTTTGCTTCTTAGATATTTCTACTGACACTTGATATTTTATTGGTATAAAATTAAACATAATAAAATATTTCTAATCTATAATTGAACATTTTTGTGTCTATTGCTCACGTATAGGCTCTAAAACTACTTTACAAACTGCATCGAATTTATAAGCTTAGGTTGGTAAAGATATCAATAATACTACTAGTGCTACTACTGCTAATGCTAAAGATAATCAACACTTATAGGCTCCAAATCTAAAGGGATAAAATTGCACCAACTTTGGCATAAGGCACCCTTGGAATGTCGTATGTCTCATGGGAAGTAAATTGTACTATTACTACTACTACTACAAAACACTTGTGAGTTAAAATCTATTGAGAAAGATTTCATCAAATTTGGTATGAAGTACACTTTGCATGATATAGATACAACTTTCTTCTTTTACAACAAGCACTACTACTACTACTACTACTACTACTAAACACTTATAGTTAAAACTATTGGCCATAATTCCTTGAGATGTTAAGTGTGTAATAGCCGATTAAAATGATACTACTACTACTGCTTCTACTACTACTAATAATAATGTTTTTGCTGCTGATAATAATAATAAACACCAATAATCGTAGGAACACCAGGAACTTTCTCCCCAAAGAAACTGGAAAAAGACTGGGAGAAATTGAAATCAAAGGGAAGACTGAGACTATACAACGGACGGCAATTATGAAAACAGCTGAAATCTTAAAGAAAATCTTCGAATGCAGAAACCAACCCACATAAACTGCGACTGCTAACCATTCACATGAAGGTTGTAATAGAAAGAAAACAAAAACATAGAAAGAAGATCGTCAAATGAACTCGAGAGAACTGAAACTGCAAGAAATTTCATAAACTGACCCCTCCTCCACCCCAAAACAACAACAACAACAACAATAATGCGATGGCATCAGCCTTTGCTGATACCATAAAAAATGGTCGTGAAATGTGTATGATAATAATAACAATAACAATAATAATAATAATAATAATAATAATAATAATAATAGACAACACTTAGATTTGGACAGAATTTAATTAAAGTTAGCAGAAATAACCCATGGGATGTTGGGTATGTTATAGGTGGATAAAAATTAAAATACTACTACTACTACTACTACTACTACTAATTATAATAATTTGTGTGTATGTGATGTGTGTGGGGAAGGGGGTCACTTAGAGGTTCTTAAACTACTAAACAGAAATGTACAAAGTTTAGCATGAAGAACCCTTGGGATGCTGGGTGAAATACTACTACTACTACTACTACTACTACTACTACTACTAAACGCGTATAGGATCCTAAACTATTGGGCAGCTAAGACACACCTGAAGAACGTCGGAGATTACATCGGCCGAAACGTTCTGAGAATGACATTCAAGATAAGCGTAATAGTCTTAATAATCCAAATAGTTCAAATGATCAATCCTCATCTAAAAAATTCCGGAAAAAAAAATCAATATGTTGTCTATTTGATGAAAATCAGCTAAAAGCAAATGATGAAGCGGAGGGATAAGATGGTTTTATTTCGATTTTAATTTCGAGTTTGTTAAAACATTTGGCAGCACTTACTTTTTCTCTCATTACATTTTTATTGTTAGTTCAAACAATATTTTTTATCGGAGACTGTTTGTATGCAGTTGCCTCCCCTTTTATTGTATCTGTTAACTGGCACATTTCTAATATTTGTTGCCCGCATAGGGAATTATATGCAAGCCTTAATCTGCTCTCCTTTGGGGATTTTTCATGTAAAATAAACTTTCTTTGTTCTGCTTTAAAACGATTTTAGTTTTCTTGTCCTTTATTTTTTACAGATTACAAGTTTGTTGGTTTTAAGGGATAAAATTCAACCATTTTGCATATATGATTCCTGTCATGTATGTTTGAAAATTATACAAATAACATCCTTTCCTTTTGTAGTATTTCTGCTGTGCTTAATAGAATGACGACAAAACTGATGCATAAAAATATGATGACATATTTTTATTGTCGGTGGCGGTGAATGAGTATGGGTTAGTGAGAAAGGAGGACACATGCAAAGGAATTTGATGGAGTGGTTTTCTCAGACCTGATCACCAGTCGACTAATGATCTCAATTTCGGGTTGATATTATATAACAATTTGTGATACCCACGAATCCATCCGCAAGCATCCATTCTGGGATTTCATCTATACTGTCAATAGCCACACCTATACAGAATTTATTTAGTGACGGGGTATTCGCGTCTGCAGCTGACCTTTGGATAAGTGTAACCGTTGCAAGGGGTTTTGACTCAATCAACAATTATTTTATTTTCGACAATCAATCATGTTTTTTCTTCCGACCAGGTGAGTGTCTGCATCAAGTACATTTATTCTTGCTAGATGACCTTTTCGGTACACCTGGTCCGGATATTCAACATTTTACTTTGTATATAAAATTAGTTTTATCTGGAAAAGTATAAAATTCTAACAAATCAGGTAAAAGTCATATTAAATACATGATATCCATCATCTGGAGAGAGTTCAAAGACTGGCTACTCGAATGGTGCAATGTCTATGGGATCTGCCCTATGAAAGCCGACTCAAAATATTTAACCTTTTCTCCCTTGAGCGCTGACGATTTCATTTTAACCTACGATCTCCTCAATGGTCATTACGATATACTTCAGGACCTATTATTTACTCTTGTACCAGAAAGAGGTCTACGCGGACACCATAAAAATCTATTTCACCGCCGATTTCGACTGAACCGGAGGAGGGCCGCCTTCTCAATCAGGATCTCTGGACCTTGGAATAGACTCCCAAGGGAGGTAATAAATGTGCCAACAATGCAGCAATTCAAGGTGAATTTGAACAGGTGCTGGGCTACTGTATCCTCTTTTGTGTAAATTTCTACCACCCTTCCCTACATGGCAACTGAAACATGCTTGTTTTATTTTTTGCAAAATTAATTAATTGAATTGAAAAGCAAATAAAGACGAGAATGATTTTATTTCGATTTTGAGATAAAAGGCAAAATAAAAGCACTCATCTATCAGCAGGTAAAATCATGATTACAAACTGGTTCAATGATCCTATTTCTCATGCAAAATGAAAATCTATAACTACATTTGTCGTCCTTTTTAAAAGAAATGTGAATATTAATTTGTTTAAGAGAAAAGCCAACAGGGAACTCTTCAGCTGAAAAAACATTGAAGTACTAAAAGTCAAAATGCATGACGAAAAGAATAGCATGTTGATAAGCTTACCTTATCAAAGTGACTTTTCCATTGCTGTTAAAGAGAAAAGAGTGTTTGAATATAAGTCTCTTGGCAGATAAAATGGAAGATTTTATTATTATATAATTGTGTTCTTCTCTGGAGGAAAACTAATTTGGAGAATTATTTCAGCCATCATTGCTTATTGAAAAAAAAGAGGACAATAGTTTTGCAAATAAGTATGAGTGTGAGAAAAGAAAAAGAGATAGAGAGAAGGAGAGATAGAGAGAAAGGGTAAGAAAGAGAGAGAGAGAGTAAAAGAGAGATAGAGAAAGGGATCGAGAGAGGAAAAGAGAGCGAGAAAGAGGTGGTAGAGGTAGAGAGAGGAAGAGAGAGAGAGAGAGAGAGAGAGGTGATCAGGAGATGGAGAGAGAGATGGGGGTCGAGAGAGAGGGTGATAGAGATAGAGAGATAGAGAGAGGAATAGAGAAAGAGAGAGGGTCAAGAGACAGAGAGAGGGGTATCGAGATAGGAAGAGAGAGAGAGGATAGATCTAGAGAGAGAGAGAGAAAGAGAGAGAGGGGTACAGGTAGAGAGAGAGAAAGTAAAAGAGAGAGGGGATAGAGATAGAGAGAGTGAGCGAGGGAGAGAGGGTAAGAGATAGAGAGAGAAAGGGGGAATAGAAAGAGAAAGTCTATTTTAAAATCATTTCTTGAATTAATTTTGATACAACAGAATTATATGATTAACTATTTACATTCTGACATGGCATAAGATTCCTTGTAAAGTTTTATTATGGAAAAAGTTGTACTTGATCTTGGTATAGGGCTTTGTTTTCAATTGCACCCTCGAACAGACAGACAAACATAGACACCACATATATAATACAAAAGTAATACAACCCCCGGTGCCCCCTCGACGTAAATTCACTAGACCAACTTGACAATCAACTAAATCCCATTCATTCACTGTGGAGGTCCCCAGATGCCGGAGAGCCTTCTACTCAAATAACTTCTTTCCTCGTGCTGCTGGTCTCTGGAACTCCCTCCCTGCCCCCTGTTTCCCTGACAGTACTGACATGCAGAAATTTAAAACTAATGTAAACAGACATCTCGCTGCGAAAATCCCAATTTAGGTCCCCCCCCCCAACTTCTCCCTTTTTCTTTTTTCTCAATAGCCCCTTACGTCTACAGTGGCGGCCTTCCTTGTTTGGGGTGAACTATGTTACCCCCCCCCCCCCCAAAAAAAAAACCGTTAGATTATTTGTAAAGTTTTACTACATAAAACGTTGTGTCTGATCGTGGTATAGGGCCTTGTTTACAATTGCATCCCCAGACGGACTGACAGAGACACCACACGTATAATACAAATGTTTTTTCTTTATTATCGACTCAGTTAAGTGCTGGGTTTGTCTACAATACGGTAACCCTTGTGAGTTGTGTATTATTTACCTCCTCTTCGGGATGTTAGGCACAAGGCCAGTTTTATCTTACTCCCACAAGGTATAATGTGACCCAAGATCGGGTCGGGAAAGTGGGGCTTGAAAAGCCAGCGCTCGAGAAGGTGAGCACTCTGGCCATTAAAAATTGCCTGGGCAGCCCCGTCGGCATTCCCCGGTAGGGGTGCCTCAGGCAGTAAGCAATAAACTTACTCCTCTCCAAAGAGGGGAGGCACAGCCTGGGAGGGTGAACCTCCTAGAACTGCACAGGACAGTACCTCAGACCGGCGGAATCAAGGCCCAAAGGCTAAGACAACATTGGTTTACAGAGTGAGCATCCATCGGAACAGATACTACACTCTGATCTTAGCCAAGGAGGATTTTGTGTTGAAGTTAATTCAACTTTACACAATAACTGCATTATTTTTTTATATACTGCTTATGTATATGCAATATCAGTGGCAAGATTAACTAATTTGCATATTGGTTTTGAAAAAGGACATTTTATTAATTAACTATTATTTGTTATTGTTTTATTTCTAGCCTGGGAGGGTGGACCTCCTAGAACTGCACAGGACAAACCCACAGACCGGCGGAATCAAGCCCCGAAGGACAAGACGACACAGGTCTATAGGGTGCAGTATCCATCGGAACAGATACTACACTTTCTTCCTCTCTTAACAGTTGTCCAAATGGGGGCTTGTGTTCATTTTAAGCAGCATCACACATCCTTTAAATACTCAGATGGTCTAGAATTTTTTAGGAATCTTTCTTAATTGGTCTCTAATAGCTATGGTTTAAATTTAATGCAAATCAGAAATCTCTGAATTTTTTAAACGGGGGAGGGGAAGGTAACGTTTAATAGCACCCCAACAACATCAACCGTCAAAATATATGCACACTGTAACCAAGACATACCTAATAACCTGCTGATGACAAATATATAATTGGTTTTTCGAAGATATCAACCATTGAAATCTCCCCCCCCCCCACCTCTCTCTCACACACACACACACGCACGCACGCACACACACACATCTTTGATATACAGGGTGGGCAAAAATAAGGGTCCTATTTTTAAAAATTCATAACTTTTTTATTTATTGATTTTTTTTTTTTTTTTTTTTAGAATAAGTAAAGGACCCCTTCCGAAGCAAGCATGAGCCGTATTAGCCCTAAGGAACGTACCCTCATTTAGAAAACATTATTTTTGCTTAAAAAACTCAAAACAGTGTAAAAAACAATACTTTAGTTTTTGTAAGTTTTAAGAAGTGTTTTTCGGCTAAAATTTGTTTTGTTTATTTCAAAAAATCTCGGAAGGGTCAGTCTACACACACATAAAGTTTGGTGAGTTTAACTTTTATTTTGTGGAAGTTATTCAAATTTAAAGATAGGACCCTTATTTTGGCCCACCCTGTATTAGAAGACGGGTATAAGTAATATGTATAGTATTTTGAGCTACACATTTTCATATTAAGAGATATATAAGAGATACATTGTGTACTCCATGGACAGCAGCACCGGGGGGGGGCAGCGGGGGGGGGGCTGAAGCCCCTTCACTTGTTGACTGCTCCCCCACACTTTACGGTCATCAATAGTTAAGTTGATATGCATGTGTTTAACCGCCCCCCCCCCCCACTTTTTAGGAGAAGCCCCCCCCCCCCCCCCCCACACACACTTTCATAACTGTCCCGCCGGCCCTGTACTCTATACATCCCATAAGTGACGAAACGTAATTTATTTTTCACAACTTACATAACTAAACATTTTGTTTTATTTGGTGAGATTAGAAAATTGTATCTCACTTATTTTAATTTTTTGAGAGGTAGGGTAAGGTTTTGGGAGCATACACTGATAAAGTTGACAAAAAAATAAAAATAAAGTGCTTACGTTACTCACCGTGTTGCTTAAAATACGTATCCCATAATTCGTAATAATAAGTTCATGAGTTTATGAGTTATCCACATAAAATTTTATAAGGAGATATAATTTTTTATGTATCAATTTTCAGTATTTACTGCAACAGTGCTCGATACGTAAGTAGAACTAGGTAGTAAGCTATGAAAATATATTTATGGCAATTAAGCTACACAGAGGCTCTCGCGTTTCATTCACGGGGGGGGGGGGATCTTCAGGCTAAAATGCATGGAGCTAGTTTTGCCGGGTGTTTTTATATACACGGCTAGCTAGTTAACCAATCAGATTCTTTGTTGTTCTTTTAGCCAATCGTTGGGCTTCTCACGAATAAAGGTCCAGTTAGTTTTACTTCCTATTTCCTGTTCTATTGTTCTCTCTCTCTCTCTCTATATATATATATGGTCGACTTACGACCTATTCAAGTGAGTGGATATATATGGTCGACTTACGACCTATTCAAGTGTGGGTGTGGAGATATATGGTCAACTTACGACCTATTCAAGTGTGGGTGTGGAGATATACGGTCAACTTACGACCTATTCAAGTGTGGGTGTGGAGATATATGGTCAACTTACGACCTATTCAAGTGTGGGTGTGGAGATATATGGTCAACTTACGATCTATTCAAGTGTGGGTGTGGAGATATATGGTCAACTTACGACCTATTCAAGTGTGGGTGTGGAGATATATGGTCAACTTACGACCAATTCAAAGTGTGATATGGTCAACTTACGACCTATTCAAGTGAATGTGGATATATATGATCGACTTATGACCTATTCAAGTGAGTGTGGAGACATATGGTCGACTTACGACTGATTCAAGTGTGGTATGGTCGACTTACGACCTATTCAGGTTAGTGTATATATGGTCGACTTACGACCTATTCAAGTGAGTGTGGATATATATCGTAAGTTGACTTACGATCTATTCAAGTGAGTGTGGATATATATGGTCGACTTACGACTGACCGACTTTACGACCATAACGAATTTTCAACTCATATTTATCCCAAACCCCTTTCAATAAGTTTAAAGTTGCTTTTCTTTTTCTTTCTTGTTCGTTTTGTGAAAGACGGAATTCCACTCGCAGCTGGCGACTGTCTTGCTTGAAGGATTCAATTTTTGGCGATATGTTTGATGGTCACGTGTCTGGCCTGCCTTGGCGAATGTTTTGTTTCAGCGGCTAAAGGAACAGGTCGCGTACACTCTTAGCCAGGTCATCGAGACATGTCGTTCTCAGGTAAAAGTGAACGGAAACGGTCCAGACATTTTGATGACATTGTATCTTTTAGCGGGAAGATTTTAAAAAGGGGAGTGGATGAATGAAATCGCATTTTTTTTGTTTTAATAAAGTTTTTTTTTTTTATCTCACAAACTGAGCATATTAAAATAAGAGAAACTATATTTTCGCTTGATGATACTTTTTATTTTCTTATATGCTTGTAAAATATCGGGCTGGGGTTCTAATTTCAGTATGGAATACATTGCTTTTAAAAGGTGTGGTATTGCCCGCCCCTGTTGAACACATTTACAGACACTCACCGGGGAACGTTTTCAGACCTAAATTACATCCCCCCCCCTTTTTTTGTATTAAACAATAAATACATAAATGCCCCATAGGTATCACGAACGTTTGAACAAAAAAGCTGGGGAAAGAAGAGAATTTTTAAAAAGACAGCGGAGAAACGCGCAGAGAACGTTTTCACATTGTTCCAGGAAAGACGTTGACAAGTTAAATTCAGCGACGCCGGAGTGGCATCACAGAATAAAATCTCATCACGTTAAGCATTTTAAAATGTTACCACTGGTTTGCCAGTATAAAAATTGAAAAATAAAAAAAGGTATAATCAAACAGACGAATTCTGTAAATATGCCAAATTTGTTTAAAAAACATTTTAATTCAAACAATTGTTTCTGTCCATTCTAAAACATACATTCTCTTGATAAGAAAATTCAAGATATTTTTTAAAAGGCTTCATCAGTGAATTTTTACCATCACAATTCAGCAAAAAAACAAAACAGAACAAAAACACGACCGCTAACATTCAAAATTGTTCATTTAGCATATTTGTCTTTTTTTCCTTTTTAGAGACTAATGAAATTGTTAGCGGTTGTGTTTGTTTGTGTTAGGCTTACTTGTGATGGTAAAATACTCACTGATGAAGCCTTAAACAATTTCTTGAATTTTGTTATCAAGAGAATGTATGTTTTAAAATGAACAGAAACAATTGTTTGAACTAAAATGTTGCTTTTCGGAACATTTAGTAAATTAATATTATATTTTGAGCTACTACCCCAAGTTTTGTGTGAATTTAAAGGAATTTGTATAACACACACACACACACACACACACACACACATACAGCACAGACCCCCCCCCCCCCACACACACACACAGTTACAGAAATATCCTTTTAGTGTTCTCTGCTGTCATCTTTATCGTTATCATGCAGAGTTGGGAGAGAGAGAGAGAGAGAGAGAGAGAGAGAGAGAGAGAGAGAGAGAGAAATAGAAAGAGAGAGAGAGAGAGAAAGAGATAGATAGATAGATAAATAGAGATAGATAGATAGATAGAGAGAAAAATAAAGAGAGAAAGAGATAGATAGATATATATAGAGAGAGAAAGAGAGAGAGAAAGGAAGAGAAAGAGATAGATAGAGAGAGAGAGAAAGAAAAAATAGAGAGAGAAAGAGAGAAAGATATATATATATATATATATATATATATATATATAGAGAGAGAGAGAGAGAGAGAGAGAGAGAGGGAGAGAGAAAGGGAGAGAAAGAGATAGATAGATAGATATAGAGAGAGAGTGAGAGAGAAAGAGAGAGAGAGAGAAAGAAAGAGAGCGAGAGAAAGGGAGAGAAAGAGAGAGAGAGAGAGAGAAAGAGAGAAAGGGAGAGAGAAAGGGAGAGGCGGTGGGGGAAGAGTACTCTACGAAGCTGGTGAGTCCTATTGTTTTGTGTGTTACATGTGAATGGAGTTGGTGCTCCAATAACACTCGCATGAACATCGTTAATTAAACGTGCGTATTGTGGCATTGAGTCAAATACAATTCGTGTCTTTTCTGACGGGATTCACAGACAGCAGCAATCGCAAACATAACAACAACAAAAAATCTATAAAAAGACAATTACACCTTGGAATAAAATTAAAAAAAAAGGCTGAATTGAGGTAATTAACAGCATTCACTTTCGATAAAAAAGACGGAATTTTGTGTGAAAAAAATATCCAGCATCTTCATAGACACTAATCGACTTATACTTGTTTTCATTTTACTTCGGTAAGTTCTCAGAAATCAAGGGGCCCCTTTTCTGGGGCTAACATGTGATTTCTATATGAGATTAGATTAGAAAAAAGAAATTTACATTAATAGAAGGTATTTTGTGTAACAAAAAAAAACAAAAAAAAACAAACACTGATCTTAATAGTCCATTCTTCGCTTTAGGCGTGGAGCTCGAAGTGTTTTGGGGAAGGGGGGGGGGTCGGTGGTCATCCAATTTTCTCAGAAAAAATTTTTGTGCGTACCCTACGTTAGACGCTCTCACCAAAATACCACATCCCCTCTATGGGTTGGTCCTACTTAGGTGATCCCCAATTTGTTAAAAAAAATATTTTATTTACAAATCGTGGGGAAGTGGGACAATATTTACAATTGTTCTGAAAGAAAGAAAAAAAAAACATAAGTTAGTAGTACTGTTTTCCGGGTGATCCGAAAACAAGCAGGTCGCTCTCTAAATGGGAGCGAGAGCTAAGTGGGATGTCAAAAAGAAAGCAGATCGGGATGGAACGTGGGAATGGATGTCGTCCTCCAAGATATGAGACAACAGGGGTTATCGGGGGTGGGGGGGGGTGCGAAATAAATGTGGGGAGTGGGCATCTTTGGAGGCTTTCTAGTGCCAAAAAACAAAACAGAGTCATGAATCATTTATTCTACTATCTAAGGGTCTTTTTTTATTTTTAAATTGAGAGGGATGGGCTCCGCAGAACCCAGGACCGTGTGTGCCATGTCTAAGAATGGAAACACGTGCTCGTACCTGGTTCCTCGACAGATGCACAAACTAGTGTCGCGCACCCATCTCACATAGATATCCGAGTGTTCCATTAAAGTTCTCGTTGAGTTAGTAAAAAAGTAAAGAACACTAATTGGGTATCTTATAGGTTATCTTTATTGTGGTCTCTTCCGAATGTTGCTGGATTCCAGGACAATAATTCATCTGGTCTGGTGGAGTATCCAGCTAAGTGATGTTACTTGAGGTAACACCACTAGAAGAAGGTGCACCATTCCTCGTATGAGCCATGTCGAGGGGATCTTATTTGGCCTCTTTGACTACCGTGCTAGTAAACTTCTCACACCTGACATTATCCTACAAAGTGACTATGCGCACATGCATGGAGTATTGTTGCCACATCTTAGCTTCTGCCTCATCCACTAGTCTCTCTCTTTTAGACAAAATCCAAAAGAGTCGTCAATTTAATAGATACCTCACTATCTACCAGGTTCCAGCCCCTGTCCCATCGCCGCAATATTGTTTCCTTGTGTCTGTTTTACAAGTAGTTCAATGGATTGTGCTCTGATGAACTTGTTAAAGTTCTCGTTGAGTTAGTAAAAAAGTAAAGAATGTTATTTTGAATATTTGGTCAGAGTTTACTTGTAAGTATCCTCATGTCAGGTTGTCCTGACAAACCCTTGTACAGAGAGACCAAAGACATTTGAGGATAGTGTCTAGTAGGTAATTCAAAAAAAAGTGTGTTTTGGGATGACTGAAAGAAACGAGTAAATAAGGATTAAATAAATTTGTGGTAACTAAAAATGAAGGTTGTGAAATTAAACTGCCGGTGGCTGCATTTGAAACCCCCATACATTATTGTCAAAATAAGAACCAGGTAATTAGTAGTTTATCTATATAATAATATGTTATGGCATTTTTTGTTTCATACATACGTTATCACGCTTCACCACTTTTTTTTTTAAAGATGGGATCGTCCGATCAACAAAGATGACGATTGGTTATTAATCTGATGTCGCTAAGGTAGAAAGTTCCGACTTTATCCATTTTAAAATGAATTGTTCCCAAAATCAAATTATATAGTCCTATCGACTAAAACAGTGCATTTTAAAATAAATGCATTTTAAGATAGTTACATTCGTTTCATTTATTTAAAGAATATTTAGCTGACAAGACAATTATTTTTACGGAAGAAGAAAGAAACGTTTTTCGGTGCTTTGTTACATTGGGACCCACACTAACTTTGACCCCGGCGTTAGGGTTAGGGTCAAAGTTAGCGTGGGTCCTAATATAACAAAGTACCCATTTTTCTTAATAGTATTAAGATATCGACGCAGCAACAAAAATGGTGATCTCAACACTCTTCGCACCAACTCTACAGATCTCTATAAAGCAGCAAATAGGACGGCTGGTTCTTGTTATTTAAATGACGTCTCCAGTGCGTTCACTGTTACTATTACAAGGAAATCATTTCTATTTCTTATAACCAACGACGAAACTCGTTGCAACCTTTTTTGTTGTAGCTTCGTTAAGCTGTGTTGACCGTTACTCTAATGAGGTTCCCTAGAGCATGCAGGTTTTTGTCTAAGTCGTCTTCCCCCCCCCCCTACCACCACCACTACCACTCATCGGTTTAAAATCCTGACAAAAAAATAAATGCATTATTAAAAAATAACACAAATATTGTAACCTAACCGTAAGAAAAAAAAAAAAAGGTTTTATTTACTCCTCCCCAGGAGTTAGGCACAAGGCCAGTTTTATCTTACTCCCACAAGTAAGATGTGACCCAAGATCGGGTCGAGAAAGTGGGGTTTGAAAAGCCAGCGCTCGAGAGGTGAGCACTCTGGCCATTTAAAAATTGCCTGGGCAGCCCCGTCGGCATTCCCCGGTAGGGGCGCCTCAGACAGTAAGCAATAAACTTACTCCTCCCCAAAGAGGGGAGGCAAAGCCTGGGAGGGTGGACCTCCTAGAACTGCACAGGACAGGCGTGCAGTATCCATCGGAACAGATACTACACTTTGATCTTAGCCAAGGTTACAAAGGCAATCCAACTCTCCAACAGATTTCCAGCACCACCACTCTCTCTGCTCTTCTCTTTGAAAATCAACTTCCTGCTTTGTAGCAGTCCTTTCATGTATCTCAGTTGGTCTCCACATATTCTAATCAGTTCTTCACATATGCAGATCAGTCCCAACTATAAAAGTCTACAATTGTGAAAAGAAGCTCTTTTTTTTTTTACTCTGGCAGATGGGCAGTCACGACATGCGATGCATCTCATTCTCTTTTCAGCTGGTAAGTGTTCCCTTTACCGCGACGCGCACAGACGTTACAATCCATCCAGGTCCACTTTGGGACCCAAAAAGCTCTCAGGAATATTCAAACTGCTAACAAAACTTTCTTTGCTCCAGTATCTTTCGTCACGACCCGACGCACGTGGGTACATCCTTAAAAGCTTATTCCGGTCCTTGGCGAACCGTCTCGATAGGCAAACAAGAGACTTTTATGGACTTCTCGACACAGCGTCCAGTGAAGCATAATCACATCGCTCAACGAATGCACAAGTACACTTCATAGATGCATACATTATATCACTAACAATTACATTTTTTTTTTATCATGCACAAGAATTTTTACAGATAAAACTGTGGTAACTAAAAACGGCGGTAACTAAAAACTGCGGTAACTAAAAACGGTGGTAACTAAAAACTGTGGTAACTAAAAACGGCGGTAACTAAAAACCGCGGTAACTAAAAACGGTGGTAACTAAAAACTATGGTAACTAAAAACTATGGTAACTAAAAATGCTACACTTGTTGTAACTGACGTAGAAGGAAGACGATGGTTGAATTTGAAACCCTATCTCTTATTGTCAAAACAGGAACCAGGTAATTAGCGATTTATATAAATAAATAACGTTGATACTGTCACGTGATTGACAGGTATATCTATAAGAAAGCAAAGACTTTTTTGTCAGTCAGCCTCTTAACCTTTTCCTTCCCTATTGGGCTCTTTTGACGAGCCTGTTTGTAGTTCAGGGGATTGAACTCTGTTTTGTGGGGTCTCTTATCGGCTTGGCTTGTCTTGAAGTGATTCTAGCTTCCTCTCCTTTTTTATTATTATGATTAGCTCCTTACATCAAGTGGTCTCATGCCTTGTCTGGAGCGACTTCCATAAAAAAAAAATAGACAACTTTAGGGCGGTTGGTTCTGATATTAATCCATATTACATAAATGACGTCTCCAGTGCATATTACATATTACATTAATCCATATTACATAAATGACGTCTCCAGTGCATATTACATATTACATTAATCCATATTACATAAATGCCGTCTCCAGTGCATATTACATATTACATTAATCCATATTACATAAATGACGTCTGCAGTGCATATTACATTAATCCATATTACATAAATGACGTCTCCAGTGCATATTACATATTACATTAATCCATATTACATAAATGACGTCTGCAGTGCATATTACATATTACATTAATCCATATTACATAAATGACGTCTCCAGTGCATATTACATATTACATTAATCCATATTACATAAATGACGTCTCCAGTGCATATTACATATTACATTAATCCATATTACATAAATGACGTCTGCAGTGCATATTACATTAATCCATATTACATAAATGACGTCTGCAGTGCATATTACATTAATCCATATTACATAAATGACGTCTCCAGTGCATATTACATATTACATTAATCCATATTACATAAATGATGTCTCCAGTGCATATTACATATTACATTAATCCATATTACATAAATGACGTCTCCAGTGCATATTACATATTACATTAATTCACATTACATAAATGACGTCTCCAGTGCATATTACATATTACATTAATCCATATTACATAAATGACGTCTCCAGTGCATATTACATATTACATTAATTCATATTACATAAATGACGCCTCCAGTGCATTCCGTGTTGCTATTGCAAGGAAAGAAATGCTATTGCTTATAAGCAACGACGAAACTCGTTTTCACCTTATGTAGAAAACTTTTTTCTTTTTAAAAACAAATACTTGAGTTCGCCCCAGACAAGGCATACTGCCACCGAGACGTAAGCGGCTACTGTGGATTTAGGGGACAGAAATTAAAGGGGGCCATCCTAAGTGAGGAGTTATGCAGCGAGATGTTTGTTTATGTTACATTTAAAGTTTTGCATGTCGGTACAGTCGGGGAAACAGTGAGTAGGGAGGGAGTTCCAAAGGCTGGCAGCTCGAGGAAAGAAGCTGTTGAAGTAGAAAGCTCTCCGGCATCTCGGGACCTCCACAGTGAATGGATGGGATTTAGCTGTTTGTAGAGTTGGTCGGGTGTATTTACGGTTGGTCAGGTGTATTTACGGTAGAGGGGGAAGTATCCAGTAATGTCAAAACGATCTGAGGAGATGGGGTTGTACCTTCATAGTACCCTTAGAGGTGCACTTAGAAATTCAGGATCACTTTCATTGTCTTCCTCGGTAAATTTTACATACGAATACACTTTTAGAGTGTATGTAGATTCCCTAACCTTCTTTTTATAGGGAACAAACAAACATTACACAAATGCACACACAGTCATTGAGTTTTATATATATATATATATAGAGAGAGAGAGATATGCTAGCAGCCCCATATCTCGGTTTTGCCAGGGAAGATTGGGGAAACCAAGAATTGCCCCCCCCCCTCCCCTCCGAAGTAAATTAACCGGAAAGGATCAGAAAGTCTTTTTTCATCCAAAATGCTAAGCATTTATTGACGATATAGAAAATATATGTAAATAGAATCATGGATAATTATTAAATAAAAACATTTAACAAATGAAAAAAAAAAAAAACGAATAGTTGATCACTGAGATGTCTCTGGTTTAAAAAATTTTTTTTTTTTTTTTAGCTTTCTTAAGTTTTGTTAACTGTTACATGAGTGGGGCTGTCTTAAGCAGACAAAATTTAAAAAAATAATTTTTCATTCTCTCCCCTCTTCCAACGCATTGGTTTAAAATCCCGACAAAACCGATATAACGGAAGAAAAAAGAAATCGTGGTGTCGGGCCTTACTGCAGAACCCGATTGAGATTCAACTACAATAAGGAGATATAAGTCAAGACTGTAAGCATGGAGAAAGTTTTCCCTAAAAAAAGTCAATAACTGATATTGTGTGATATTGATCTACCCTATTTCGGAATAGATGAACTCTTCCAGACACTATAAATAGAGTTACGACTAAGTGTCGTAGCAGTCATAGCCACAGTATCGGACACAGACTTTCTGTAACATATTATTCTGTACTTCTGTAAATACACTTTTGTAAATATACCCCCATATGGTCTTAATTATTACAGGCCCTTTAAGGTCACAACAATAACTTTAAAAGAAACGATTATGTGTAAATCAAAATATGTTATATTTAGAATGCCTAAAATAATTTTTAGTAAGCATGTATATCCATTGTTTGTATCTATAAGGTCGACCTTAAAAGTAACAGGATTGGTTTTGTTGTGTACTGTGTGAGCTTTGGGCGAAAGACAGGTGAGTGGACTGTTGTTGAATATCAGGTCTGGTGTACCGGAAGTAGCACCTGGCAGGATTAAATAAAACCTATTTGACACATACACACACCTGGCCGGAAGAAACAAAACATGGCTGATTGATACGGAGACACAACTGTCCAGAAAATAAAATATCTGGTGATTTGATGCAGACACACCCATAAAAGTCATCTGCAAAGGTTATTTGTAGATGGAAATACACCTGTCACTAAATAAACGCACTAGAGGGCATGGCTACATTGATGCCGAAGGCGAAATCCCAGGAGCTATGGACGAAAGACGTGTAAGTAGACTGTGTTATCATCTAAGATTATATCTATACTATGCCTGTCTATGATTCACAATACACAACCATTGTATCATTCTCATATCATTTCTCTGCATGCAACGCATGTCCTCAACCCTTACTGGCCAGGTTTCACTTCCATACATCATCATGCCTGATAGACTCTTCTCTTAGTCAAAAGTGGTAACACTCTGTTTCTTAGTAATGGCAGAAGTTCCACTCGACTGATGCTACCAGCTCAGGCTGTCTTAAGATACCAGCTTCCTGACCCAAAATACAGAAAGTACCGAAAGTACTAGGATACTCAACGAGTACGGCAAATTCATCTGCCATTTCCGAAACTCGAAAATTAATCAGAAATCTAGAAACGACGACGGAAAAATATGCTGACACAAGTTATCTGTAATATTTGACGAAATATGTCTTCAAGACAAAATTATGCCCAGACATACACACACACACTATATATATATATATAAAAGAGGGTAGTGCAGTATTAGTGCAGTTTCAACGAGAGAAAAGTATATATGTAAAATATGTTTTTTTCGACATTTATTTATTATTTTGTTATTTTATAATTTTATATAACGCGTTTCAAGCGGTGGTCCGCTCTCATCAGATATGTTAATCCATTTGAAGAAATGTCTTTCGATTTGAAAGAGTGTTGCAAATGAAACAACACTCTTTCAAATCGAAAGACATTCCTTCAAATGGATTTACGTATCTGATGAGAGCGGACCACCGCTTGAAACGCGTTATATAAAATTATAAAATGATAAAATAACAAAATAATTTTAAAAATGTTGAAAAAACTTTTTACAAATGTTGGTAACCTACTTCTTTATATATATATATATATATATATATATATATATAGAGAGAGAGAGAGAGAGAGAGATTGAGAGAGAGAGAGAGCGATGATTTTATCATGTGTTTTTAATACTATTTGAAGTCTTAGTGAATGCAAAACTTTCGGGGGAAAAAACTAAATATCAGTAAAAAGCACTGAAACTTCATTGTTTTTTGAATAATACGAAAGAAATTTAAAATTTTATTTACGATTTGATTAAGGAGATAAACTTTCAATTACTTACATCTACCATATGCTCTGAGTCAAGGCAGACCATTTCGTTGACTGAAAAGTCATCAATTGGCTGATCATTCAGATTCAGCTCTGGTAGCGTCACTTCTGCTGCTGCTCCTGCCATATTTGTCTGCTGAACCTAAAGGATAGGTGCACCATGTTTATTTGGACAGCAGCACAGGTTTTCATCTCCAAGAGTCAGTGACAATTCCACTGACAGACTGAAAACAGAAAAAAAATAATTAAACATGAATAAAATGGAAATAGAAATCACCGAAAAAACTATTTTTGATCAATAAAATCATAAATGTAATTTACTCGTTTCTAAGTATATATATATATATATATATATATATATATATATATATATATAGTCTCGGAAGTATCTCAACCATTAAAACTATATAAGGAACCCCCCCCCCCCCCCAAAAAAAAACCTTAAGTCCGAAGTCGTTCAGTGGAAAATCACTCATGTAAGTCAATTTAATTTTTGCAGTTATTATATTAGTTTGCTTCTAACATTATTTAAGGGATCATCAGTTGTTTACCATGAAAAACTGTTTCGGGAATATATATATATATATATATATATATATATATATAAATGAAGGAAGAGAGATAAAGATGTGCGGATGACAAATCTATTTCATCTTCGATTGTTCAATGCAAGGTGTAATCGATAAAAAACATTTCTTTCCTTAAGCCAGGCTTTTCAAAGATTAAAATCTTGCATTGAACAATCGAAGATGAAATAGATTTGTCATCCGCACATCTTTATCTCTCTTCCTTCATTTATCTTTATAATTCCTCTATCTCGTATATTGAGCTCAAATCATTTCTCTAAAAGTACACTCTTAGTCTCATATATATATATATATATATATATATATATATATATATATATATATATATATATATATATATATATATAAAATATGAGACTAAGGGTGTACTTAGCTCTACTTACGTATCGAGCACTGTTGAAGTAAATACTGAAAATTGATACATAAAAAATTATATCTCCTTATAAAATTTTATGTGGATACATGAAATACTAATATATATATATATATATATATATATATATATATATATGAGTAAAATATTCCTACTGTTTGAATGCATTTGAATTTGTAATTTTTAAAACGGTGATGAGATCAATCAAACGTAGATTATTTTTTTTAAATAAAATATTATTTATTTAAAATTCAAATTTTCGATTCATAAAAGAATCTTCATCAAGAGAATACAGACAATATTTTTGTCTGGAATAGGAAGCTGTATTACAATGGGATATCGAAACAGCGAATTGATGTAGACCACTAGACCAACGAGTCAAACGAGCTGGAACAAAGGAAGCAGGGAATAAATCAGACAATTCTGAAGAACACATGTCATAGAAAAGACTGAGACTCGTAAAAGTAGCATTAGTTTAACGTCCGTTTTACATGCTGGCATGTGTTGGACGGCTTTTAGAAATTGACTTCCAAACTAACCTATCTCTGGACAGATCTTTATTTATCCTTCTTTCCCTTAAGTCCATCCTTATCATTTCCACCCATGTTTTCTTAGTCATCCCCTGTCAGCTGACCCTGCTATCCCAACTGTTCTACATCTACTAACCCAAGAACTCTCATCCATTCTTTCAACGTGGCCATGCCAATGAAGTCTCCTGTTCTGCACACATCTTCCGATATTGTCCAGATTTAATCTTCCTTTGAAGTCATCAGATCTAAGCCTGTCTTTAAGACTCACATAACACATCCATTGTATCATGTTAATGTCATTTTCTCCGCATTCATTGACCAGGTTTCACTTCCATATATCATCACCCTGCATACACATGCCTGACAGACGCTTTCCTTAGTCGACAATGGTAATGCTCTGATGGCAAAAATTCCCTGAACTGTGAATAATATTTCTTTCTATAATTTTGAGAAATGTAATTAACATGTAACAGCGACTATAAACGACCACAACAACAGCAGCAGAAACGATTTTGAATCTATGCTAAATTCCTAAGCTTGGCACTGATTGGTGCAAGCATTTAACTTCCTTTCTGGCTTGACCAATCAGAGGCCATCTCTCAGGCGAGTTGAGCACCTGACAGGAGATTATAAAAGGGATAACATACTGTTTACTTCCTCTTTATTGGGCAGGACACGTTGCTCGGACCAACCCCCACGTTACTCGGACCAACCTCCAAACTTCTCTCTTGGGAAGCAACCAAAACCTCCCTCCTCTCGGGCCGTTTGGGCCCTGGGTTCGACTTCGACAAGAATACCCAAATATCCAACATGGCTACGGTCGCATACACATGGACTTAATGTAAAACACACACATGTCTACACACACACATAAACACGACCTGACTTCCACACCTGTTTACGTAAACACATTCTTCATATATGAACTCTTTTCCTTTTCTTACAAACAGGACATTCATCCTACCCTTCATATATAAACTCCTCTCTCTTCCCTACTAACGGGGCATTTATTTAACACCACGTGAACTTTCTAACCTTTTGCCTTCGTCTATACTCAGTGACGTATTCGTTCACTAACACCCTTCTCTTTCATTCTCTTTCATTCTCATGTTAACGAAGATGACTCAAGAAAGCTGTTTTAAATGTTAGAATAAGAACTTGTCTTCCTATTCTACATTTTTACCAAAATTTTTGCAAAGACAAATTAAATTATTTAGATGATAGTAGGTTTGATTACAAGTTCAAATTAGGCTGAATAAAGAATTTTGAATGCAATATTTTCATATCAATAATATTTTCATATCAATAATATTTTCGTATCAATAATATTTTCCAATATCATTTTATATTCTTGAATCGATTTTTATTCCCAACAGACATTTGGAATCTCACAAAACTAAGATGTACGTTTTTGGTTTTCCTTTTGTAACTTTTTTTTATTTTTTTATCGACATTCGCACAGACTTTTCTTAAGTTATTATAATAATATGCTGATCTATTTTGTCAGGGATCAAATCGATTGTCATCTCCGATCAATGACGGCACAAATAATTGTGCACGAGCTGCCGGAAACATATCGATGAGTAGAATTGCTTTTGTCTGCAATATGTTTCCGCTAATCTTATTTTCATTTTGCGTTTCTCAAAAATAATTTTTTTAAAGCTACATTGATTTTAAAAATTTCATCTGATGTCGCTGTTGTGTCGAACGTGAAATGCAAATTAAAATACATTTTCTTGGCCTTCAGGCTATGGTTAAGTGTAATTTCTGTTCTGCCCAAAGATGGTATGATGATATTGTGGGGTCTGCATTCATGCCGGACGTCCATGTAATGGAAATATGTTACAAACTCCTACAAGAGTTTTGGAGATAGATCTTCATAATCATATATATTCTGAAACTACATTACCCAGAGTACTTAGATAAGTATGTTTCAGTTTTAACAAAGTTGGTACAAAAATACTGTGGGGTCGGCGTTCACACCAGAGTCTATAGAATGGAAATATTTTTAAGAACAGCAGCAATATAACACAAACAAATAAAGGATACAACTGTGGAATTTCCACGGGTCCCGCTAATTATAATAATAATAATAATAATAATAATAATAATAATAATAATAATAATAATAATAATAATAATAAGGCTTGTTGCCACTCGGTCCCCAGAGGGGACCAATGGCCCTTATCAGCGGGAAATCGTTGGTATGTGGCTGTTGCGATTACCACAAGGTCATCAGCGGTGATGAACTAAAAGAGGTGGAGCATACTGGAAGTCTGAGGAGACTTGTTGTCACTCAGACTCCAGGGAATACCACAGGTTGTCGGCAGTGGGCGATCACTGACGATGACCAGTGTGATAACTCCTAGTGAGTAAATAATAATATAGCTATCATATAATAATAATAACTATCATATAATAATATGCTGATCTATTTTGTCAGTGATCAAATTAATTTTCATCTGCGATCAATGACAGCATATCGGTGAATAGAGTTGCTTTCTTCAGCAACATTAATCGATCGAGAGCGAAGATGAGTCGACACGTGGGTCACAGCTGCAAGGGTGTATAATAAGTTATACACTCATCAGACTAGCCAGTACGTAACACTTACACCACAGCCATGTTTCATTCCTATTTAGTGATGTGTACTTACTTCTTGCGCAGTTATATTTCCGATTTATTAAAGAGTGAGAAAGAGACAGGAGAAAAGAAAAAGGGTTGCTAATAGGGATTATTTTTTCCATATTTTCTGCATATGTCTCTCTCTCTCTCTCTCTCTCTCTCTCTCTGTCTCTCTTTCTCTCTCTCTCTCTGATTTCTGTAATCGTCTTATTACCGTGTTCCTCATGCGCATAAATACTCCATTTAAAAGAGGACCGGTGTTCCTGTTAATTGATTGAAGGCAGAGATGACGTGTATTGCGCAGTTATATTTCCGATTTATTAAAGAGTGAGAAAGAGACAGGAGAAAAGAAAAAGGTTGCTAATAGGGATTATTTTTTCCATATTTTTCTGCATATCTCTCTCTCTCTCTCTGTCTCTGTCTCTCTTTCTCTCTCTCTCTGATTTCTGTAATCGTCTTATTACCGTGTTCCTCGTGCGCATAAATACTCCATTTAAAAGAGGACCGGTGTTCCTGTTAATTGATTGAAGGCAGAGATGACGTGTATAATGAGTTATAAATGCATCACGTGATTACGTTCATTCACACGAACAAGGACGACACTTGAAAGGTGTTTCATACTAAAGCAAATGGTTCTTAACCGGAAATTAAGCTCAAAGTAGTAGATAGTACTGAACAAAGATTTATTCCCCTTTTGCCAGAAACATCGCTCATGGAATGTGATGACTTAAGGATAAAGTATGTAGAGAAGGTCGTAAAAAGGTGACCCTCTTTTTTGTACTTTACTCCTCACATTTAATCGGCGATGTTTCTTCTTGTCCTTTCGTGTGAATCAGATGATTCTGGTATTGGCATTAGTTTCCCCGATATTTTTCTAGTTAGAAATCTTTCTGGAAAGACATCGGGTACTTACGGGAGCTGCAGCTCGGTCTTGGCAAGCCAGGTTCTCGTCTCGTCATCAAGGTCCGCTATGCCCGGCTCGCGATTGGGTGGTTTGAACAGCGGGCATTACTCTATGACGCCTCAAATCATGCCACGCACTCTTCCAGCACGCGCATCAGCTTCTGGAAACCGTCCCAGACACCACCTCAAAGCAGATGTCGACCAAGAACCGCTGGAGGGAAGATTGGCAGCAGGCTGACCAACACCGACTGCACAGGTTCATCACCGACCCAGACGACATACCAGGGGCTGAGCTGCCACAAAGGCAATGGACCAATCTGAACCGCCTGAGAACTGGTGTGGACCGTTTTTCTACCACAATGAGAGACTGGGGTCTGAGAGAGGGTGCTGCCTGTGAATGTGGCCACCCAGAACAGACAGTTACACGAGAAGGTTGCCAACATCCCTAACTGAGAGTGATACTGTAGAACTGACTAGATTCGAACTTGAAACACCAAGATCTTCAGGCCGTGTCAATATCCACTTAACCACCGTCAACAATGTTTCTGATAACAAAGGAATCGTTTCTGCTTTCTGTGTTGACTATTGCTCTGAATGTATGTATGTGAAGATTTCCAATCCTCTCATATTATTCATCATCATTCTCAGCTTGCCAACCTACCTATTTCATTAACTCTTGTCCCTGAACAATTTTTAGCCTTGATAAGTTGTGGCGTATGAGTAAAAACAGAGAATTCCTTAAAACAGTAAAGGCGGTTCTCAGACGACTTGACAAGTTGTTGGCGAATACTTTCGTCCGTATTAAATTTTAAATAGAACTCCATGGTACACACATTCTAATCATATTCATTACTTGTAAGAATTCTATTTCAGTAATAAATTACCAGCAATTAATAATGGGGAATAATTTTCTAATCTCCTTGTATATATACGGAAATAGCGTGGTATAGTGGTTACAGTCGCAGACTATGGGTTCTGCGTGCTAGATTCGGGGTCTATCGGAAAAAATGCGCCAAGAAAAGGGATGAATCCACATATCCTTCCTCCAGATATTGATTAAGTGGTAGGGTAGATATCTAGCTGACAGCATCAAGATTGCTGTTAAAGTAACCTCTCTCTACTATGATGTTGTATATCCAACACTATAACCTGGGCAACACCAGGTACATGGACGGCGGCACCGCGGGGGGGGGGGGGGGGGGCTCAAGCCCCCCCACCACTTTTTGACTCCCCCCCACTTTACGGTCATCAATAATGAAGTTATATATGCATGTGTTTAACCGGGCCCCCCCACTTTTTAGGAGAGCCCCCCCACCCACTTTTATAACTGTCCCGCCGGTCCTTATACGGAAATAGCGTGGTATAGCATCACTTCTAGACTG
>OY744538.1:20773148-20780648 GCA_963556195.1 Sepiola atlantica
AGTGAGAGCTAATACAAATAATTTATTTGAAAACTATATGTTACATATTTCCAAATCGTACCGCGGTTTCATCCAGATGGGTTGACTTTTTACATTTCAAAAAGTCTATACCCAAGGGACTCGTCAGCGTACTGAAATGAGGTCAAAACACAATGAGAAATAGAATTTATCGATAAAAAAAACGGTTAAAAATCGATTAAAATGTAAAAAGTCATCCCATCTGGATAAAACTGTGGTACGATTCTGAAATATGTAACATATAGTTTTCCAATAAATTATATATATATATATATATATATATATATATATATATATATATATATATATATATATATATATATATATATATATATAACGATTGTATGCCAGACCATTGTTGATATTGGATTCTTGGAACTAATAAATAATGTTATAAATCTTTTTATTTATTTATCACTATTCATTATATATATATATATATATATATATATATATATATATATATATATATATATATATATATATATATATATTATAGATGATTGGTGGTGTATGAAGTATTAAACACGATTTTGTTGTTTTTTAATTGGTATTTCGACCAGTCCTCTGGTCTTTATCAAAAAATGATCATTTTTTGACAAAGACCAGAGGACTGGTCGAAATATCAATTAAAAAACAACAATATCGTTTTTAATGCTTCATACACCACCAATCATCTATAATATATATATATATATATATATATATATATATATATGTGTGTGTGTGTGTGTGTGTGTGTGGTATTCTTCGGGAGTTATATCAGTTCCAAGAATTCAACATCAACAAATGTTTATGTGTACGATCGTTTCTGAGACGAATCTTTATTGATAAAATTGTCTCTACATCAGCACCGATTCCAGAACACTAGATGACCCATAGGTTCAACCATGGATCTGATTTTAATACTGTGGTATTAATCTGACTTCAATCATGTTTCATTATCCTCGAGTGGTTCTTGGCCTTGATAAGTGATGACCCAATAGTAAAAAAAACAAAAAAACGAAAATAGTATCTGATATTTTTAAAGAGAATTGTGATGTTCATGAGGATGAGGGAAAGATAAAGAATAGGACAATATTTCAGTGTTAAACAGTTTTTAAGACAAAGTATAGGGTCCGCCATAAGTGACTATATATTTTCTTTTTTTTGAAACTTTGTTGATACTTAAGCATTTCTTCTATTTCATGCCTTATTCAAACGCGCAAATCATATATTTTTATAGCTTCGATGAATTTAAGAAACAAATTCAAGCTGCTATTGCTCACGTGCCGTTGGAGCCGTGCACCAAAGAATGCCATTCAGTCCTTTAAAAGATTAGCAAAGTGTATTGAGCTCCATAGAGAGCACAGTGAGCTTTAATAAATCTCTCTATATATAAATGGCAAGGTTTGTGTGTGCGCCCGTATGTTTGCTATAGAAAGAAAGGTCAGAGAATCTACATAAAATGTAAAAGTATATTCATATGTAAAATTTTCCGCGCAAGAAAATGAACATGGTCCCGTATCTCCAAGTGCACCCCTAAACAGGCTATGAATGCAGACCCCCTTAAAACTATAAATATATCATGTCTATTAAATCTTCCAGGTAAGGCAATGGAAATGGGGTCGAATCTCTAAGTGCCCTCCTAAGGGAGCTATGGGGGCCCGAACAATTCTAAAACTTCAGATAGATCCTATTTTGATGAAATTTAAATCACATGTATAAAATTCTACGGAGAAAACAATGGAAGTGGTCCCAAATCTCTGCGTACCCCTCTGTGTGCCGAATCTCTAGTCTATCAGATATGTGTATGCAGTTTGATGATGTATGGAAGTGAAACCTGGCCAGTGAGGGTTGAGGACATGCGTTGCATGGAGAGACATGATATGATGGATGTGTAATGTGAGTCGTAAAGACAGGCTTAGTTCTGATGAGCTCAGAGTAAGATTAAATCTGGACAGTATAGGTAGATGTGTGCAGAACAGGAGACTTTGATGGTATGGCCACGTTGAAAGAATGGATGAGAGTTCTTGGGCTAGTAGATGCAGAACAGTTGAGGTAGCAGGTTCAGTTTACAGGGGAAGGCCAAGGAAAACATGGGAGGAAGTGATAAGGATGGACTTAAAGAGAAAGAGGGATAAATAAAGACCTGGCCAGAGATAGATTACTTTGGAAGTCAATTTCTTAAAGACATCCAACGCATGTTAGCATGTAAAAGGGACGTTAAACCGAATATGATGATGATGATGATGATGGTGATGTTGATGATGATGATGATGATGATGGTGATGATGATGTTGATGATGTTGATGATGTTGCTGGTGATGGTGATGTTGATGATGATGATGATGATGATGTTGAGTATTTTTGGCAATTTATCAATGGGGAGATTCACTCTATGGTGTTTTGATATTGTTTTGGAGGCTACGCGTACGTGTGATATTATTGTGAACGACCATGGCCATATTAAATAATGAGTCAACAAGACATTAACAGCAAAAACACGTCTTCCTATCACAACTGCAAAGAACTTTCCTTTCTTTCTCCGTGTGCCTAACACCAAACGGAATTTCTTTGAAAAAGAGTTTCTTTCTATTACCAAAAAAAACATATTACCATGGGATTGCTTCCCTGCAGAATAAAACATGGTCGTCTTCAAATCCAATGTAAACAAATGGTGCTTCTACAGAATTTGAACCGAACTAAACTAACTTTTCGCCGAATTAAACCTAAAACGTAGTTTAGGGTTATTTTAGAGTTAGGTTAGGGCTAGTTTAGGGGTAGGGTTTTAAATAAAAAACAGTTCGGTTCAAATTCTGTAGAAGTACCCAACAAATATGTGTCATAAACAGTCCTTTTAAGTAATCAAATTTTGTTAATTCCATTCATCATTTTCAATCGTCTTATAATATTTTTTCGGTATTTTCATAGAATCACTCTTGTCTCCAAATCATTTTTTTCCTACGTATTTTTGGGTCGGTAAAAAAAAAAAAAAAAGAATATATTATTTTAATACATCGCAAATTATTAGGGTTAGGTTAGGGTTAGAGATAGTTAGGAGACGGGAGTGATTCGATAAAGTTATCTATTTTTCATCATTCAGCTGACAATTCATCCATCTCATTAACCCTTATCCTCGAGTGACTTTTTGGCCTTGATAAGTGATGCCATTAAATAATTAAAAAAAACACGATTGATAAAATGTCACGCGAAATGAAAAACAACAATAACAAGAACAACTTAAAAAAAACAACAATAACAAGAACAAAATTTAAAAAAAACAACAACAACAAAAAGAAGAAACCTGAATTGTGGGTACTTGTACAGAATAGACATCCAAGAATATAACGGAGATTCCCGAGTTTTGACGACGAATTCTGGGCGATAAATTGTGGCGACAAATATTTAGAAAACTCGACCCTTTCGCCAGTTTACTTTCGTAGATTTTTTATTTGTACCAATTTTTCGGATAAAGAACAATACCGACCTTCTTATACTTCTTTTTGTAATATTTTGTAAATATGCCAAAGTCCAATTTATCGGCCCCTGTGTTCCATTTGCAGTCTTCCTTCCCCTAAAAGAAAACGAACACTGGACTTCTACTACTATTGACCCTAAGCTAACCCTAACCCTAAGTCCAGGTGGCACCAAAATAAAGACAGGAAGAACAATAAATATAAAATAAAGAAACAATTTATCGGTCTCCATTAGCAGTCTCCCTCGACACACACACACACACACACACACACACACACACACACACACACACACACACACACACACACCTGAAGAAAAAAACGACAACAAAACAACAACAAAGAACATTTCCCTTTTTCTGGGCAAGCAAGAAAAAACTCACAATTATTTGAAAAAAAAAAAAGAAAAAAAAAGAAAAGAAAAAAAGGTGCTTTTCTTTGCCGAGCGTTAGGGTAGCTACGTACGTCAACACTCGGGAATCTCCCTAAGTACTGAAATTCTTTGGATGTCTATTATGCATAAGCACTGAATTGTGTTTGATATAAATCTGTAAAATCACGTCTGCCGATAGATAAGATTTACGAATAATTTAAGTTGTTGCTGTTGTTGTTGTTACTCCTGCTGTTCTGCCGATACCAACAAGAAAAAAGGCAACAACAGTCGTTATAGGCGAATGGTAAGCGGTTATCAAAGAACGTGTTTCAATTTGATAACTTCACTTGAAATACATAAGTAAAATAAAATTACATGTCAAATACAAGCAATGGTGCATGTATAACCGGTCGTTGGAATTTGCTTCTTCTTTACTTACCGTTTTGCCCATAAGCAAGATGACCAATGCTGTTTGGCGATTCCATCGAGAGACATGATAAATTGTACGTCCTTTTTTTTTTTTTTTTTAATGTCCTGTGGCCTTCACTGGACACGTTCTTTGTAGCAATTCCTTTCTTTTCTTTCTTTTAAATGAAGATCATTTTAAATATTGATTGTTATAAAACTATTCATTTTTTCGTCAACGAGTGTTGAGACGACAAATAAAAATACAAAAAAGAAAAAGAAGTTTTTTTTCTTCGTCAAAATCGTTAATCGCAAGTAACAGGTTCGTTCAGTTAGCAAACACGATCGCATGTTCAAGAAGAAAGATGCGAATTTTAGACGATGCAAGAGTGGGAGAGAAAAAAAAAAAACTAATGGAATTGCCGCTTCTTTCCCCGGGTGTAAAACATCCCCCAATGACGTTTGAGTCTACTCGGAAAAAAAAAGGGGGGGATTCTTTGAAAATTCCTAGAGTCTATTCATGATCGTATATAGTGAGAAATTGCAAGCGAAAATCCGTTCATTGCTAAGAAAAGAATTGCTGGGAGAGAGGATAGCGTCTTGTAGCCGCAGCGAAAGTATAGCACACTAGTTATTATAATTGCAATAGTAGTTGTATTAACTAATAATTCTACCATTCGATCTGCCAGCTCAACTAATCTGTACTTTTACGGACACTTATTGTTGTTTTGCTTATGTGGACATATCAGTTATAATAATCAGTTCTCAATTCTCAACGACAATATTTACTATTTAATGTCATCCTTCATTCGTCATCGCGTCGTCTGCTTCTCTCTCTCTCTTCCCCCCCCTCTCTCTCTATCTCTCTCTCTCTCGTCACCACGACTATATAATTACCGACTTCCATTGCTACTATGGCCGCACTGGCTATTGCTAGCGCCGTCTTCCTTGCTGCACATGTTCACAATAAACATCGCTGCAAACCACGTCAGTAGAGTGCACGTATGCTGCAACCTGCCTTTTTAAGAAACTACCAATAACAAATGCACGTTGGTTTGTTCGTGTTTTCATTTAAAAAAAAGAAAGCAAAAAACATTTATTAACAACAACAACAACAACAACAAAAAACAATACGTTAATTTTAATTTATGAAATAAATATAATAGACAAGTAAAAAGGAGAAATATATATATATTTATTTGTGCGTGCGTGCGTACGTGCGTGTGTGCGTGTGTGTGTGTGTGACAATGAGAGCTGTAGCAGTTTTTTTATTGTAAAGGGGAGCTCTATTTGCCCCCCCCCTCCTTACATCCCCCACCACCCCAAATAATCGCGCACTTCCATCCTCTGGTTCGTCAATTTTTATCGCCTCCCTATTTACTGCCCCCCCCCTACCCACCCGAGGGCAAAGTAAGACACAAGGTCATTTTTTTCTCTCCTTCTTTTACATGTAGTGGATACCCAGCACCTCCGAAAAGGGGTCACTCTGGATGGGACAAATTAAAAAAAAAAAAAAAAAAAAAAATTGCCCCAGTCGAGAAGGATCTCTCCTCCTCCTCTGACCGAGGACAAAACAGATGCTACACTTTGATTCCGGCCCCCGAAGTTTGTTATATCGGGTGAGTCGGAAGTAACCGGGCAGTCAAAAAGGGGAACCGACTTATCCAAGTACTCTGGGTTTCAGAATATATATGGTTATTATTTGAACTAAGAATGTACAATTGGTAATGGACAAGTAGAAAGGAGAAATATGTGATTGTGACCAGAGTTGAGGAGTCGGAGTCGGAGTCGGAGGTTTTGGGAAAAAAGACTCGTGAGAATTCTAGGAGTTTGAGTCAGATTAAAATTTAAAAAATCCGACTCCAATCATTACTGAATATTAGAAAGACTTTAAAATAAGGAGACGGATTCGGGAGTCATCATTTTTGGAATCCTAGGAGTCGGAGTAGGACCTTAAACCTTCCGACTCCGCCACCGCGGTTGAGACAATAAGAGTTGCAGCAGGTGTTGGTAAAGAGGAGCTCCTTTTTGCTAAAAAAAAAAGAAATTAATTAAAAAAAAGAATAAATAAATAAATAAATAAAATAACAACCGAGCGCTCCTGTCGCGTGGTTCGTCAATTTTTGTCTCCTCAATTGTTTGTTATAGAGGGCGAGTCAGAAGTAACGGGACAGTGAAAAAAAAAGGAGGTATACTTTTTAAAAGGTTTCAGAATATATACGCTGATTATTCGAACGAAGCATGTTTTGACTTACCCGTTATTTCTGACTCACCCCGTATTTATTTTTATATGGTAAAATTGTCGATTCCCAACCAAAATGGTGGACAATAAATCGTCTGCAGTTTTCTGACCTCACGAATGCGTAAGTAAACCCAAATAAATTGTTTTGGACTAATTCAAAATTTACCTAAAATTATTTCAAAAGAAAATACAGTTGAGAAATTAGTCCAAAACAATTTATTTGCGTTTATTGTCTGCCAATTTTGGTTGGGAATCGACAATTTTACCATATAATGTATATATATATATATATATATATATATATATATATATATATATATATATATATATATATATATATATATATATATATATATATATATATACATGCGTGCTTGTGCTGCTTTTTAAATGCTTGTCATTTAAATGACGACGTTCATCATTTGAACTCGTATTGCTACTGTTAACTTTTAGTTATTCTTTTATTTTTATTTTTTAATTTTTAAATCAGGAGCTAGGAATTGACTTTATAGAGAAAAATTCAAACTTTGCAATATATATATATATATATATATATATATATATATATATATATATATATATATATATATATATATATATACTAATGATAATAGAATTAACGATATTTATGTAACTTTATGTAATTTTGTACAATTTTTTTATCTTCATCTTTCTTTCTTTTATATATATATATATATATATATATATATATATATATATATATATATATATATATATATATATATATATATATATATATACAAACAATAAGAATAAAAACGCACAAACTGACAGGTGCGTGCGTTTTACGTACACTCGAATACGGAATATAAGAAGATAAACCCGTTTAATCATTTTCACTGGCCGTGTTGGGGGTCAACCAAGTTCGCAAATCCTAATAGAGATATTAGATTCACGATTAACATGGACAAAGGCAACCCCCCCCCCCCAAAAAAAAAAACCCCAAAAAACAAATACAATTGACCAAAAGAATTGCAGATCTG
>OY744538.1:20788148-20848148 GCA_963556195.1 Sepiola atlantica
TCAAAAGTCACCTCAACCAGAAGTGGATGTGACGTCACATGGCTCAAAAAAGAAGGAAGTGAGAGAAATAGGCTTTGTTTAGGAAGTTTTTGAGGAAAACACCACGAGTAGAGAACGTTCTAACATCAACAGTAAATTAGAGGGCCAACAGCCCCAAAGATCCATGTCTGGATTGTATCCTCGCTACTGGCAGAAGAGAAGGTAATGACGACAGCCCAATAAAAGTTTTTTTTTCCAACTCCTCTTTTCATTGTGTTGTGTCCAACTTTAATTCTAGTGAGAATTCACCCCTAGATTTCTGTAGTTGAACGTGGAAGACACGAGGCATGTTTTGAACATCCATGTATTTCATTTGGTTGTGACTTGTTAGACATTAGACCTCCCCTGAAAGGGGAGGTAATGTAACACAATGATATTGCGGATTGATGACATTCATACAAAATAGTAAATATGAAGAAGAAGATAGCAAACGTGTTGACCATTTCAAGTATAGCCCAGTGTCTCTTTATGTACAAATTGCTAACGTGTTAAAAATCATGACTGATAAATAAAAAGTTTGACGCAGTAAATGTTTGAAAGACGCAAGTGTGGGAGATTGTTGGAGAACGGAAAATATGCAGAAATAAGGGGTAAGAAAAGCATGTATTCACAAATAAGTGTATATTTATATGTATATATATATATATTTGGAGAGTTTACCAAGAGAGGATTTATCACAACGAAAAAATCTTTTATAGTTCCTTACACATGTTTCGCTACTTAGCAAGGTACTTGCTAGGCAGTTCATCAGGGGAGATACAAAACCTAAGATATTGACCTCAACAACTGAGAATACGTCACAGGGGATTGACCAAGATGAAATCACTTTAGAAGGAAAAAAAGGAAAACAAGCTCAAACAACTCGGTAATATGTGGTAGCTGTGATGCGCCCCCCCCCCCCCCCCCACAAGAATCAAGTCCGGTGTAATCCAAAAAGGGGGGAAAAAAAGGAAAAGAAAACGGGGGAAAAAGAAGGGGGAATCCTCCACATCTAACAGAAGACATCTCCTTAGAGCAACCTCAATATAAGTAGCCCCCCACCCCCCGAAAAAATCAAATCGTCCACAGTGCAACGCTTGAATAACCTCCAGCGCCTCAGATTGGCACATGCAACCTGCTATTATTCCGATGAAGAGTCCAGGGGAAGATTTGTCGTGTAGGTCACAAAATTTAGTTTACTTATTATCTTGTAAAAATTGTAATTTACAATATGTAGGCGAAACAGTACTACCTTTAAATAGACGGATGAATTTGCATAGAACTAGTAATAAAGGCTGTGTCCATGTAGTAAACCACTTTAAAGAAAAAACCTGTGGAAAATCGTCTTTTTCAATACAGATTATTGAAAAATTTACAGATAATGGATATGATAGTTCTGGTAAGGTAGATAATAATACGCTTAAAATGCGTCTAAATAAAGAAGATGAAATAATTAAGAAAATGCGAGTAATTTATCCATATGGTCTAAATGTAAAAATAAAAAAAGATAATTTACAAGACGAATCAGAAAATGTAGGGCGATTGTATCCAGCTTTGCCTCGCTACGGTACTAGAGATAGAACACATGTAAATAGGAACAATAGAGAATCTGCCGTTTCATGCGAAGAATTTTTTAAGAAAACTAAAGAGATTATCATGAATAATATTTCCGAGTCTTTTAATTACATTAGAAAACTTCTTAATAAAACCAAGAAAAAGGTATTAAAAGACATAGCATCTAAGATATTATTAAACCCGGATATGATATATAGGATAGAAGAACTTCCTCAATGGTATGAGTATATCATGGATATAATCGATACAAAATTATACAAGCCACCTGCTGAGGGTATAAAAAATAAACCTCGAAATGTTTGTGTAGTCCTATATGAAAATAAAGGATTTGATGATATAAATCTGCCTAAAATATTTAATAATCCAGAAATCATTCAGTCACTGCCCAATGAACTTAAAAAAGAGGAACAGAAACCAATAGTAACATATAAACTAGGGCAAACTATCCGGAATAAGGTTTTTAACTATAAACAAACTGTAGAGAATTTAAATATTAATGATAATGATGAAATGTATATACCATCATGTGAATGTGAATCCTCCCCTTTATGTAATACTGACATAGGGCATATAATTACCGGTAATCTAGCGATAGTTAAACATTCTAAATTAAGAAAACTCTTAAGTAAAGGCCCAAACTATAGAGAACCTAAATGTTTAAATTATGCGAAATGTGTTAAGGAAATAAATAAAGCGTTAGATAATTTCACTGCATCCATGGCTAAAAAACATAAACTATTACACTCTACATTTGACGCATGGAAAAATAATGTACTTAGATTCGTAAATAAAAAATTAGAACGTTTAAAAGAATTTAAACACCCTAAAAGAACGAATCCCCTCCTTAGAAATCCACAAATAACTACGGAGCTTGAAATGCTTCAAAATAGGTTTGTAATAGTTCCTATTGATAAGGCGACAAATAACATAGCTTTTATCTGTAAAAAGTATTATATACAACGCTTATTGCTAGAAGTAGGAATAATAGGTGAAGTTTCAGATACTTATAAATTAAGTAATAATAAAAGCGATAACATTATTATAAACAATACTGTTATTTGTGAAAAATTAGGATTAAAATTAGAAGAAAAATACAAAAAACTTCCATCTATGTATTGGATACCTAAAATGCATAAAACACCAGTTGGCGCCCGTTTCATTGTTGCCTCAAAAATGTGCATCACTAAACCTTTAAGTAAGGCTGTGTCTAAAATCTTTAAATTAATTATAAACCAAATAAATAATTTCCATAAAAAAAGTAAATTCTATAGTAATATAAACCTATTTTGGGTGGTAAATAATTCCGATCTAGTAAAAGAAAAATTAGATCGTATTAATTCTCGTAAACAGGCTAAATCAATCTCGACATACGATTTTAGTACATTATATACAAAAATACCCCATAAAGAACTTATTAAAGAATTAGGTAATACTGTAGATTTAGCTTTTGCAGGAGGAAAAGGTAAATACATAGACTTTGCAAAATCTAAAGCCTTTTGGTGTAAAAATAAAAATGGTAAGACGAGTGTATCCAAAACTGGTCTGATAATGCTTATAAGTCACCTTATAAAAGAGAGTTACTTTCAAATAGGGAATAAATTATTGCTCCAAACAATAGGTATTCCAATGGGTTTGGATCCGTCTCCATTTTGGGCAGATCTATATTTACATAGACTGGAATATATATATATGTCATCACTAATAAAAAATGATATATCTAGAGCGTATAGTTATCATGGATGTAGGCGATATATTGACGACCTTGTTTGCATTAATGATAGCGAAGAGTTTGCAAATACTAAACATTTAATATATCCTAAAGAGTTAAAATTAAACTGTGAACATAAGGGAACACAAGCTACTTTTCTTGATTTGGATATAAAAATTGAAGATAAAATATTTATCTATAAACTGTTTGATAAAAGAAATTCATTCCCTTTTCGTATCGTGCGAATGCCATATAAAAATAGTACTAGCCCTGTGTATATATTTTACGGGAGTATTATGTCTGAATTTCTGAGAATTGCTCGTGTTACCTTAAAATTAGTAGATTTCATGCCCCCAATTTCTGATCTAATAATAAGAATGATTAACCAAGGTGGCGATCAAAATAAAATATTTGGACAATTAAATAAGGCAATTACTCGCCATCCTGATGCTTTTAAATCTTATCAAATTAATCAAAATAAACTGATAGAACAAATCATAGTATATATAAATAGAAGTTATATAATATGAATAAACGTATATATAACACATCTGCTAATTATAATAAGAAAAACAATAAAAATACAGTAGAAAGAAAGAAAGAAATGTTAAAAAAGAAGAAGAAGAAGAAGAAAACCGACAGTTATGAACGCTGATTTTAAACACCGGGAGTTGGCAAAGAAGAAGAAGAAAAAGAGAACAAATTAACGGTTAACTTACAGACGCAGATTTGAAACAATGAGAAAAGAAAAAAGTCGACAGTTGTGAACGCAGATTAGAAAAACTATAGTGAACAAGGAAGATTAATATTTATTTGCGGTTGACAACAACGGGGAGATGGACAACAAAGTAGGACGAGGGAGAAAAGGAGGAACTAAAGGTATATATATGTATGTGTGTATGTATATATATATATATATATATATATATATATATATATATATATATATATGTATATACATATTTATTTATTTATCTTTTATTTTTTGATGTGTTGATGTTTTTTATATTTATAATATAAAACTAAAAATAATACATTAATCACTTAAATAATAGTGTCATGGATTCGTCCAAACACTTTAAAATGCAGCAACATTTTTGTGAGTAACGGATAAATTTTATTAGACAGACGAACAGCGCAGGTAAAGAATTTTTTTTTTTTTTTTTTCTTTTGATGTCTTAAATAACTAATATAAGTTAGCAAAACATTTATATGGAACAAAACGTAGATTTAGTATAAGGAACGTTTATGTTTTTGTCTTTTAAGGGAAGTGGGGTCTGATCAACTCTGCTGGGAAGCCATGAAATTAAATACTGTCTTGTTTTTAAATTCCCGAAACAGTTTTTCATGGTAAACAACTGATGATCCCTTAAAATAGTGTTAGAAACTAACTAATATAATAACTGTAAAAAATAAATTGACTTACATGAGTGATTTTCCACTGGAAGACTTGAGACTATAAGTTTTTTTTTTTTTTTTTTTTTTTTAAGTTTTATTTTATATAGTTTTAATGGTTGAGAAACTTCCGAGACTATATATATATATATATATCAATCAAAATAAGTGGTTTACAAAAGTTGAAACAAAAGAATACTTGTTATGAGGATAAGTGTCTCTGCAAAACAAAACGGCAATAAAAGCTTTGGTGAATACAAAAGACGTCAAGATGAGTTTTGAGTAGCGTCGCCAAAGATTGTCAAATACGTGTTCGAATGTTCAAGGAGGTGTGAACTCTATACAAAAGAACTCAAATACAAGAAAGACAATAGAAGGAAGTAGGCAATTAGCTCAGCTAGTGAGGAAGGTTTCGTCGACAATTAAGTGCTAAGAAATATTCACAGGACAGAACAGTCGTGACTAAGATCTTCCATACTCAACTGAAGATCAATTAAATTTTCGCCTTTATATGCGTTCGAGAGTCTCTGAAGTGGATCCCAAATAATAACTTGATAATTTCACACAGAGGCTCAAAAATATACATCCGCATTTATTAATCTTACCATTAATCTGCGTCAAACCTTATGCGCACAAATGATTCTAGGCAGTTTTATTTTGTACCTCAAAACCGCTACAAATGTCTATGCTTAGTAAGAGCACATGTATTTCACTACAGTTGAGGGATCAGCGTTAATCTGTCATCTCTCATTTATAGATCTCACTTTTTATTATTATTATTGGGTTGGTAACCAAGTTCCCAACGTTTTTTTTTTTTATTCAAAATGTTTAATAAAAAAGAACAACTGATTAAGCAATAATGCATTTTCCCTTATTGTTTACAACTTCTTCTCAACATTCAACCAGATTTTCAACATTTTGTTGGTAGAAATCAAAAAGCCAAAAAAAAAATAAAGGCAAAAAAAAAATAAAGGCAAAAAAAAATAAAGGCAAAGAAATAAAATAAAAAAAAATAAAGGCAAAAAAAATAAAAGCAAAAAAAATAAAAGCAAAAAAAAAATAAAGGCAAAAAAAAAAATAAAAGCAAAAAAAAAATAAAAGCAAAAAAAAAAAATAAAAGCAAAAAAAAAATAATGGCAAAAAAAATTAGTACCAAAAAAAAAATAAAAGCAAAAAAAAAAATAAAAGCAAAAAGTTCATTTTCTTAACTTGACATTTGTAGAAGCTTACATGAATTAACTATTTTCTGTCGATCTACTGGACACAACTCTAGTAGATCGACAGAAAATAGTTAATTCATTCGGCGTGACGATCATTGTAATCATCTCCTCTTCAACAAAATTCACATGATCAGCCGCATCATATGATCAGCAGAGCACCCTCATTTCGACATTGCTTCCCAAATAGACAAGATGTGATCCTGCAATTCTCTGCCAGGCCGATGGCAGAGAATCTACGAACTCCAGGAAAAGATTATTTCACCTTGTCAACATATACTCAACCCTCTGTATTATCTTTTGTTTTGTTCCTGTGTTTCTCCGACATAAAACTATACCCCTTCATTATCTTATCCAAACATTCCATTTTAAAATAAACATGAATTACTTAAAGTAACTAAAAAGACAAAACAAAAGAACAAGAAACAAAAGGATTCCAAAGTAGAATTCTCAAAAAAAAAATTCCAAAATTTGAAACCAAAATAGATTCAAGAATTACAAAAAAAAATGGTGGGAACTTAGTTGCCAACCAAATAGTTTGCTGAAACAGTCACTGATGCAGTAAATACCATTCGCAAATGTACAAGTTCACGTAAAAAGTGATTCCGAAAATTGCAACCAAAAAATCATGGACGGTTTTTAGTCCCCCTTTTTTTATTTATGGTCTCCAATTCTCATTGCATGAGGACTGAACTTATAAATGTTTTGAAATACTTGAATTTGAAATTTTCCCCATTCTGTTTTCATAAATTAAAATTGCGATGGGGAGGTAACTGTCAGTCTTTACTCCTTCAGCTTGTTTGGTAACACCCTTCAATCAAAAAACAAAGTACAGTTTTTATATTAATAATACAACCAGCTATGCAAATTAACAGCCAACCAGAGCCATCTAGCGTTAGAAGCTCTAAACAGCCAATCTGCAAAGGGGAGATAACTCAATTGACAACTATTGACTGTTAATGCCATCTCAATTAACAGTAGGCATGAAAAATAAAGTAAAAACAAATAAAGCAAAACAGAATTTCTAACCCTAACCCTAAGCCTAAGCCTCTGTCGCATTGCCGCACTGTGCTTATTCTACAAGTATTTCCACGCAACGTACTCTGCTAGATTTACTGCACTTGCACAGCCTCAACCCCGATCCACCCGATTAGCAACAAAATCACACCTCTTCTCTGTAGAGGTTCGTAGATGTCAGACGATTTTCTACTCTAATCGCTTCTTTCCTCGGACCGATTACCTTTGGAATTCCCTTCCTGCTCCATGTTTCTTCGACTGTACAAACATGCAGAAATTTAAATGTAATGTGAACAAACATCCTGCTGCCTAACTCCCCACATAGGTTGCCCCTTATAAATCTGGCCCCTATTATAGTAGCCACTTGCACATCAGTGGCAATATCCCTTGTTTGAGGGTGAACGAAAGTAAAAAAAAAAAGCATGAGGGGTGCGTGCCCCTGCGACCACCACTACTAAAACATTTGAGGGGATTCTATACAAAAACTAATGAAAGTATTTTTATATGGATATGTAGATCGTGATCAGTCTAATAAAGGGCGCACCACTGTGATTTTTTCTGACCTTGTTCTGTCGAGCTGAGGTATGGTTCTGTTCAGTCTCAGAAGGTCCACCCTCCCAGGCTTTACCTTCTCTTTGAGAAGGAATTAGTTTATTGCTAATCGCCTGAGGTGCCGCTACCGGGGTATGCCGACGGGGCTGCTCAGGCATTTTTTTGTAGGCCAGAGTGTGCTAATCCTTGCGTCTAATTTCCTGGAAAGAAGGTAAATAAAATACATCTATACACACACACATAATGCCCCAAACTAATCCTCCATAGGGGGAGGGAACAGCTATCCAAATACCCAACCACTCTTTCTTGATTCAGTAAAAAGAGGAAGATCTGATGAGCTTATTCGCCACGTCTCACTAGTGACTTCCTGTCTGTGACGTAACTTCCTGTACACATAGATCTAACTTACCTTCTAATAGAAAATTTCACTCTCTACTTAAATCTAACCTTATGTGAAAATGTTCCAATTCTAACCTTATCTTTACATCTGAATATTACTACATTTGTTGTCATATGCTTCGTTTTTTGTTTTTTTCTATTTTCAATTCTAGGTCAATCTCTTTCATTGCTCGCTAAACACATATGTGCACGGGTAACGCTAGTTATAAATAAAAACAAAAAAAATATTGAGACTGCAACCACACATCAGTTACATAATTACGATCTATTCTATTTTGCACTTGCATGTTCCCATTTGTGGAGTGATTGATGCGTTTTTTTTTTGGATAAACCACCTTTCTGCGGGATAGCACTTCCACCCAACCTTTGAGCGCCGTATGGACAAGACACCATATTTCCTTCCTTGCCTCTTGCTGTGGTAAGATGAAAGTCCCTTTTTGAGATGTCAATGCAACAAGACGTTCTCTCTCTCTCTTTCTCTCTCTATCCCTCTTTTTCTCTCTCCCTTTCTCTATCTCTCTCTTTCTCTCTCTCACTTTCTCTCTCTCTTTCTCTCTCTCTTTTTCTCTCTCTCTCTCTTTTTCTTTCTCCCTTTCTCTCTCTCTTTCTCTCTCTCTCTCCCTCTTTTTCTCTCTCCCTTTTTCTTTCTCTCTTTCTCTCTCTCTCTCCCTTTCTCTTTCTCTCTCTTTATCTCTCTCTCTTTCTCTCTGTCTCTGTCTCTGCCTGTCTGTCTGTCTGTCTGTCTGTCTGTCTGTCTCTCTCTCTCTCTCTCTCTCTCTCTCTCTCTCTTCGTCTCTAGCAATGGCTCTGCAAGACGAGATGGAACTCATGGACTCAATTCCATTTCTATAGTACACATACGTTGACAGACTCAACCTATTTTGTATTCCTGTTTTCATAACTCCTGGCCTTTTATCTAGGAACAAAGTGTAGTATCTGTTCTGGCACTACACTTAGTCTATTCTGTCCTCGGTCAGTGAAAGAGAACTCCTTCTAGATTGAGGCAATTTTAATTTTTTTGTTCCAATCCAGAGTACCTCTTTTTGAGGAGCTGGATTTTCCTCACATTTAAAACCGATCTTGTGTCTAACTTTGCCCTCGTGGGGAGGCAAGTAAATAGAAACTCTTTCCGGACTATGTTTTGTGTTGATGAAACTGTTGAATAAGATTGATTTAAATTGGAGAGAAGAAGTTTGTCCTTTCAGGTAAAACTTGGTGACCCTTTTTCTTCATAACAAACAATGCCAGAAGGATGGATACTAACGCAGCAACCTTACTATAAAAATGGCAATGACATTTTCTTTCTCAACTCAACCACCCTGACAATTATCGTTGCCTTTTTTTCTTGTTGTTGTTGTTCGTCTCTTAACTCTTGTGGAGACCCCCCCCCCCCCCCCAAAAAAAATGAAGCACTTTGGATGGAGACAAACATTAAATGTTTGTCTCAATCCAAAAATTGTCGGCGCTCTTGTATAAGCAATAACCGATCTGAGGGGGATAACTCTGTTTTACTTAGCCGCCGCTATTCCGAATTCGTTTATACTGTGGCAAGGGAGATAACTTTGCCACAAAGTTTATAAACTTTATAACAATTAATTAAAAAAACATGTTACGGTTTTGAAATGCGTTCAAAATAACTTTTAAGCACTTTTATTTACATGCCACAAATTGTATACACTTTATAACAATTAATAAAAAACATGTTACTCAAAGAAAGAAAGAAAATGCGATGATAGTTGCAGATAAATTGTAATTTTTATTTAAGACAGACTTTTGATTAATTGTTATAAAGTGTATACAATTTGTGGCATGTAAATAAAAGTGCTTAAAAGTTATTTTGAACGCATTTAAAACCCGTAACATTTTTAAAAATGAATTGTTACAAAGTGTATACAATTTGTGGCATGTAAATAAAAGTGCTTAAAGTTATTTTGAACGCATTTAAAAGTTATTTTGAACGCATTTCAAAACCGTAACATGTTTTTATTAAGGCAGAGCCTGTAGGCACGGCCACCGTGTCTACAGGTTCAAACACTGCAGACACGGCGACCGTGTCTGCAGTGTCAGCCGCGTTATATATTAGAGACACGGTGGCATGTACACAAAATAAAACTCATTCAGTTTACGACACCGCCAGTATTTCTTTAGCGTATTTTAACGCGTTTTAAGAAGACTTGCTATAATAGAAGACATAGACGTGTTATATTAGCAGATATTATATTAGAATACAGTTTATTTTTTATGAATTTATCTATTTATATAATAAAATAATCAAAATTATTCAGTAACCATCACATTTTAACTCGTACTTTTTTCTAGACAAAATGGCGTCTTGTGCTCACTTCCTTACGAGCAAGCGCCATTTTTTTTTTTTTGCAAGTTCGTGTGACAAAACTACTGATTTCTAATAAATAGCAGTTGGAACGGTTTAAAAATACAAACAAATATCACAGGTCAGTTTTAAATTAACTTTTATCGACAACAGTTACTTTTATTTGTTGTATATTTGTTTTTTTAGCGTTTTTACTCTGCTGAGCGTCGTAACATATACCCGGTTAACCTATTACTTTATTAGAAAGCCCAGTGCAAATGTATTATTTCGTAAAAAAATATCTTTTAAAATATAGTTATCATATTTTATGAAAAAGAAATCCCTTAATTCCGCATTGATTAAATCAGTATAACTCTAAGAAAAATTAAGCTCTCGAATTAAATAACATTGCAGAAATAATACGACGCGGTTTTCTAATTACACAATGAATGACAACTTTTGGTAATTGTATAGAATAGTCATCGGTAAATGAGCTACTTTTCAAACTTTTCAAAACCCGCTAGCGATTTTGAAAACCCGCTAAATCTGGAAAGAAAACCTCCAGAAAATCGCTAACGCTCTCTTTCGCTCTTTTTTAAGTACGTAATTTCTCCGAAAAGGATTTTTTTGTCATTTCATAGAACTTTTATTGAAGAAAAAAGAATTAGGAAATTATTTATTAAAAAATTCTTGGAATAATTCTGCTTTTGTTTTTTCTTTTCGTAGTCATTTTTTGGTTTGTTTGTTTGTTTTCTGTTAGTTTTTGATAATGACCAGTGGTGCTTATTTGTTTTATGGTGCTAATTTACTGTAGGACTCGCGCTACCTTTTTTTTTCTTTACCCCTTTTTCGTTCTGTTAGCTGTTGTTTTTTGTTTTTTGTTCAGTGCGATTTTGTGTTTTTGATAATGACGATTGGTGCTTATTTGTTTTGTGGTGCTAATTTACTGTAGGACCCGCGCTACCTTTTTTTTCTTTACCCCTTTTTCATTCTGTTAGCTGTTTTTTTTTTGTTTTTTTTTTTGTTCAGTGCGATTTTGAGTTTTTGCTAATGACGATTGGTGCTTATTTATTTTGTGGTGCTAATTTACTGTAGGACATTTATAATAACAGCTAACAGACGAAAAGGGGGGTAAAGAAGAAAAAAAACGGTAGCGCGGGTCCTACAGTAAATTAGCACCATAAAACAAATAAGCACCAATGGTCATTAATTCAGTGTTTTTTTTTCATCTTGCCTAAAACTTGTTTTATCTAACAACTTTATTTAATACTTAAAAAAAAAAAAAGAAGAAATTCTTTTTTCAAATAAATCGTTGTATGGTCGGAAAAGAAATCAGAAAAATACATTGTCTGTCATTTTAGTTGTGAAACGATGGATTAACCACTTTTTCTCACAGTGATTTACAAATAACATCATTTAGAAAGCCATTCTTAACATGGGGTGAGGGGGCTTTGTTAACTATTCTGTACTTTCACCTAACAATTTAATAAACAAAAGATACCATATTACGTAATTTTCCGTTGCCGAGTTTTCCGTTGCCGAGTTCACATCAATGTTTAAAACTGGGTAGTTTGGGATACCTACTTTAAGTAATAGTAAATAAATGTATATAGCTAACTTACTTGATATTTTTGTTTTGCCTGTTTTACTTTAGCTCTTTTTATGGATGTGGAGTCACTTACGAAATAGTTTATGCATATTTCTTCCTCATATGCGTTGAGTTGTGCCTTATATTCCGCATAATTTAAAAATGTATCTCCAACTTTCATTTTCATAAAATAGCCCGATTAAAATACGCTAATTTAAAACTCGTGAAATACACTAACTTAACAAGACGAAAGCGAAAAAAAAAAAACGGTGTCTGACGAAAGCGAAAACGAAACGAATTTAAAGTGTCTCCAGGTTCTAACGCTGCAAACACGGTGACCGTGTCTGCAGGTTCTAACACTGGAGACACGGTGGCCGTGTCTGCAGGTTCTAACACTGGAGACACGGTGGCCGTGTCTGCAGGTTGTTCGTTTTATTAATTGTTATAAAGTTTATAAACTGTGGCAAAGTTATCTCCCTTGCCAAAGTATAAGCGAATTCGGAATAGCGGCAGCTAAGTAAACCAAAGTTATCCCCCTCAGATCGGTTACTGCTTATACAAGAGCGCAAAAAGGTCACGGCATAGTTGTGTTCCGTCGTTTATTACTCAAATTTGTTTTTTAATAACTCACTTTTAAAAATCTACATTCGGACGTGTTATTTATTTTCTATGGTGGAAGGGGAGGTAACTTCACTTTTTTTATATACAAAAGTTATTTCCCTTGCCCATTTTACCTAATTTAAATAGTTATATTTTCATAACTTTTACAATTTCTATTCTAAAAAGACGACAAGCATCACAACTTAGTCTATTTCTGTCATTGGAAAAGAGGGCAATGCTGTTGGGTAAGGCAGTTTTTGCTGAACAGGAGTTTTGGTTAACATCTGAAATGGAATGCAAGCCAGAATAATCTTTCCTTTTATCTTTCTCCCAAATTAACTTCACCATTTTAGAAAATCAAATTTAAAATTTTAAACTAATAATGGCGGCTAAAAAAAAATAGGAACAAGGTTCTTGTACAGAGAAGCGTCCGTATTAAATTATCAATACAACAAAAAAGAAACAGTATTATATACTTACGCAGCAGATTTAAATAAGTATGCTCACCAAAAAAGTAGGAAAAATGATCGAGTAGAATTTTAATTAAAAATAAGAATCAGTTTCATCGTATTTTGGTGAATGCAATTGATTACTTGTTAATATGACAGACTGAGTTATCTTCCCCTGAACTTCGTGTTTTTTTACTCGAATCAATGGCCGAACCCGATTAAGCGATATAACGGATTTTTAAATTTTTTATTACAATTTTACTCGATAGTTTTTGATAATTTTTGGTGTACAAACCTATTTTTGTTTGATGCATAAGTATTTCAAAGAGTTTTCCGGTTAATTTGATTGGAACTGAAATTTTCAGCGTTTTTCATGTGTACCCGTCTCTGTATAAGCACCGAAAAGAAAATGTAATACTTAAAACAATTCAATACTTAAAAAAATTCAAAGTTGCATCTGTAGCAGACTGAAATAGGATCTATTTTTTCTCGTCCCCTGTGAGCAAATTGGTCATACGCTGACCAATCGGCTTGCAGGGCGTATTGATATCAACTGTACCCTCATGGACTATTTTCTACCACCTGGTCACTTGAAGAATTCAGAGAAATCGGCCAGCAACGAAGAAACATCTCTCTCCTGCGTTTCCCCTGCATCGTTCCAGCAGCAGCCATCTCCACTGGGAATATATTTGCTGACGATCCGGCAGCCTCTTTTCTTCACTGGAACACAGTTTCAACCCTCTGTTAAATAAACCCTTTTTTGTTGCCTGTTACTCGGTTGTTGTTCGTTCAATTCATTTCGTGCGATAAATGTAAGGGAAGGGACCAACCCCCCCCCCCCTTCCGTTACACATCTATCAGTTTTCTAGACTTGTTTCAAAGAGAATAGTTCTTGGGTTTCCGAGGTTAGGGTTAGGGTTGGGTTTGGGTTAGGGTTAGGGTTAGGGTTGGATCTCTGGAGAACTCTGATTTTGTTGACCAGGTCACTGCTTTCATAAGTTTAGTTAATCTGACATAGGCTTTCTAGATTTGGGGTTCAAAACGATATTCATTGGTTGAAAATACAGCGAGTTAACACGTTCCTGTGAAAACTCACTTGCTTTTGAAAGTGAAGATTCATTCACTACAATATAATCACAGTTTCTTTTTTTAAGAAATATAAATTTTGTGTAAGCGTGTCTTTTAGGAGGAAGGGCCATTTTTTATACTGAAAAATTTAACATGTAATAAAAAAAAAAAAAGAAATGACAAAGGATGATTTCTGGCTAACTGAAAAGTTCATGACTTAGGAATAAGGGATTACATGTAAACAGTCTGAAAAACAATGATTACATACCCTCTCTTAACCCTACCACTAATGCTGATTCCGGGTGGCAACACACGCACACACATCCCTATAACACACATTCTCACAACTGATTTCTAAAGAAATTAAGAAAATGGCACAGATGTAAATAAAAAAAAATCGGTTACATATCCTTAAATACGCTATCTGGTCGGGAAGTGGGTGATCATTTTACGTTAAACTTATATGTTAAACTGATTCCCTACTCTACATACTAAAATAATTGTTTTGTTTTTTGTTGTTTTATTTATTTTTACTGCCCGTTTTTTCAGGTTGTTCACATGTCATAGCCCCCCCCCCCCCCCCAAGTAAAATCACATTTTTCATTTTGGGTGAATTAGCTTAAACTGATACAATAATATCAAATTAACATTTTGTATCCTTTATAAATTATGTGTGTGTTTTTTTTTCATATTTTTTTTTTCAGAAAAAAAAAGAACCCTACCCTTTATTAAACCCGGGGTGGCAATTCGAAAAATAAATAAATAAATAAATAAAAATAAATAAATAAAAAATTAACATGCTTTTTATTAGCCCAACACCTGATTTCACCCTTTTTCCTTACTAAGGAGACTGGTACTGTCTTGTGGCCGTCATCGATTAAAAATTATACTATCATAATAAAAAATTTATAGATAAAAATTTTTTTTAAATCTAAAAATGTTTAAATCTAAAAAATAGATTAAAATTACTTTGATATTTTCACATCTTGGACACAAATGATTTACCCGATGTGATGATAAATGTTCACACTTAGCCAGTTCAATGATGATGAAGTGCGTGTGTTCGCGCGGGGGATTCTTGGACCCATTAAAAAGCTCCTATGGTCTTCATCCAGGGTGGATGATGTGTCTTTAGAGGAGCTGTTGGTCCGAGCTCGGGTTCTTATGAAAGATAAGGATGCAGTAAGGAAGCTCTTCGTTGCTGCGGTGCAGCTGTAAGGAGATGATGAGTGGGGAGGAAAAGGGTTATCCTTGTTAGGATCGAGAGGGTGATGTTCCCGGACTATAAACGTGTAAAGTTGAATCAAGCAATTGTTGCATGCGAAGACAGAGTAATAATTAATAAACAAAATGAGGTAGTTTAAATAACGTTTATTGAACGTGTGTGTACGTGGAATGATGAAATGTGTGATGTATGCATGTGTGTCGATGGAAAAACAGTTCTTGAAAAGGTATAAGAAGAAATGAATCCGGCGTGGGTAAAGTCATTGAAAGCCGTACACAAAGTAAATGAGTTGAGAACTCTTACCGTTGTTTGACCACGTGCTGACGGAAGAAACGTGTGTTGGTAGTTGTTATGCCAAGACCAGTTCAAGAGAAAAGCGTGAGACGAAACGCTAGTGTATTAGCGTTGTTCTGCCGAGGCCAATCGACCAGAAAAGAAAAGTGAAACGGAACGCTAGTGTCAGCGTCGTTCTGTCGAGGCCAATTGAGTAGGAAAAAGCGAGTGAAACGGAGCGCTGGTGCCAGCGTTGTTCTGCCGAGGCTGGTCGGTGAAGGAGAGCGAGAATTTCCGTTTGCACCTGGTTTTATAGTCCGAAGGGCAGATAACTCTGGTGTCGCTTTACAGCGCCACCTGTCGGTGAAAAAGCGACACCTAATGGCAAAACGGTGTAGTTATGTTAACTGCTACATCCTTTTATCTTCTCGTAAAGAAACGGAACAACGAAAAGTATTTCTGTAACTATAACAAAAAGGGGTTTTATTAACTCAAGGTTACCTATACCATTTGGTATAGGTAGAAGAGAGTGGAACAGTGTCCATCTGAGGAAGAGGAAGAATATAAGAGTTCTTAAGGGCTGCCAATGGATTTCTTCAGGTGAAGATGGTAGTAGTCGTCGAGTCGTGTGACGGCGGCGGGAGGGAGAGCGTTTCCTCGTTCCTCGCTGGTGCTCTCTGCGATGTGTCCAAGCTGGTGCCAGGGGGTCGTCTGATCTTTTTCCTCGAACCCTAAGGGAACATAAGTAGTCCCTTAGGGAACTAACGATATTACTGATTTGATTGGACAAGCCAGCTCACAGGGACAGTGATTACGCATTCAAAAGTAGTCCCTATTGGTGAACCATCCTCGGATGTGGGCCCACCATCCATTACATGGTGTAGATGCAAAGGCCTCAACCACTTTGTCAGAAAGGGTAAACCACTCGCGCACGTTGTTATTGCTGCAACAAGACCGGTCACCTGGACAGAGATTATCCGGGGAAACAAGGTTGGGGACAACACATCGGCACCAGTCTATTTCTCAAGCAGAGTACAAGTATGGAGCCAACTATCGTCACCATTTACATTAAAGGCGTACCATGCTTGGCTGTCCTTGACTCAGGGCGCTCACATTCTATTTTGAGCGCAAAACTGTCTCGATCTTGGCCTTTTGGCTAAGATCAAAGTGTAGTATCTGTTCCGATGGATACTGCACGCCTGTCCTGTGCAGTTCTAGGAGGTCCACCCTCCCAGGCTTTGCCTCCTCTCTTTGGGGAGGAGTAAGTTTATTGCTTACTGTCTGAGGCGCCCCTACCGGGGAATGCCGACGGGGCTGCCCAGGCAATTTTTAAATTGCCAGAGTGCTCACCTCTCGAGCGCTGGCTTTTCAAACCCCACTTTCTCGACCCGATCTTGGGTCACATCTTACTTGTGGGAGTAAGATAAAACTGGCCTTGTGCCTAACTCCTGGGGAGGAGTAAATAAAACTGTCTCGATCTTGGTCGGAGCAGGATATGATGGTAACCATATCATTATGACGATTCCAGAACTGAAATCTTGTGCAGATACTCCATTCTGATCTGGATCTAGGAAAAAAAAAAAATTCGAAATATATAAAAAAAAAAAAAAAATTCGAAATATAAAAAAAAAAAGAAAAAAAAGAAGCAGAGTTCAAAATAAATTAAATATTTAGTAGTAGTATGTTTTTAAAAGGCTGTGGGCAATGCACATTCTGGGTAAGATGTAAGTTGGAAGGAACAAAAATAATAAATCGAATACGAAATATTCTCTGCACAATCGGAGAGATTCCTTCTGGTATTAATTATTTTTGACAAAGGGAAGTTTCTTTTCCCGAAATATTAAATAATGATTTTATAATCATCCGGACATCACACAAACAGCTAACAACACTCTTCCTGTTTTTAAGAAAAAATAAATAGTAAGTCATATTTCGTATTCGATTTATTATTTTTGTTCCTTCCAACTTACATCCTACCCGGGACTTTGCATTGCCCACAGCCTTTTAAAAACTTACTACTACTATTCCCAGCAATGCTTCAAGCAAACTACCATTCTCTATTAAATTATAAAGAATATTAAAATGAAAAAAAAAAAAACAAGAAAAAATATGAAATATATGAAACGAGAAGAATGCTGAGAGCAGACGGTCTTATACCAAACTGAAGCAAGTGCAAACAAAAAATAAAACGGAAGCAGCACTGGATAAAGATTTTCTTTGTCTTCAGCTTCTGCCGTTTTATTCAAATCTTTCAACGGACGTGGTTTTCTTCTTTTGCTGTTTTCTGTGTAGCATCTTGCCCATTTCGTTCTATTGATAGGATCGGTTTTATTGTTTCTGTCGACTCTATGATAACCAGATTTCTTAGTATTATTTCTATTACTGTTATCAATAGATTTCTTATACTTCGGTCCGGCATCACCGATCTTAACGATGGAAGTTTGAACGGTGATAATAGCAGGTGTAGGTTGGCAAGTTCGTGTACAAACGTAAGCAGTTGAACATATCGGTGTTTGGGTAACTTTAGGAGTTTTTTCTGTATTTCTCAGCGTGGTAACTGTAGTATCGTCATTACTTGCCTCCCTTTGTATATCAAAATTTGAGAGACAGGTGCATTGAGAGACATTGGAAAATAATAAAAAGGCCCGCTGTAAACTAATCAGTTTAACTCTGGCGCTGATTGAAACCACACGCATATCTCTTTGTCTTTGTTCTTTGTTTCAGCCTTGTGAGCCGAGCTTACAACATTACAATGACTACGATTGATGCACTAGTTATGCGAGGAAGACACTTGGATTTCGACCTGTTGCTTGGCATTGATGCTATCATGGTGCCTGGTGATGTTTATACTACACATAATGGAGAAGCATGGCCTGTCTGTGCAGCACTCAGTGTCAACAAAGTTAATCTTAGTGCGCAATTCGACAAGCGGTAGGGTGTTTGGACTGCGCCGGCGAAGCTATTGAATAGAACCTATGAATGTGCAGTGTCAAACGAGTTGAGGAGAGAGTACGAGCGTGAGTTGCAAACCTGGATGGATAGTGGTTGGTTGCTGCCATATACAGAGGAGGAGTTTGGCTCGCCCTAGAGACTGATATCGTTAATGGCTACACCACAAACCAACAAGAATAAGGACTATGTTCTTTTTTTTATGGAAATCGCCCCAGACAAGGCATGATGCCACTTTATGTAAGGAGCTGAAAAAAATACTACTTCAAAGTCAAAAACTGGCCAACGATAAGTTTTAGATGGATAGATTCCCACCCGGAAAACAGCAATTCTTCCCCCTTTGTCAAAAACATCGGCATGAAATGTGAGGACTAAAAGACAAAATAAGGGAACAAGAGTTACGAGAGTGGCGAAAGTAAACCCAAGGTCCACTTTGTACTCTCCTTCTTCTTTGCGTGTCTTTGAAGTGTAGCAGTTATATGAGAGATCTATTTTTATTTATATGTATGCGCAATATCTTGTGTTATGTCAAGTTGTAGTTCGGTTGGTGTACTGATACACAAGCGATTAACACCCCACTGATATGCACACTCGAAGCTTGCTGATTTCCGCCCATCTCATTGGCAGGAAGATACAAATCAGTTCCCAAGTAGATTTTGTGCCGACAACACGTCTAACCGATCCTGTTCTCGTCTTGTGGCAGAAGTGCGCAGGTGAGATGGAAAAAATCCAACCAACCTTGCAACTCTCTTTATGTTCCAGTGTTCCCTTTGAATAAAGTTGATTTACATTTTAGTGGAGATGTTGGTGTTTTCCATGGAAGATGGTGACTCTTTTCTTATTCAATATTCAATTTCAGTCAGATGCGGCCAGATATATACAACTCTACCAAGTGGCTTTCTTCATCTTGACATTCTTCCAGACCAATGAACACCTAATTATAAGATGGGTCTTGTATCCCAAGATTCTTTCTTATAAAATGGTGACTCCGACGTGATCTGAATGCGCGATCCTTTGATTATTGAACAGTGCAGAAATCATCCCCCCAACAAAAGAAGCATGTGGTCATACGACAGTTTCCCACATTTTATGCAGTCCTTTGCATTATTGTTGTACTCTGCAAGATCTTTCAAACTGCACCGGTTGTGTAGTAGGAGGGCAGACACGCCAGTGTTGCATCGTATGGTCCTCCTCTCCACATTCACAGATGATTGGGTCAGTTTTATAGCCCCCATCTACTTTAACAACTTGTGATCGTCCCACTCCCATTCTCGGGCGGTTGAGTGTTTTTCCACTGGATCTAGGGTGCTTCTGAACCGACGTCTGTTAAAATCATTTGACAGAAAAAATTAAAATTAAAATAAAAAAATTCCGGGCAACGCCGGATAGGTAGGTACAGCTTGTAATAAATAAATAAATAATATTGTTATGATGTTTAAAGTATGCGGTTCACTAAGCAGACATGTATACAGGTTATTTATAGGCGATAAAGCCCGGTTATGCTTTCTTTCTTTGCGTGTCTTTTTTGTGCAGTCCTTTGTATTATTGTTGTACTCTGCAAGATCTTTCAAGCTGCACCGGTTGGGCTGTAGAGGGCAGACAAGGCACTGTTGCATCGTATGGTCCCCCTCTCCACATTCGAAGTTGGTTGGGTCAGTTTTGTAGCCCCATCTAGTCATAACAACTTTTGATCGCCCTATTCCGGTTCTCAGGCAGTTTAGTGTTTTTCCACTGGGTGCTTCTGAACCAAGAGGGAGGACCTCAGCAGTGGGGATTCCCATGTCAATAAGAGGGGCGCCATTCTCTAGCCGTCTGGTCCACATTTGTAGCCTGGTTTCTTCCTGAGATGTTGTTAGAGGTTAGACATGGCTGAGGAAGCTTCTCCTTAACTTCAGTTGTTGGACCACTGGTTCATGTCAATGAAGGAGATGGCTTTCATCGCTGGTAACTTTTGTGATCTCTACTCGGCTGTTTTTGGCATGCGTTGATCTCTCCCAAACAGGACAAGCATATTCCGCAGTATATATTAGTATGTGTTCTCAGGCTCCCCAACTGAAGTTGATTAGTTTCCGTAGGATGTTGATTTTTGTCCTTTTTACATGTTCCTTGAAGGAGAAGGTGCGGCCAAGGGTTAGACTAAGGTAGTTGGTGCGATTCTCAAGTTGTGTTCCAAACCACATGATGTTTAGGGGTCGATTGGTTTCCTGGTTCCAGAAATAGAATAAGCAGACTTGAGTTTTTGCAGGATTTGCATGCAAGTAGTTACTCTCGTAGTAAAGGAGTAGCTCATCTCAGGCTGAGTTGAGGTTTGTTTCTGCTGATTCAAACATACTCTCTTGGGATATTACACAATGGTCGTCAGCATAGATGAACCGCTCATTGTTCTGGTTCATTGGTTGGTCATTAGTGTAGATGTTGTACAGTAATGGAACCAGCACACTACCTTGAGGTAAAACATTCTTTTGTCAGCGACATCAACTTTGTTTGTTGTTTAGGGTAACATAAAAACGCATGTCTTTTAAGAATGGTTCTGATTAGGTATGTGAGTGCCAGGTCTTTTGTCAGCTCCAAGATCTTTGTCAGGAAGTGGTGGTAGTTTACAGTGTCATATGCGGCAGGCAGATAAACAAAGATGGCTCCTGCTACCAGTCGTTTCTGAAACCCATCTTCGATGTGCAGCGTGAGATTCAGGAGCTGGCTTATTGTGGATTTGCCGGAATCTTGCTTGTTGGGAAAATGATAACTGGTTCAGTAACTGAGGCCAACCTGTTGAGGATTAGGTGCTCAAACAGTTTAAACAAGTGGCACAGCAAGGAGATCGGGCGGAAACTCTTTGCATGCGATGGATATTTTCCAGATTTGAGAAGAGCGATGATTTTGGTTTCTTTTCCAGATCTTTGGGATGTTTCTTGTTAACATACAGTTGTTCATCAGCTCAAGGATGCATTTTCGTGTCAGAGGTCCAAAGTTATTGATCTCCTACGTGAAAATATCATTTAGGCCGATGGCTTTACCAGCCTTAAGGGAACTGTTGCTAATATCGAACTCTTCGAGTAGGAACAGCTCAGTCAGTCCGTGCTGTGTGAGTATTGAAGTTGGTCTATGTTTGGTCTTTGCTGTTTTGTAGTGCACTTCGAATTGAGTAACAACTGATTTGCAACTTGGTTGGCAATGATAGAGTTGATGGATCGTTGCTGATTTTTCAGATTAGACTCTATGCCTTTTTAAAAAAAAAAAAATTTTTTTTTTTTAACATAGTTCGCCCCAAACAAGGCAGGCCGCCACTGTAGACGTAAGGGGCTACTGAGAAAAAGAAAAGGGGAGACGGTAGGGGGTGGTCAACCTAGATTGGGATCAGCGCAGCGAGGTGTCTGTTTACATTAGTTTTAAATTTCTGCATGTCTGTACTGTTGGGGAAACAGGGAGCAGGGAGGGAGTTCCAGAGGCCAGCAGTACGAGGAAATAAGCTATTTGAGTAGAAGGCTCTTACTATTCTTCGTCATATAAGTTTTCTCCAGCAGATTTTGCCATTTCCGTTGGCGGCCTTTTGATAGAGAGGTCACGCTCTCTCACTTACTTCGATGGTGCTTTCAGCAAAGGGGGTCAGATTCATAGAGCTGTTGGTATTACTCAAATAATTTGCTGCTACAGGCATTGAGTCCATGTATGTATTGAGTGCATCAGCCTCTTGGGATGTTCTTCCAGGCTTTTTTTTCTTTCTTTTTTGAACATAGTTCACCCCAAACAAGGCAGGCCGCCACTGTAGACGTAAGGGGCTACTGAGAAAAAAGGGAGAAGGTTTGGGGGGGGGGGTCAACCTAGATTGGGAGCTGTGCAGCGAGATGTCCTTTTACATTAGTTTTAAATTTCTGCATGTAAGTATCGTCGAGAAAACAGGGGGCAGGGAGGGAGTTCCAGAAACCAGCAGCACGAGGAAAGAAGCTATTGGAGTAGAAAGCTCTCCGGCATCTGGGGACTTCCACAGTGAATGGATGGGATTTAGCTGATTGTCGAGTTGGCGCACTAACGTGGTGAAGTTGTCATAGTTTTTCGGATCTGCTGGGAGATGGGCAATCTTCCTTTCAAGATCTTCTTGGAAGCCAGGCCAGTTCGCTTTCTCGGTTGAATCGTCTTCAGAATAGAACTGTGGCTGGGGTGATTGCAGCATTGACTGTGATGCTAAAGGGGCGGTGTTGTGTTTTGGGCAGTGGCTCCAGCACCAGCTCTTCCGGTGATGCTCCGACTGACAAACACAATATCGTGAACCTGTGGAAATTCCACGGTGCTTTCTACATCAATCCGTATAATTTACTGCTAATAATTATATTCCTTTTGAAATAATGAATGTCTGTCAAGGTCAATACTATTAAGAAAAAAATTATTCTTTCTTCTTCTGTAAAATAATTGCCATTGTTAGCTAAATATTTTTTAAATAAATAAAACTAATACGCTTCTTCTCTATTGGAGCAATTTAATTATTTAAAAAATACTCTTGATCTTTTTAATGTAAGAATAATTGTCAGCTAAATACTCTTTCAATCAATAAAACGAATGCCACTTTTTTGAATGTATTTATTTAAAATTATACTTTTTAGTCGACGAAATAATAGAATAATTTGATTTTGGAAAAATTCATTTTAAAATGAGTAAAGTCGGAATTTTTTACCTTAGCGACATCAAATTAATCACCAATCACCATTTTTGCTGCGTTCCATCGTCCGCTGTTAGAGGACTTCTGTTGCTTTGCATCCTGGATCAGATTAAGCTGGTTGCTTTCAACCCATGCTTCCACTGCATCATTGCTTCCACTGCATCATTGCTTCCACTGCATCTTTGCTTCCACTGCATCATTGCTTCCACTGCATCTTTGCTTCCACTGTATCTTTGCTTCCACTGTATCTTTGCTTCCACTGCATCATTGCTTCCACTGCATCATTGCTTCCACTGCATCTTTGCTTCCACCGCATCTTTACTTCCACTGCATCATTGCTTCCACCGCATCATTGCTTCCACTGCATGATTGCTTCCACTGCATCTTTGCTTCCATTGCATCATTGCTTCCACTGCATCTTTGCTTCCACTGCATCATTGCTTCCACTGCATCTTTACTTCCACTGCATCATTGCTTCCACTGCATCTTTGCTTCCACTGCATCATTGCTTCCACTGCATCTTTGCTTCCACTGCATCTTTGCTTCCACTGCATCATTGCTTCCACTGCATCATTGCTTCCACTGAATCTTTGCTTCCACTGCATCTTTACTTCTACTGCATCATTGCTTCCACTGCATCTTTGCTTCCACTGCATCATTGCTTCCACTGCATCTTTGCTTCCACTGCATCTTTGCTTCCACTGCATCATTGCTTCCACTGCATCTTTGCTTCCATTGCATCATTGCTTCCACTGAATCTTTGCTTCCACTGCATCATTGCTTCCACTGCATCTTTGCTTCCACTGCATCTTTGCTTCCACTGCATCATTGCTTCCACTGAATCTTTGCTTCCACTGCATCATTGCTTCCACTGAATCTTTGCTTCCACTGCATCATTGCTTCCACTGAATCTTTGCTTCCACTGCATCATTGCTTCCACTGCATCTTTGCTTCCACTGCATCATTGCTTCCACTGCATCATTGCTTCCACTGCATCATTGCTTCCACTGCATCTTTGCTTCCACTGCATCATTGCTTCCACTGCATCATTGCTTCCACTGAATCTTTGCTTCCACTGCATCATTGCTTCCACTGCATCTTTGCTTCCACTGCATCTTTGCTTCCACTGCATCATTGCTTCCACTGCATCTTTGCTTCCACTGCATCTTTGCTTCCACTGCATCATTGCTTCCACTGCATCTTTACTTCCACTGCATCATTGCTTCCACTGCATCTTTGCTTCCACTGCATCATTGCTTCCACTGCATCTTTGCTTCCACTGCATCTTTGCTTCCACTGCATCATTGCTTCCACTGCATCATTGCTTCCACTGAATCTTTGCTTCCACTGCATCTTTACTTCTACTGCATCATTGCTTCCACTGCATCTTTGCTTCCACTGCATCATTGCTTCCACTGCATCTTTGCTTCCACTGCATCTTTGCTTCCACTGCATCATTGCTTCCACTGCATCTTTGCTTCCATTGCATCATTGCTTCCACTGCATCTTTGCTTCCACTGCATCATTGCTTCCACTGCATCTTTGCTTCCACTGCATCATTGCTTCCACTGTATCATTGCTTCCACTGTATCATTGCTTCCACTGCATCTTTGCTTCCACTGCATCATTGCTTCCACTGCATCATTGCTTCCATTGCATCTTTGCTTCCACTGCATCATTGCTTCCACTGCATCATTGCTTCCACTGCATCTTTGCTTCCACTGCATCATTGCTTCCATTGCATCTTTGCTTCCACTGCATCATTGCTTCCACTGCATCATTGCTTCCACTGCATCTTTGCTTCCACTGGATTTTTACTTCCACTGCATCATTGCTTCCACTGCATCTTTGCTTCCACTGCATCATTGAGTGCTATAGCTATTGAAGTCGCCAATCACAATCTTTGGTTTTCCACATGGTGAATTGACATGGATTGACTTTTTTTTGTTTAAAAAAACCTTTAGAGTCCATTCAAATCATCAGCAACTCACTTTTTTTCCGTGAGTCGCTGATGATTTGAATGAACTCTAACAGCATTTTTAAATGGAAAAGTCAATCCATGTCAATGAAACCATGGTGTGTTACTGAAATATGTAAAATATAGTTTTTAAATAAATAATTTATATATATATATATATATATATATATATATATATATATATATATATATATATATATATTATTGCTTTGATATGTACGTCAACAGTGCTCAATAAATGCGTAGAGCTTAGAAGTAGTATAAAAATATAATTCTATTTTCTAGTTAAAGGACAGGGTAAATAACTTAAGTTATCGTTCTTCCTTAGGTAGTCTATTTCTCGACTAGTTTATAAAGACAGCGACTATATTTTCCGGCCTAGTTTTCATTTCGGCCTTTCACGTGTAAAATGAAATTAGCTCTAACTATATGTTATTATTTTGTTGTACTAAAACATAAGTAAGAATTCTGGAGAAAATGCCGAAAACAATTTAACTCTGAAAAATTTAGGTGACTGTAATAGGTTGAACTCTTTGACCCCTGGGCTAGGATCAAAGTGTAGTATCTGTGTGGTAGATTAGTAACAAGAGCCACACTAAATCAGTTCTGTCCTCGGTCAGTTGAGTAGAAATCCTTCTAGACTGAGGTAATTTAAATTTTTGTCCCAATCCAGAGTGCCCCTTTTCGGGGAGCTTGATTTGCCCCCACATTTTGTGTCTAACTCTGCCATTGTGTGGGGGCAAGTAAATGGGGACTGAAATATTACGCCGGTCTATCGGTTGTCCGTCCTGTGCAGTTCTAGGAGGTGCACCCTCCCAGGCTTTGCCTTCTCACCCGTTGAGAGGGGGTTAGTTTATTGCTAATCGCCTGAGGCGCCCCTACCGGGGAATGCCGACGGGGCTGCCCAGGCAAGTTTTAAATGGCCAGAGTGCTCAAATTCTCGAACGCTGGTTTTTTTCCCCACTTTCCCGACCTTGTGTCACATCTTACCTTGTGGGAGGAAGATAAATGGAACCAATTAACACAAGTATTAATATTACAAAAACAACAAAAAAGAAACAAAAAAAGAAAAAGAAAAACTTCTGCTTGCATTTTTTTTTCTAAAAAAAAAATGTATTTCCTAAAGTTATTTTTTTTATTAAAATTTTTTTTCCAGTTTCTTTTTGTATTTTTTAAATTTTTATCTTTCTTCTGTACTTGCCCTGCTTTTTCTTTTCTTTTCTTTTTTAATTTTTTACTTTGTGTGTTTTCCAAATTTGTCATTCACCTGGTTTCCTCCCCTAAGCATTTCAGTTTCCGCCTCGTCGTGAAAATTTACCTCTGTGACACTGACCACCAGGAACGAAGCACGACGACACAAACGATTATTATGGCCGCGGATTTTTATAAACATTTGTTTCTTGTCGGGTTTTTATCGGTCTTTTTAATTACAGTGAATTCCAACGGCCAAACTTTAAAGGTACGTAACTATTTAAAAAAAAATTTTTTTTTATTTACAATAAAAATGTATACATACCAACGCGCACCTGTTTGCTGTGTTCGTCAAATAAGTTAATTTGTTTGTTTATTGCATCGTCGCTAGCTTTGGTGTTCGTTATTTCCCTGATAAATGAAAATATACCATGAATTGAATTCGTTAAGAATAATTTAAAGTCTTTATTTAAAATTAATTTTAATTAACAAACAACACACCCTTCAAAATCAAACGTATCTCACCTGAGAGATGCGTTTGTTTTTTTTTCTTCTTTAGAACTTTTCTTTCTCGGGAGATTAAGTTAATAATACTACTTACCTTTAAGTATTAATAATTTGACAAAAATGACATTGTTCTTTTTTAGTATTAATATTTTTGTATTTATCTACATAACCTGTGTATATAAGTTAGCAAGAACTTTCAAATATATATATATATATATATATATATATATATATATATATATATATAATTTTGAGAGGGGGCACTTGCTTTTGACATAAGTCCAATTAAGAAGCGATCAATGCTTTTAAATACTTAAAAAGATATTTATATTTAAAAATCTTTTGTATCGGTTCTTGTTGTTTTAATATTTTCCCAATTCCAACCGTTTCGTATTTGTTTTATATGAAAAATAAATGTTTACTTGTTGCTTTTCTTCTTAAAAATACAAAATGAAACTTTTAATCACAAATGACTTCCTGGTTGATTTAGTAAAAAATATATCTACAATTTATCTTAAAACTTTGAAACAAATTATGTTTCCGGCGAGTTTGAAGGTTTAAAAACTGGTATTACCGGCATAAATTATTTTTAAGGAAATAGATTTAGAAAATTAGTCAAAAACAATTTATTTTGGTGTACCTATTCGTTTGGGACCTATGTGTTCTAAAATAATATTTAATAAATAAATTTCTGTACTTTTCGGACTTTTATTATACAGGCACTAAAAAATCTCTTTTAACCCTATAATTGATCCTAAGTCCGGGTGGCAACAGTCCGACCAAAAAACAAATTCCCTTAACCCTAACACTAACCATAAGTCCGTGTGACCCCCCCCCAAACCCTCACAAGTCCGGGTGGTAACATCACCTTCTCCCTTAACCCTACCATTAACTTTTTTTCTCGTCATTTTCTCCTTTCAATTGTGCAGAAAAGTAAATTTTATTGCGTTTGGAACAGTTATTTAAGCAATTTCGCAGTGTAGTTAACAAGAAAAAAAATAAGTAATGAAACTTTGTTGATTTCCGGAAAACCAGAGTTCGCTATTGCAAAATCTAACTCTAACAGCATCGTATTCGAACAAAATCTTAAATTAGAAAAAAAAATAATTAAAAAAAACGTTTTCAAACACTTTAAAACACACATATGCAGGTACGTAGAAAAGTAACTTTTCTTGCGTTTGGTAACAGTTACTTGTTCAATATTTTTTTGTTTCACTCCTTTTTTTCTTGTTAACTGCACAATAAGCCTACATAAGTCCAATTAAGAAGCGATCAATACTTTTAAATACTTAAAAAGATATTTATATTTAAAAAATCTTTTGTATCGTTGCTTGTTGTTTTAATATTTTCCCAATTCCAACCGTTTCGTATTTGTTTTATATGAAAAATAAATGTGTACTTGTTGCTTTTCTTTCTAAAAATACAAAATGAAACTTTTATCACAAATGACTTCCTGGTTGATTTAGTAAAAAAAAAATCTCTAAAATTTATCTTAACTTAAACATTGAAATAAATTGTTTCGGGCGAGTTTGAAGGTTTAAAAACTAGTATTACCGACATAAATTATTTTATAGGAAATACAGTTGGGAAATTAGTCAAAAACAATTTATTTCGCTTTACCTATCCACTTGTGACCTATTTGCGTTAAAATAGTTGTTTAGTAAGTGACGTAAACAAAGACGGCTAATTTGCTCAGAATCGGTTCTATTTATCTTCCTCCCACAAGGTAAGATGTGACACAAGGTCGGGAAAGTGGGGAAAAAAAACCAGCGCTCGAGAATTTGAGCGCTCTGGCTGTTTAAAAATTGCCTGGGCAGCCCCGTCGGCATTCGCCGGTAGGGGCGCCTCAGACAGTAAGCAATAAACTTACTCCTCCTCAAAGAGGGGAGGCAAAGCCTGGGAGGGTGCACCTCCTAGAACTGCACAGGACCGACAACCCCCAATAGACCGGCGTAAATCCAGACCCAAAGGCCCGGACAATACCGGTTTATTAGGCGGGGTAAACACCCCTGGTTCAGAATCGGTATTATTCACGCAAACCTTAAAGGTTTATAACTTCTATTAAATAATATTTTTTTCTAACGCAAATAGGCCACAAATGAATAAGTAAAGTAAAATAAATTGTTTTTTTTTTTTTACCAATTTCCCAACGGTATTTCATTTAAACTAATTTATGTCGGTAAAAGTAATGATTACCTAAAAACAGTTGGTGGCAAAAACAAATCCGCTTAAAATAAGATTTCAATTTGTCGTCACGTAAAAACGAAGTTCCAAGTGGAAACAATCCAATTAACCTAAAATAACATCTTGACATGATTTTGTTTCTTTTTCAATCGAAGTTCAAATGAGCTTCTTTGCTGATATGTTTCTATTTACTTGCCTCCTTACGAGGACAGAGTCGGGCACAAGGTCAGCTTTTAATTTTGGGGAAATCCAGCTCTCCCAAAAGTGGCCCTCTGGATTGGGACAAAAAATACAAATTGCCTCGGTCTAGAAGGATTTCACCAATTGTGCATTTTAACACCCCCCCCTTCCCGGCAAATTACCTAATTGTTTTCATTTTAGGATAGTTCCGTCCGCGACAAGGGAAGAGTTAACAAAGCCCCCCCCCCCCATCCACGTGTTAAATATGGCTTTCTAAATATTCGGGGGGATGTTAAAATGCACAAGTGCCAAAATACATTTGAACAAATTAGGCACAAGTGTGGAGGTCGTTCCTCTGTCTACTCTACCTTTGTAGTCACCACAATACCACATTTACTTAAAGGACTATCCTACTTAAAATGTCTCCAATTGTGAAAACAGATACTACTCTTTGATCCCGGGCCGAGAAACTTTACCTGCCTATCTTTTTACCATTTTGGGGATTTGCCCCTAAAAAGTACTATTTTGCCTTTTCCGTTTTCTATTCGCATCAGACACTTTTAACCATTAGACTAAGATCAAGGTGTAGTATCTGTCCTGTCCTTTGTCGAAAGAAGAAATCCTTCTAGACCGAAGAAATGTGTGTCCTAATCGGCCTCGTGTCTAAATTTGACCTCGTGGGCAGGCAAATCAATAAGGACACCTGTAACGTTAGGTAATTTTATAGAATCACCCCCGTCTCCAATCGGTTAGTTTTTTGGGCGGTTTTATGGAGTTTTCGGATGCCCTGACACCGATTTCTAACACCCTAACTCTAAAAAAAACACCAAAAAAAACAAACAAAAAAGCAATCAATCAAAACAACAATTCAAAACCCACCCGATTGGAGACGGGAGTAGTTCTATAAAATTACTTAACAATTTTCTTGTTTTTTTTTGTATAATTTTTATTTTTTCATAATCTTCCCCCCCCCCCCCCATGGGATGGGTATTCAGTTTTTTTTTCTCTGTAATATTATCACATAGTATCACTTTATTATTTTAAGGTTATAACTAAAAGTTAACATTTTTATTTTTTTACTTCCGCTTAATTATACATTTACAAAAAAAGAAAAGATGTTTGAGTATTAGTGTAGTATCTTCAGCTACCCCAATGAGATTCTACTTTTTTAGGCGATTACGTGTAAACACACTGAAAAACTGGTGGGGGGAAAACCCCCCATTTTTTTAGTATTTAGAATGGGGGATCAGTTTCACATATGAATTTAACGTTAAATGATCACCCACTTTCTGACCAGATACGTTTTTTTTTTTTTTTTTTTTTTTTTTTTGATACTAATGAGTCACTGCTTATCAATGGCGATTGGCGAAGGTCATTGGAGGATAAGGATTCATGAGACTGTCAGTTGGCGATGAACAACACTATGAGAGGATTGGAAACTGTGTTAAATGCTCAGAATTTGATTATTTAAGTGACAAGAATTTGTTAACATCGTTTTAGTGGAACCATGTTTTTTTAAGAGGGGTTGTTGCCACCCGGACTTAGGGTTACGGTTTTTTTTTCTATTTACTTTTTAGTATGAAAAAGCCCCCCCCCCCCAACACTATCCGGTTAGACAATGGCCCAGAAATGAATAATCATTTTGTTAAATTCATATGCGAAACTGATCCTGCTCTCTAAATTGCAAAATAATTGTCCCCCCCCCCCCGAAAAAAAGTAGAATCTCATTTTCGGAGCAGGGTGACTTAGCTAAGGATCTTCTTTTACAATTTTACCGGAGTTTGCTTACAGAATCAATGGTATTATTATCTTGTGTGCGTTGGCATTTTAAAAAAAATTTTGTCTATTGCCACCTGGACTTAGGGTGAGTGGTCATTTTTTTTTTTTCTACCACCCGAACTTATGGCTAGTGGTAGTCATTTTTTTAATTATTTTAACGCAAAGTTTTTCATATACTCCCCTATTTCTCTGTCATCAACTTTTCAATCTGCCATTTCTTGGCCTTTTGACATCTCTTAGAAATTAGTCATGTCCTCAAAACGCTATGCGGTTAGAAACTGCTGGACATTGGTGTTGATTTTATGTTAAATTTATATGCGGAACTGATCCCCTACTCTAAATTCTAAAATGATACCTCATATGAAGGCAGTGAAAAAACACTTTGAAAAAACCTGGTAATCCTAGAAGTATTGATTTGTTTGAAAGAAGTTATTTCCAGTGCGTTCGCAAAATTAAGGGGAGAGGCATGCTATGTATTGTTTCATCACTGCCAAGGAAATTCTCATAAAACCTTTATTGCAATTTCAAATCATTGGATTTTCTGTTGACATTGAAGAACACGAGGTTGCATAAACAGCAGGCTTGCCGAGTCGGAGAGTATCAGGTCCGACTCCTAGAATTCCCCAAAAATTCTGATTCCGACAATTCTTAAATATCTCACTCCGACTCCTTATTTTAAGGTCTTCCAATATTCAGACTGTCTGTTGATTCTTTGGAGATAAAAAAAATTCGACTCTGACTCTTTTCTAAAATTTCTGACTCCACCCGACTCTGACTCTTTTCTAAAATTTCTGACTCCACCCGACTCCGACTCCGACTCCTTATAAACAGTTCTGACCATCATGAGTGATTCGGCTTTTGGTGTAAAATTACTTCCAGTGTATATCTTAAAAGTTGAATTCTTGAAAAATCTGGTAGAAACAGTTATGAAAATAATTACATTTGAAGTTGATGGATTTCTATTCCTCATCTCAACTAGAAAATTTTTGACTAACTGAGCAATTGTCAAAGTTTATCACCAGCGATCGATCCAATGAAATAGCAACATGAAACCCTGTCTTTGACAGCCTATTTACCTTCTAGGATCTGTGGTCCATTGTTTCCCAAATCTTTGAAATAATTAGATTACAAGGTCATCACAAAAACTGGAATATATTTAAAACAAAATATTACGTGTATGAGATAAGGGAAATTGAATACGAATATAACCTGTAACATATTACTCGATACGTCCCGGGCCTGACATATAGATAGTGTAAAAAAAAAAGTAATATCATAAAGTACTAACCTTCAAATAGTATGTGTCAAAATTTAAGCCAAATCGGATTAGTTTACAAATTAGTGATTTAAGTGAAGCTACTGTTGCAACTTTTCTAAACAATGAGAAAATCTGAATTCCGTGTGTTGATAAAACATTGCTTTCTGATGGGAATAATACTATTCAAGCAAGGCGATGGCTTGATAAGTGCTAATTCAGACTCTTCTGTCAAAAACAACTGGTGGTATGCTGACTTTAAACGTGATGCTGAATGCTCAGGTGGCAAGTATAAAAATTTGAGCCCAATCAGATTAGTTTCCAAATTACAGTTATTTAAGTTGATAAAGCATTGCTTTCTGATGGGGAAAAATACTATTCAAGCAAGGCGATGGCTTGATTAGTGTTATTCGGACTCTGATCCATTGGAAACAACGGTTAAGAGGTTGTATGCTGACTTTAAACACGGTCGTACAGACACAAATGATGCTGAACGCTCAAGTCACCCAAATTCGGCAGTTGTTCAGAAAACATAAAAACAAAATCCAGAAACTCGTTTTGGCCGATCGTAAATTGAAGTTGTGTGAGATAGCAGAGAAGTTGAATATATCAGAAGGCGATGGTGTATTCACCATTTTTGCATGAACATTTGTCAATGAGAAAGCTGTGTTCAACGTGGATGCCACGTTTGCACAGTCGATAAAAACAACTGTGCGTCAGTGATTCAGAGTGTTGTTTGCAACTGATTCAATGCAACGAAAAATAATTTTTGCATCAATATGTAACAATGGATGAAACATGGATCGACCACTTCACCCGAGACTAAAATTGGTAATCAACTGAATGGACAGCAGCAGGTAGAAATCTATCCAAAAATGCAAACATTAGCAGGCAAGGTTTTGGCCTCCCTATTTTGGGATGTTCAAAGTATTTTGTTCATCGCTTACTTTGGAAAAGAAAGAACGGTCAATAGCGGATGTTATATAGCATTATTGGTGCCTTTGAAAGAAAAAATCGACAAAAACGGACACAAATCAAGGCGAAAAAAGTGCTTTTTCACCAAGACAATGCACCGTGTCACAAGTCGATCGCAACAATGGCGAAACTACATAAATTGCACTTCGAATTGCTTCCGCACCTACCCTATTTTCCAGATCCGACCCTCAGTGATTATTGGCTGTTTGCAGACCTCAAAAGAATGCTCCAGGGAAAAATATTTGGTTCCCATAAATAAGAAGTGATATCTGAAACTGAAGTGTATTTTGAGGCCAAAGACAAATCATTCTGCAAAAAAGACTCTGAATTCTCATAGAGCCATTGGAATCAGTGTTTTTTTTTATTTTAACATAGTTCACCCCAAACAAGGCAGGCCGCCACTGTAGACGTAAGGGGCTACTGAGAAAAAAAGGGTGACGGTTTGGGGGGGGGGGGGCAACCTAATTTGGGAGCTGCGCAGCGAGGTATCTGTTTACATTAGTTTTAAATTTCTGCATGTCAGGAAAGCAGGAAGCAGGGAGGGAGTTCCAGAGTCCAGCAGCACGAGGAAAGAAGCTTTTGGAGTAGAAAACTCTTCGGCATCTGGGGACCTCCACAGTGTATGGATGGGATTTGGCAGATTGTCGGGTTGGTCTAGTGAATTCTACGTCGTGGGAGCACCAGATCAGCAAGCTCATCAGAGCACAATTCATTGAAGTACTTGTAAAACAGGCACAAGGAAGTAACATTGCGGCGATGGGACAGGGGCTGGAGCTTGGTGGATAGTGAAGGACCTATCAAGTTGGCGACTCTTTTTTGGACCTTGTCTAAGACGGAGGGACTAGTGGATGATGCACCAGCCCAGATGTGGTAACAATAGTCCATGCATGGGCAGATGGTGGCTTTGTAGAGATATAGGATAATGTCAGGTGTGAGAAGTTTACTGGCACAGTAGAGGGAACCCACCTTCTTTGCAGCAGCCCTGGCAATGTTTTCAATGTATTTATTCCAATTCATGTTATCTGTGAAAGTTAGGCCAAAGAGTTTGAATGATGCCCTCTCAGGCAGGGTGCTATTTGCCATGACAATCAGTGTATCACCCAAGGAGACTATGTTGATGAGTAAAATCGAATTTTGCCTAAAAGTTGTTTCATTATTTAGGGCCGAGACATATTAAGCGATGTGTTATCTGTAATGACTGCTTCTGGATAAATGTTAGCATTTAGGAGATTCTGGGTTTTTTTTTATAGACAATTTGATAGTGTTAAAGGTTAAACTCTGGTGGCTGATTGAGCTACAAATAAATTTAGTATCATCGTTTATGTTTTGCTAAGATTTATGACAATTTGATGGTTTTAAAGCTAATTTCTATTTTTTATTAATAATATTTTTTTGGTGTTTCTCTATATGACACTTAAACGGGATACACGTGATATTTGTATCTAATTTCACTTGACATTCTATTTATTTCATACATGTAATATTTAAACTGGGTACACGTGATATTTGTATCCAATTTCCCTTGACATTCTATTTATTTCATACATGTAATATTTAAACGGGGTACACGTGATATTTGTATCCAATTTCCCTTGACATTCTATTTATTTCATACATGTAATATTTAAACGGGGTACACGTGATATTTGTATCCAATTTCCCTTGACATTCTATTTATTTCATACATGTAATATTTAAACGGGGTACACGTGATATTTGTATCTAATTTCCCTTGACATTCTATTTATTTCATACATGTAATATTTAAACGGGGTACACGTGATATTTGTATCCAATTTCCCTTGACATTCTATTTATTTCATACATGTAATATTTAAACGGGGTACACGTGATATTTGTATCCAATTTCCCTTGACATTCTATTTATTTCATACATGTAATATTTAAACGGGGTACACGTGATATTTGTATCTAATTTCCCTTGACATTCTATTTATTTCATACATGTAATATTTAAACTGGGTACACGTGATATTTGTATCCAATTTCCCTTGACATTCTATTTATTTCATACATGTAATATTTAAACGGGGTACACGTGATATTTGTATCCAATTTCCCTTGACATTCTATTTATTTCATACATGTAATATTTAAACGGGGTACACGTGATATTTGTATCCAATTTCCCTTGACATTCTATTTATTTCATACATGTAATATTTAAACGGGGTACACGTGATATTTGTATCTAATTTCCCTTGACATTCTATTTATTTCATACATGTAATATTTAAACTGGGTACACGTGATATTTGTATCCAATTTCCCTTGACATTCTATTTATTTCATACATGTAATATTTAAACGGGGTACACGTGATATTTGTATCCAATTTCCCTTGACATTCTATTTATTTCATACATGTAATATTTAAACGGGGTACACGTGATATTTGTATCTAATTTCCCTTGACATTCTATTTATTTCATACATGTAATATTTAAACTGGGTACACGTGATATTTGTATCCAATTTCCCTTGACATTCTATTTATTTCATACATGTAATATTTAAACTGGGTACACGTGATATTTGTATCCAATTTCCCTTGACATTCTATTTATTTCATACATGTAATATTTAAACGGGGTACACGTGATATTTGTATCCAATTTCCCTTGACATTCTATTTATTTCATACATGTAATATTTAAACTGGGTACACGTGATATTTGTATCCAATTTCCCTTGACATTCTATTTATTTCATACATGTAATATTTAAACGGGGTACACGTGATATTTGTATCCAATTTCCCTTGACATTCTATTTATTTCATACATGTAATATTTAAACTGGGTACACGTGATATTTGTATCCAATTTCCCTTGACATTCTATTTATTTCATACATGTAATATTTAAACTGGGTACACGTGATATTTGTATCCAATTTCCCTTGACATTCTATTTATTTCATACATGTAATATTTAAACGGGGTACACGTGATATTTGTATCCAATTTCCCTTGACATTCTATTTATTTCATACATGTAATATTTAAATGGGGTACACGTGATATTTGTATCCAATTTCCCTTGTCATTCTATTTATTTCATACATGTAATATTTAAACGGGGTACACGTGATATTTGTATCCAATTTCCCTTGACATTCTATTTATTTCATACATGTAATATTTAAACGGGGTACACGTGATATTTGTATCCAATTTCCCTTGACATTCTATTTATTTCATACATGTAATATTTAAACGGGGTACACGTGATATTTGTATCTAATTTCCCTTGACATTCTATTTATTTCATACATGTAATATTTAAACGGGGTACACGTGATATTTGTATCCAATTTCCCTTGACATTCTATTTATTTCATACATGTAATATTTAAACGGGGTACACGTGATATTTGTATCCAATTTCCCTTGACATTCAATTTATTTCATACATGTAATATTTTATTTTAAAAACAGCTGTAACAATTTAAAACTCATAAAACACCAGATTTTCTATTTCCGCCTTCTCCCATATGTTCCTCATGGTGTATCTGTTGTTATTGTTATATGAGTTACTTCCCTTGAATGATTATTCAGTAAGTGGAGACTATTTAAGGCAGCATGCTGAATTGCTCAAGATGTGAAGTAAGTTTACCAGTGAATGTGTGAGGCCCCAATTTGGGAGCTGTGGAGACACATTAACATTTGGTAGCAGAGCATAGAGTTTGGAATCTGGTTCTACAATAATGAAGAAACAAAGAAGAGGTTCGCTTGTTTACATTTACTTTCAGAAAAAAAATTCTTTTGAAAATAAAAGAGGACTTTTATTTGTTTGAATTACTTGCAAAAGATTTGATGGCGTCAAAGGTCTTTTCTATTTTCAATGAATAACATTTGTTTATGACACTTAAACGGGGTACACGTGATAGGTTCGCTTGTTTAAGTGACTTCTACATTTATATTTGACAAAATAATTTTTGGCTTGAAACTAAGTTTATATCTTTAAATGACTTGCATTTCATTTCAAAGAAAAAAATTGTTTTGAACATGAATCAGGAAGTCTCTACCCAATCATGAGATGTGGAAAAACCAATTACAACGTTTGAAAAAAAAAAAAGTTATTTTTGGACTTGAAATGGAAGTTTGTTTGTTTGTTTTTAATAACTTACTACATTTAATTTTAAAGAAAAAAAACAATTGTTCTGAACTTGAAAAAAAATTAACGTATTTATTTATTTTATATATTTATAAATATATATATTTATTTTAATTGATTAATTTAAAAAAAAAAAAAAATGCTTCCTTTCCCTGCTAATATTAACAAGTCCCCACTCAATTATGAGAAGTGGAAAAGCTGATTACAATTCTGGCTAAGTTTTACTACTTTAGAAAAGCCCCCCCCCCCAAAAAAAAAACGGGCCAACAATAGGCTTTACATTCGATAAGGATGCTATATTACAGCTAAGAATAGACTCCTATAAATAGTGAAGAAGGAGTTGAAACCATAATTGTATAATTCATTTAATGAGCTGTGGGGAAACATTAACATTTGGTTGAATTGCTCAAGATGTGAGTAAGTGGAGACTATTTAAGGCAGCATGCTGAATTGCTCAAGATGTGAAGTAAGTGTACCGGTGAATGTCTGAGGGCCCAATTTGGGAGCTGTGGGGAAACATTAACATTTTGTAGCAGAGCATAGAGTTTGGAATCTGGTTCTACCATAATGAAGAAACAAAGAAGAGGTTCGCTTGTTTACATTTACTTTCAGGAAAAAAATCTTTTGAAAATAAAAGGACTTTTATTTGTTTGAATTACTTACTACATTTAGTTTTGCAAAAGATTTGATGGCGTTAAAGGTGTTTTCTTTTTTATTTTCAATGAATAACATTACAGTTCTGGCTAAGTTTTACTACTTTAGAAAAGACCCCCCCCCCCCCAAAAAAAAACGGGCCAACAATAGGCTTTACATTCGATAAGGATGCTATATTACAGCTAAGAATAGACTCCTATTTATAGTGAAGAAGGAGTTGAAACCATAATTGTATAATTCATTTAATGAATCATAATAATATTCAAGTCACATTTGACCACACACCGTTTTGTGAACTCCACAATTTACTGATTTGGTGATGAAAGACTTGGCTTGATACAGTTCATTAAAGTCTGATTTGAACAGAATTAGATAACAGTAGGTATCTTCTGTTTCCTCATGAAAAGTTTTCATTTCTTTTGTTTTTATCCGAGCATTTATTGACCTAATGGTTAATACACACCCAACGCATCTTATTGGATTTTCAAGGTTCGCTTGTTTACATTTACTTTCAGAAAAAAAATTCTTTTGAAAATAAAAGAGGACTTTTATTTGTTTTAATTACTTACTACATTTAGTTTTGCAAAAGATTTGATGGCGTTAAAGGTCTTTTCTTTTCTATTTTCAATGAATAACATTTTTGTATGACACTTAAACGGGGTACACGTGATAGGTTCGCTTGTTTAAGTGACTTTCTACATTTATATTTGACAAAATAATTTTTGGCTTGAAACTGTAAGTTTTTATTTTTAAATGACTTGCATTTCATTTCAAAGAAAAAAATTGTTTTGAACATGAATCAGGAAGTCTCTACCCAATCATGAGATGTGGAAAAACCAATTACAACGTTTGAAAAAAAAAGTTATTTTTGGACTTGAAATGGAAGTTTGTTTGTTTGTTTTTAATAACTTACTACATTTAATTTTAAAGAAAAAAACAATTGTTCTGAACTTGAAAAAAAATTAACGTATTTATTTATTTTATATATTTATAAATATATATATTTATTTTAATTGATTAATTTAAAAAAAAAAAAAATGCTTCCTTCCCTGCTAATATTAACAAGTCCCCCACTCAATTATGAGAAGTGGAAAAGCTGATTACAATTCTGGCTAAGTTTTACTACTTTAGAAAAGACCCCCCCCCAAAAAAAAAACCGGGTCAACAATAGGCTTTACATTCGATAAGGATGCTATATTACAGCTAAGAATAGACTCCTATTAATAGTGAAGAAGGAGTTGAAACCATAATTGTATAATTCACTAGACCACCCGTGACCCGTTGGGTCAGTTTGTTATATTAGCTATGGAATTCATGTATGAGCGTGACACTTGTGGCATAAAGAAAATAGGTTTTTTTTACATAACAGAAGCATTTCTATGAAAGTATATTAAAATGAAAAAAGAATATAGATAGATTTCTATGAGTCGTTCTGTTTATTATAATTGTTTTTTTTTTGGATGTAATGTGTAAAACATATGATTCAAATATTTGCTGTTTAAAAAACAACAAAAGGAAACACTATTTAATGTAATAGAAATGTGTGCATTTACCGATTCAGCTTTCTCGCGTACGTAACGAAAACAGAGGGAGTAGGAGTGGTGAAATCTATGAGAGGGAAAGTGGGAGGTGGTTTCGTTCACCGATCGCTAGTATCGCTGATATTAATAATGAGTGTTGTTTTTTTGTTTGTTTGTTTTTGTTTTTTAAAAGGGAGTTTTTTTGAAACTGCGACAGACTTTACGAAGTCCTCCCGTTGAATGTTTTTAGCCGTGAAGAAAACAAATAAACTATTTGATGAAATTAAATGAAATTGTTTATATTAAAAGCGATATGAAAATTTGCAGAATGAAAAATTTCATGCGTTCGTTAATCATAATAGAGAATAACGGAATTGGAATAACAGATTGAAGACGATGCTATTTACGCATGCGCAACCGGATGTTGAAAACCTGAAAGCTGATTGCAAACATACAAGAACAATAGAGTTTTAGTATTATATAGATTTAATGAATCATAATAATATTCAAGTCACATTTGACCACACACCGTTTTGTGAACTCCACAATCTACTGATTTGGTGATGAAAGACTTGGCTTGATACAGTTCATTAAAGTCTGATTTGAACAGAATTAGATAACAGTAGGTATCTTCTGTTTCCTCATGAAAAGTTTTCATTTCTTTTGTTTTTATCCGAGCATTTATTGACCAGATGGTTAATATTCACCCAACGCATCTTATTGGATTTTCAAATTTATCAAGAGGATTTCTACCTCTCTTTTCTCTTTCATTTAAATCCTATGCCACCACTGTGTGATCTCAGATACCTATGGGAAAAATTGAATAGGTACACCCTGCCAAAGTTGGGCACCTCGTTCCCCAACCGCCTCACTTAACACACGAAATCCTCCACTTTCATTTGGGGAGCAACTGAACTATAGAGACTCGAGATCCGGTCATCAGCGTGAAAAAAATTACAAGAACACAAAGTTTGTCACCGAGGTTTCAGAGTCAGACATTTTGGAATCAAATTCTGACCAGTTACAACCATCGTTACTAATCTTCACGATGTTGTCTCACCGTCCACCTGACAAACCCATTGACCCTTATCCTCGAGTGGCCTTTGGGTCTTGATAAAGTGGTGACTTGTTAGTTAAAAAAAAACAAAAGAAAAAAAGAGTAACGTTTTGGAAGAAAGACTGACTCGTAAAAATGCTCGGAGTTGGAGTCAGACTTTTTAATCGGACAGTCCGAATATTGGAAGACATGAAATTTGAGACATAACACCAAAAGTCAATCACAAGGACAACCCGCCACACAAAGATCAACATATACTAACACACACATTGCAGACACGGTTGGGTGGATGATCTTAAAATGCATCTGGTGATGAGGTGCCAATTTTAGGAGCTTTACTAAGTGTGGAATCACTACCCTTAGTTACTCTTACTCTCAATTCCACTCATATGTTGGCGTGTCCCTTTTGTTGTTGAGGTTTTTATGGATGGCTCTGCTCTTGAGGAGAAATCGACTCTGCGACTTCTTGGTCTTTCTCTCTCATCAAATCTTTCTTGCAGTTCATACATTAGATCCATTGCTCTTTCTGCTTTTCGTAAAGTCGGTTCTCTCTATCGCTCCAAACATTTTCTCACACCTGAGGCTATTCTCTATCTCTACAAATCTACTATCAGACCATGTATGGAGTACTGTTGTTATATTTGGGCTGGTGAATCTCTGTCCCATTTGAGGGTTCTTGACAAGGTCCAGAAACGTATCTGTAATTTGATTGGCCCCACCCTTTCTTTTTCTCTGCACCCTCTCTCTTACAGACGTGATGTTGCTAGTCTCAGTCTTTTCTATAAATACTATTGTGACATGTGTTCTTCATAATTATGTGATCTAACCCCTGCTTCCTTTGTCCCAGCTCGTTTGACTCATCGGTCTAGTGGTCTCCATCAATTCACCGTTTTGACACCTCAGTGTAATACAGCTTCCTATTCCAGTAGTTTCTTTCCAAGAACCGCAGGCTTGTGGAACTTTCTTTTTGATGACTGTTTTCCTCCTACCTATAGCCTTGTTTTTTTCAAGACTAAGGCCAATAGGCATCTCCTGTCTTTGCAATAATCATATTTTGTTCTTGTTAGCTCCTTACATCAAGTGGCTTCATGACCTGCCTGGAGCGATTTCCATAAATAAGAGTACCTGTCATGGTCCCAATTCTGAGTCAAATAGAATTTGTCCTGGACACAACACTAAACTGTCTCGGACGTCCCTGAGCAAGGTGTTAGCCCTCCTCCTTTCCCACTATCATGAAATTCATCTTACTACCTATGTTTTTTTCTTTTTTTTCTGCCTACCCGATCAACTTCTCGAGCTCTATCTACCACCATCTTGGATATGATACAAAATTGCATCCAATGGTGAGACCCCAATTTGGGAGCTTTGAGGAGCGTGGAGTCACCCCCTTAATTAACATTACTTCCAGGTCCACTCTGACCTGAAGTGGTAATACCTGTCAGGGTCCATCTATGAGTTAAATAGAATTTATTCATTACAAACTATTTATCTACAAAATATATGCCTACAAAACAAATTAATCTACAAAATGTTCATATAATATAAAATAGAATCTATTAAATATTTGAATATATTAAGAACTTTATGCAAACAAAACTTTTATCGAAATAGCTGGATTGAACATTAAATAACCAGAAAAAAAAAAAAATATATATATATATATATATATGAGAGAGAGAGAGAGAATTTATAGGGGTTTATCAAAATGCGGAATGTATCGGATATAAGTGGAATTGAAATGAAATAAGGTTTTGGGTTTTTTTTTTTTTCGTTTTTTACTTATGATTTTTTTTTTTTTTAATTACAAATCTTACTTGCCTTCAGTATCACTTGATGGTGGGGTCCGTATAACATAATATTTGGAGAAAAATCCCTTTTTCAGATGATGACAAATGTTCAACTCTGTTCTTAAATGTGAAAGACAGCCGTTGGAATTAGCTCTGCAGTAAATATAGTGCGGTCTAGGTACTATTTTTAGTTTAATATTGCTAGACTTTCATTGTTTTATAGAATTCATAGCTTTAGAAGTCTTTTCCTCCTCCCTAAAAAAGCTAAGAACTACAATGATAGAAGGTCACTAAGAGAATCCTTCATGAAATTTTGGAGGAGATTGTCTTTATATAACAAACTCCAAACTTCTGCAAAAATGTCTAACTTTGACTCTCCTCCTTGACTACAAAAAGAAATATGAATCTCAACTCAGGAGTTGATTTAAAAAAATAATAATACAAAACCATGAGTTTGACCGTAAAGTTTATTTGATGGTGAAACCCCCATTTAGGAACTTTTGGGAGCTTTAATTACTTACTCAAAAGTTCAAGAGTGGTAGTACCTGTCAGGGTCCCATCTATAGGGGTTAAATAGAATTTATTAATTACAAACTATTTATTTACAAAATATATGCCTATCTATATAATAATACATTAAGGCAATTTAATGTTCGTACGTACGTTATCACCCTCTACCCATTTTTTAAAAAGATCGGATTGCCGGATCGCTAAAAATTCAATGCAAAAAAAGTAATTTTAAAAATTTCATCTAGTGTCGCTGTAGTGTCGACCGTGGAAGTCGAACTAAAATAAACTTTTTTCACGTTTGGCCTAGTATCAAAGTGTAGTATCTCTTCTGTCCAAAGAGGGTACAATAATATTGTGGGGTCTGCGTTCGCGCTGAACGTCCATAGAATGCACATATGTCACAAACTCCTACAAAGGTTTTGGAGATAGACCCCCTTAACCAGATATAATGAGTCATAATAATAGATCTTTCGCACTTGGACTTTCACCAAAAGATTGGAGAAGAAAATTGATGGTGTATACACCAGAATGCTAAGAGCTGCTCTTAACATCTCCTGGGGATAGCACCCCACGAGAGAGTAACTCTATGAACACTTCCTTCAGATTTCAGCCCTGATCAGAGAGAGAAGAACCAGATTTGCCGGACATTGCTGGAGGGTTAAGGATCAAATCATCAGCGATGTTCTTATGTGGATGCCAAAACGGGGATGTGGCTCAGTGGGTAGACCGCACAGAATCTACATCAAACAACTAACAGAAGATTTACAATGCACCTATGAAGACCTACCAGGTGTGATGGAGGATAGAGCGAGCTTTTGTGAGAGGGTCAGGAGGCTCCGTGAAACTACCACGACTAGATGATGATGATGATGATACTGTCAACTGTCTTTTGTATTTTATCTACGGACGCCACCCCTATAGCCAACGCAGTAGTTCTTTGTTGAACTAATGTGCTCCACCATTGACTTAAACTTGCGAGTTCATCTGCTGGGAGCACACATTCACCAACCTGCTCTTCTTTGCTTCACCGTAACCCTGGTGGAGTGGCTTGCGGGTACGATGCCTTGCCAGAGGACAACCCGTGATTTTGTCCGGAACTGCTTACTTTGTGTATTCGCAGCTGACCTCTACATCTAGAGGCAGTTCCCCTATCCGCAACCTGGGGAGTCGGTGGATGGGAGTTCTCATCTCCACATCACAGGGATGTGGCTCAGTGGGTAGACTACACAGAACCTGCATCAAGTAGCTAACATAAGACTCACAATGCACCTATGAAGACCTACCAGGTATGATGGAGCATAGAGCGAGATGGTGTGAGAGTGAGGGGGATCCGTGACTCCACCACGACTAGCAGAAGACTCACAGTGCACCTATGAAGACCTACCAGGTGTGATGGAGCATAGAGCGAGATGGTGTGAGAGTGAGGGGGATCCGTGACTCCACCACGACTGGCAGAAGACTCACAATGCACCTATGAAGACCTACCAGGTGTGATGGAGCATAGAGCGAGATGGTGTGAGAGTGAGGGGGATCCGTGACTCCACCACGACTGGCAGAAGACTCACAATGCACCTATGAAGACCTACCAGGTGTGATGGAGCATAGAGCGAGATGGTGTCAGAGTGAGGGGGATCCGTGACTCCACCACGACTGGCAGAAGACTCACAATGCACCTATGAAGACCTACCAGGTGTGATGGAGCATAGAGCGAGATGGTGTCAGAGTGAGGGGGATCCGTGACTCCACCACGACTGGCAGAAGACTCACAATGCACCTATGAAGACCTACCAGGTGTGATGGAGCATAGAGCGAGATGGTGTCAGAGTGAGGGGGATCCGTGACTCCACCACGACTGGCAGAAGACTCACAATGCACCTATGAAGACCTACCAGGTGTGATGGAGCATAGAGCGAGATGGTGTCAGAGTGAGGGGGATCCGTGACTCCACCACGACTGGCAGAAGACTCACAATGCACCTATGAAGACCTACCAAGTGTGATGGAGCATAGAGCGAGATGGTGTGAGAGGGTCAGGAGGCTCTGTGAAACTACCACGACTAGATGATGATGATACTGTCAACTGTCTTTTGTATTTTATCTACGGACGCCACACCGATAGCCAATTTCCACGGGTCCCACTCGTAAAAGAAATGAATCTATGAACAATTTGTGTACAAAATAGAATCTATTAAATATTCGAAAATATTAAGAACCTCAAGCATAAAAATATTTAAAGATCGAAAATACCGAAGATTGAAAACTTCTACCAAAATAATTGAGTTTCTGAACTTTTGAGATGAGGATTGATAATTTGTATACTTTGGATTATTCGGACTACTTTTTTCATCTTGAATGTTATCATCACAACGTTTCAAGTCTTCAGTAATTTGCAGTTCTTCGTATCGCACGCACCGAGGATTGAACCTTCAGATGACTATCACGCAAGGACCCGTGGTGCAGTGGATATAGTACTAAGTAAAAATTCAGTTCTAAGTGATAGTCATCTGAAGGTTGAACGTTCAATCCTCGGTGCGGGCAATATGAAGAATTGCGAATTACTGAAGACTTCTGCCAGTCATGGCTGACGGAACGAGAGAATGCTACCCCCTAGGATTAAATAAAGTGTTCCGTTCAAAGTTTTGTCCAGATTCCGGAGTTCGACAGAAATATTCCCGAGTTCGAAGAGATACACCTGAAGAAGGCCGGAGGTTACAGCAGCCGAAACGTTGTGAGAATAGCACTCAAGATGAGAACAGTAGTCCGAATATTCCAAATTATACAAAATAATTGAATTCGGCTTTAAATAACCGAAAAAGGGGTTTATAAGCTGTAAAACAAAGCAACCAAATATTATGGATGTATAAAATTAGGATGAATTCGGCAGTCTGCTCAAATCAGATCTCTTTCTGTTTCCGACTGCACATGAATATCACTGGACCAGGTATAAACACACTGAGAATGCAGAAAAAAAAAAAATGAGAAAATGAGAAAATGCCTCCTCCCCACAGTCTCTCCATGACGCTTTCAGTCCTTAACTAAATAGAGAAAATTGGATTAAAAAAAACAAATGATGAATGTTGTTTCTAGGAAAATGCATGACACAATCTTCCAAGTAACTGATACTATTTTTTTTTTCTTCTCATAAGTAAAGCTCTTTCACAACAAATAACATTTTGACCTGAGGACATAAAAGAGCTCATAAACACCTCCTACCTCACTTAACCCACAAGCTGCCTACCACTCACTCCTCCACCTCCCTGTTCACCATCCCTTGCCAGACAGACTACCACCTCTTTAGATGACAAGACACTCTTTTGATATAATTTACTCCTTTCTTAACCAATGGCAAGTTTTGTTTTTTCCTTTGCTTCATCAGCAACATGTTGCTGTCACCTTTGCCTTCTCCTAACCAACCCTAACCCTAACCCTACATGATATATAACAAGTGTAAGTTATGGTGGTGTTCATCATTCAACAGACAATATCTTTAATCCTTATCTTCGAGTTGTCCCTGAGCCTTGATAAGCAAGGGTGACAAATTAGTATATAAAAAGAAACATACACATGCATATATATATATATATATATATATTATATAATAATCCAGGTAAAACATCCACAGGGTAGTAATCCAAAGAGTTTCAACCGTGTTTATAAACAGTGCTCAATATCAAATAGAGCTTTTATATATCGGATTCTAACACCGCCTGATGAGATCTCAGTTTATAATAACTGTTGATCGATAACATCGACATGCCAGTGTCGCAAATTTTGTACATGTCTGTGTAAATAAAATATATATATAAATTCAATCGATGAATGATGAGAATAAAAAAATTGTATAGCTACAATGTTTATTAAAACATCAGAAGTTCAAAGCAAGGAGTTTCATATCCATTTGTCTTTGAAAATCCATGGATTAAGGATATGAAACTCCTTGCTTTGAACTTCTGATGTTTTAATAAATATTGCATCTTTTGCTTTTCACATATTTGATAAAAATATTACTCTAGCGTGAGTTGCAGACATCATAAACACAAATGAAATAGAATAAAACATACTTGAATTTTATAATGTGAATTTCCCTTAGTTAAAACAGAGGGCACAAGGTTTTGTTAACATCATTTTTTTTTTATTACACATTGTTTTTTTTAGTAAGACTCCACACAGAAACTAGTTGTATGAAAGTGTGACAATAAAGAGGAACACTCACCATCAGGAAAAAGAATGAGGTGCTTCGCATGTCGTGTATGCAGATTTAAAAAAGGCTTCTCTTCATAGTTGCAGGTGTTTATGGTGGTCTGATTTGCATATGTGGATATCAGGTGAAATAAATGAAGAGGACAGCTGGGAAGGAGCAGAAGCGATTTGGATTTGAGAAAGAAAGGCAGAGAGAAAGTGGGTTGCACGAAATTTGGTTGGAAATTGAATTACAGTCAAAAAAAATTTTTTCAATTCTTTTATTTTTTCTGGCACAGTTAGTTAATTTTGAAAACATGTACAATAAAAAATCCGACACTCTGTTAAAACAGAAGGCACAGGTTTTAACATCTCTTTGTATTGATTATAACACATTTTTTTAATTTTTTGTTTATTAAACATTGTTTTTTTTTAGGGGGCATTATGTAAGACTCCACGCAAAAACTAATATATGCGTGGTTGTAGTGAAAATTGAAAACATGCTAAAAACAAAATCCGACACTCTGGAATTGTATTAACAATTCACCAAAACATACGAATCTCGTCAATAGAATAACCGGTGTGCTCAATTATCTCCTAATGAGCATCTCACTGGGCCCCTTTAGTGCGAACTTGCACCTTTCCAGTGAGAGAGTCTGATACCTAGTTGTACACACACAGATGTTTGTGCTGCCGATGCGTGAACGGTGCTGAAAAGGGTCTAATGCATCTCTGCTGGACCTCAAGAGTGAGTACCTCTAAGTACGTGTTCATGAGACACTATGGCCGTACCAGACCGTAAAGATTGACGGAAAGAGGTACTATCTGATACGTTTAGGACTTGGACCGAATGTGTCGCCCTCTCCACTCCCCACATCCCTATTATTATGAAGGGCATTATATGCTCTGTGCTATCGCAGGAGAAAGCCGCGGACTGCACAATATTGGCTTACATCGATGATATCCATGTTGACTGAGATATCATGCCTGCGTCTTGTGTCAGAGAACATTTGGCTCAATTTGTGCTTGACTATTATAGTCAGAGTATATCAGTTTTCTGTCAAATATTTATCCTATTCATTTTTTTTTTTTTTTTTTTTTTTTTAGATATTATTTTTATTTTTTAATTTTTTTTTTTTAAATTTATTTTATTTTTCTAAATTTTATTTTTTATTCATTTTTTATTTTTTATTTGTTTTAGATATTATTTTTATTTTTTTATTTTTTAATTTATTTTATTTTTCTAAATTTTATTTTTTTATTCATTTTTTATTTTTTTTATTTTTTTAAAAAAAATTTATTTTATTTTATTTATTTATTTATTTTTTTTTTTTAGATTAAATTTTTTTTTTTTTTTTCCACTCAGGAATTGTATTAACAATTCACCAAAACATACGAATCTCGTCAATAGAATAACCAGTTCAATCATCTCCTAATGAGCATCTCACTGGCCCCTTTGATGCGAACTTGCACATTTCCAGTGTAAGTGTGTGTCTGATACCATGTGGTACACATACAGATGTCTGTACTTCTAAGATGTGCACACAACACTGAAAAGGGTCTCATGTATCTTTTCTGGAGCTCAGGAGAGCGTACCTCCAAGTACGTGTTCATGAGACATTGTGACCATACCAGACCGTAAAGATTGATGGAAAGGAGTACTGTCTGACACGTTTGGGATTTGGACTAAATGTGTCCCTTCCCTCTCCCTTATTATGAAGGCCATTATCATCTCTGTGCTATTGCAGGAGGAAGCCATAGACGACACAGTATCTGCTTACATCAATGCTATCCATCTCGACACGTGTCAGGGAACATTTGGCTCAATTAAGGATGGACTATGATATTCACTTTACTGCAAATATTTCTGCTATTCACGTTTGTGTTTTTTAATATTTTTTTAGACTTAAAATTTTCTCTATTTTATGTTTTCTATCAATGGTATACATTCATTTAAATATTATATAAAATCTCTACATATCCTTTTAGTTCTTTTATAAAAAAAAAAAAATTTTTAAATAAAAGGGATGCATGAGGGGAGTTAGCTCCCTTGAGTACATATTATAATTTCATATTTTTCTCCCTTGTCATCTTACTGTAAAAATTCAGGAATCCGTATTGGATTTATCGATTAAGAGCAATTTTTAATCACCATTTCGTATGTACCAGTCAATTTGTTATAATTTGCCATTGTTTGTTGTTTTTTTGTTTTTTTACTAAAACATGGTTTTAAGCAGTGGCGTAGCTAGACCTTTTGCCGCCCGGGGCGGTAGTAAAATTTGCCGCCCCCCCCCCCCCCCCCCGGCATTTGGGTGCCCGGAAAATTCGCCCATGGATAATTCGTCCATGGAAAATTTTTTGCTAGGTAGGAAAACTGGTCCATTATTATTAAGTTAACATTATTCTTAATTTTCATACCTTGCGAAAATTCTACGGTATCTAATTTTCCTAAATTCAATTAAATTAAAATTAAAATATGAAAACTGATTTTTAATATTTTTTATTCATTTGAGATTTTATCTGTTTTCCTTTTGTTTTAAGTAGATGGTGGGGGTTGCCCGGGGTGATTTTGTCCGATCCCCCAGCTAGCAATTGTAAAGTTTACAAGGAGTTATAAAAAGTATGCTACAAAAACAAACGTTTGGACAGTAATAAAATTAATGAATTCAAACTTTCGCATCTAATGTTATTTCCTCTTTGATGTCGGTGTATATACACCCAAATATCCAACTTTCTTTTCGCACCTATTCGATAAAAATTTATATGAAAGTTCCCCTTTAAGTATGAAATCTTTCTGAGGTCATTTTGTTTTTTTGGTGCTTGGCCGAAGCCTAGGCTTGGCTCTATCCTGTTAGGTCAGCCGGTCACTGAGTATATCTCCAGAAATAATTAATGCTTGCATTTTTTAAACTTAGTGATTGAAATGAATTAAAGCAATTTATTCTCAATTAATGGAAATTTTGTTCAAGAATTAAAACCAGCCATATATATATATATATATATATATATATACATATATATGTATGTATATATGCGTATTTATATATGTGTATGTGTGTGTATATATGTATATATGCACGTATGTATGTATATATGTATATGTATGTATAAATATATGTATATATGCACATATATAGTTATAAAATAAATACGTATTTATTATAATGCTCCCATAATGTTGAGCATAATGAGAGCCGAAAATGGCAAACGGCCGTAAGCGAATATAGCAATGGTCTTGTTTAAAATTAGATCTTGTGTACTATTAGAGCTGAGGTCGGTTTGGCAACGACTGCCGATTGTTCCCATTTACTTGCCTCTCCACGAGGGCAGAGTTAGACACAAGGCCGGTTTTTAATGTGGGGAAAATCCAGCTCCACAAAAAGGGGCACTCTGGATAGGAACAAAAATAAAAATTCTCAGTCATGAACGATTTCCCCATACTGACCGACGACAGAAAAGGAGAAGTGTATCATTAGAACAGATACTACACTGTGATATCAGCCCAAAGGCTGCTAATTGTTGTTAAAATATTTCTCCCTCGCTCTCTCAGATGATCGGATTTCGTTCCTAGCTGGAAGTAGTTGCTAAAGCTTGGTGGATTTGACGAAGATATAGAAAAAGAGAAATTCTTTGCTGAAAAGAAGAGGTTACAGTATGTTGTAAAAGCTTCAGAAAAAGACAAAATCGATGGACCTCTTGAACTTTTGAACTTTATACAAAGATACCAACTTGGGGATTCCGTCCCTAATATTGTGATCTTGCTGAGAATTTTCCTCACCAGAGCTATTAGTGTTGCTAGCTGTGAGCGCTCTTTCTCAAAACTGAAGCTCATAAAAAACTACCTTAGATCAGCAATGAGCCAGACAAGACTTACAGACTTGGCAATCCTCTCAATAGAGAGGGAACTTGTCGAGGAAGTGAATTTTGATAGAGTCATTGATAACTTTGCCGAAAAAAAGGCGCGAAAAATCTGTTTGTAAATTTTCAACCGACTTGATGCCTTGCGACAGTTCTCTCACAAAAAATAAATTTATAGCCTTATTTGCCATTCATAAATACATTTGTTTAAAATATATTAAAACTATTTTTAAAAGAGTTGAAACGTTATTAACAACAACAAATTTCTGAAAACCGAGCGATTACACACACGGATTTAAAAAAGCACCGATACAAGACGTTTTTTCTCTTCGGAGGGCTCGCCCTCTTAATAATAACATTATGAAGACAAAGAAAAGAAAACTACATCGGACTATTCTCTCCTTGATACATCCATGTTATTTGGCGAAAATTCGGACTTTAACAACAACGACAAAAAAGTAAATAAAAATGATTTTATCATTTCATAACATTTTCAGGTTTTCAAATGTTCTCATTTAAATTTATTATTATATAAAATTATAGTATAAAATTTCATATTTTTTGTTAACTTTTGTTTTTTTAAATTTTTTTCTCTACTTTCTATTTTTACCCTCTCAAAATGCCGCCCCCTCAGGTGTGCCGCCCGGGGCGGCCCGCCCCCCTCGCCCCCCCTAGCTACGCCAGTGGTTTTAAGTATGAATAAACTTTATTTGCAAATAATACTGGAATCTATTTTACTGTAAATAATTCGCAAACTTTGATTTGTGAATTATCATTGTTGATCATGGGAAGAGTTTATCAGAAAAAAAGTCACTTATCAATATGGTGGGCTTAATATAGGGTTTAAGTTGTCTTTGACAACAACAAAAAATCAGAGTTGAAAACTTTGTGAATTAAATATTTGCCCCATTATCAAATTTTTTTTTATTGATTTAGTATTAAAATAAAAAATCTGGCTTGATGTCTTCTGTGTTATGAATCATATTACAAAGATTCAATGTGTTAGCTGTTGAAATGAATCTTATATGAAGAGTCAAAGTTGCACTTCCATGTTATTTTTGCAAGGGGTAATAGAATTTTTGCCCAATGGTTAGGCTGGCTTGATCTCTGAATTATTGCTTCTATCATGATTAATTTTCATTTACCGCAAAATGACATTTAATTTTGTAAGGATTTTCATGTGTTCAAAGCCTGCATTTTTAGTTATACACTGTGAAAATTGGCTTCTGAACACAAAACGACAAATTTTCAAATTTCCAGCAATCTCTGAACAGTCATAATTCGGTGGCTAATTGTGCTACCAAAATAAATTTAGTTTAACAAAGATTTATGTACTCACATTAAATTTTTTTTTTTAGATATAATGAAAATAAAATTTTGATTCAAGATACCTACTATCAGGCATGTGTACGCAGTGTGATAATGTATAGAAGTGAAACCTGCCTAGTGAGGTTTGAGGGTATGTGTTGCATGGAGAGAACTGATATGAGAATGATGCGATTGATGCGTAATGTGAGTCTTAAAGGCAGGCTTAGATCTGATGACCTCAGAGGAACATTTAATCTGGGCAGTTGTGGGAGATGTATGTAGAACAGGAGACTTTGTTGGTTTGGTCACGTTGAGCTAGTAGGTTGAGTTCATAGGGGAAGGCCAATGGAAATATGGGACGAAGTGATAAGGTTGGGTTTGAAAGAAAGAGTGATAAAGATCTGGCCAGAAATAGGTTAGTTTAGAAGTCAATTTTTGAAAACCGTCCAACACATGCCCGCCTGTAAAACAGACATTAAACCACTAATAATGATTATGATTTATATTCTCCATTCCGGTTTGTCCGATTAAAGGCTTAAAGCTTATTGATTAAGCAGATTAGTTGATACTGATCGAAGCCGTCAAGATAATTAAATTTTTTTTTCTGACCATTCAAAACAACCTGGTGGAATTCTTGGTATTTAGATTTTATTATAAGCTTCATTTTGATACCAAGATTGTCATAATTCATCATCATCATCAACAACCGGTTTATTTGTTGAATCGGGCCACAATTAATCCTCTGATGAGGGTGGGGCATGATTGTCTAGTCTCGATCTAAGTCTTCCTCTCCATTCTTGTCTTTGGTGAAGCCTGATACAATCCATACCAATGGCATTCCTATCATGCTTGACCACGTCCTCCCAAGACAACTTGGGTCTGCTAGTGGTGGTCTTCTCTTCTGGCACATTCAACTGTTGGGCTTAAGCAATCCAGCCATTGCTGCGCTCAATGTGTCCCAACCAACACAGTCTGCTCTTCTGCATGATGTCTGTGAGGCTTTTCAAGTTGACTTGCGCAAATAGAGACCCAAAAGGTATGATTTGTTCAGGCCTCACCAAACGGATCTATCTGACCATTGCTTTGTCATTACGGTGCAGTTTCTTTAGTGTGTCAGCAGAGACAGCCCAGGTTTCGGAGCCATACATTAGGAGTATACACATGAGGAGTATACACGACCTCTCGTAGCTGCTGGCAGGTGTTTGTTAGTTTAGAGAGCTGCTACCAATCCTAACAGTCTCCAGGCAGACTTGCAACGTGTGGCTGCCGCGAGTTCACAACCACCCGTTGATCACAGCATGTTTCCAAGGTAACAAAATTCCGTCACTACTTCAAGCTTGTCGTCACCAGTATCCACCTCCGTCAGTGGTCAGTGGTCTGCCATCGATTGGTCTTGCTGCGCCGACACGACACAAACACTTGAAGTGAGGATCTGTTCTAATCGATTGAGTCGGATAATCTCTATATGGAGTACTGCTGCCCCATATGGGGAGCTGCTGCTCAGAGCACTCTTTCTTGCCATGACGGACTACAAAATCGACTTAGCAATCTAGTGGGGGATGATCTCTTGGCTTCCTTACATTCCCTTTTTCCACGCAAGGGACCTTGCTGGCATTTCTCTACCTCTATCTGCCTGTGGAACACAATACCGCGGGACTGCTTCCTATCTGACTACAACATGGTCGTATTCAAGTCCAATGTAAACAAATTCTTGTTGGTTGTCCTCTTAAATAAAATTCTGCCCAGTTTTAAACTTTGTTACCAATCATCATGGTGTTGTCTCACCGTCCACTCATTAACAATTATCCTCGAGTGGCCTCTGGGCCTTGATAAGCAGTGACTTGTTAGTAAAAAAAATGAAACTTTCCGATGCTTCGATATAATAAATCCGTATGAATCGACAAGCTACGCGTTTTTTTGACTAGCTTGGTTCTGTTGGCACCGGTTTCCTTGATTATTTCTCGAATCAGGTACTCACAAGGAGGACCATGTGAAGGTTGCAAACATCTCTTCCCTACATCCTCGCTCTCACAGAAGAGACGTTGCTAGTCTTTCTCTACTCCATCGTTATTTTCATGGCAGGTGCTCGACTGAGCTCCAATCTCTGGTTCCTCTCTGTAAAACATTCACAGCAAGAACTCGTCTAGCTACCACCACTGCAAAGAACTTTCCTTTCTTTGTGTGTGTATGTAAAGCCAAACGGAACTTGAATGAACAGTTTCTTTCCAACAGCTTCCCATCTGTGGAACACAATACTACGGCACTGCTTCCCTGCTGACTACAACATAGTCTTTTTCAAGTTCAGTGTCAACAAATACTTATCAGCCGTCCTTTTAAATAATCAAATTCTTCTCTTAACACCCATTGTTTTAAATCCTCTCATAATATTGTTTGTCATCCAAACTGACAATCTCATTAACCCTTACCCTCGAGTGGCTTTTCGCCTTGGTAAGTGGTGACTCGTTAATATAAGAATAATAAAAATAAATAGTCCTCTATTGGCCGTATGTCTGTATCTTGTTCGAGCATCTGGATGGGGTGGTTTGTATCCGTCACACTTGACGTGCGTTTTATTCTCTATAATAATAAAAAATAAAAAAATAAAAAGTTTGCGACTGACGATACGAATATAGGTTTGTGCAGATGATTCCGTAAGATGGTGGATGTGCGAGAGTTCGGCTAAACTTTTGTATATAATGCACCTAAACATGCTTTTTTTAGAAACATCTATCAATCCTATAGAAAGAAAAGGGAGCTAATAGGTTACATCCCCTTGTCTATCGTGTTCATAGATTATCTCCCCTTGATTATTGTGTTCTAAAAACCAAATGGAACTTTCATGAATAGAGTTTCTTTCCAAAAAACTTCCCATCTGTGGAACACAATACTACGGAACTGCTTCCTTGCTGACTACAAAATGGTCCTCTTCGAGTCTAATGTCACCAAATACTTGTCGAACCATCCTCTTAAATAATCAAACTCTGCCCATCCCGCTCATCGCTTCCAATCCTCTCATAGTATTATTCATCATCCAGTTGACGATCTCGTTAACCCTTATCCTCGAGTGGCTTTTGGCATTGGTAAGTGGTGACTTATTAGTATAAAAAAGATTTTGTGACCACTTCTCTTGTGTGTGTGTGTGTGTGTGTGTGTGTGTGTTTCTCGCTTTTACGTGACTTCCCTTTTGGCTAAGATCAAAGTGTAGTATCTGTTGCGATGGATACTGCACCCCATAGACTGGTATTGTCTTGGCCTTCGGGGCTTGATTTACGCCGGTCTATGGGTCTGTCCTGTGCAGTTCTAGGAGGTCCACCCTCCCAGGCTTCGCCTCCCCTCTTTGGGGAGGAGTAAGTTTATTGCTTACTGCCTGAGGCGCCCCTACCGGGGAATGCCGACGGGGCTGCCCAGGCAATTTTTAAACCCCACTTTCCCGACCCGACCTTGGGTCACATCTTACTTGTGGGAGTAAGATAAAAACTGGCCTTGTGCCTAACTCCTGGAGAGGAGTAAATCAATACTGTGCGTGTTACTCTATTGTATTTCTGATTTCAATAAATAATCAATTAAAATACTGAGAAATGACGAAAAGATTTCATCTTTTAATAACAAAAAATAAAGTTAAAAACTTGTAAAAACAACGTATTTAAAACTCTAAAAGTTTTCTTGTGAAGTAGAAAGCTTAAAATTTGTGACAAAACAACAATGAAAGAATTAAATCAGTTATAACGTAGAAAAAAATTCATCTTAAAAACATACTAGCTGTCCTTACCCGGCGTTGCCCTGGAGTAATTAATTTTTTTTTTTTAAGTCTTTCTTTTTTTTGGTCCCCCGATTTATAAAATCGGGGACCTATGTTTTGAGGCATTTCCGTCCGTCCGGATTTTTCTCCGCAACCATCCATTGAATTTCTCTGAAATTTTGCATGAAGTTGTAACTTTTGTCAGGTTAGAAAGTGACATTCTCCGATTTTTGAAAAAAAAATCTGGTTAGCCCCCCCCCAGGGGGTCAAAAGGCCCCAAAATGGCAAAAAATGACATTTATTGCCCCATAACTTTTCATCCATCCATTCAATTTCTCTGAAAGTTGGCCAAAATATGGAGGCAATTGTTCCTAATAGAAAATAAGTATCGCTGACCTTGGAAAAAATCTGGTTCGCGCTCCCAGGGGGGCAAAAAATGACCCTTTTCTCCCATAACGTTTGATCCATCCATTCAATTTTTCTGAAACTTGGCCAAAATGTAGAGGCAATTGTTCTGGATATAAAATGAGCAGTCTTGATCTCAGAAAAATTCTGGTTCTCGCCCCCAGGGGGTCAAAGGGGGGGGGGAGGGTAAAAATGCTTCAAATTGCCCAAATTTATTGCATTTTACACTCGTCACATACAGAGGGGGCCCACACATACGCGGCTTATTATTATTATTATTATTATTAGGAAATGCTGAGAAAACTATACCCTAACCCTAACTCATCCATGGTTAAGACTATGCAGGTAATAGTAATGTTAGTATTTGTTGAGAAAAAAGCTAACAAAGATTTTCAGCTTTTATTTTTTCAATTATTGTTATTATTATAAGAAAATATTAAGAAAACCTAACACAAACTCTCCTCTGTTTCCGTGTGAGATTTCAGAAAGCAATGACAATAGGGGTGGGACGTAATGGGTGAAAATTTCAGATTCATGCGAGTAGTATTTTTTTGTGTTCATTTATACATAAATAACACTAAACAATCAAACATTTTGAAAATATTGCAAAATTCAGAAGGTGCAGGCCAATAGCTTTTGGCTATTTTACATTCATGAAAACCCTTTCACAGCCTGAAAATGGTCTTAAATTAAAGTACTATATCAGATTTAACCATCTATATCCATTCATAGCTTTTGAGGATGTTTTAGGAATTGCAATGTCGCATGAAACCACTTTTTCACCGAAAAATGATGGATTTTGAGTCCCGTGGAGCCCTAACGGCTATTTTTGGCCTGCACCTTCTGAATTTTGCAAAATTTTTAAAATGTTTGATTGTTTAGTGTTGGATATAAAATGAGCATCCTTGACCTCAGAAAAATTCTGGTTCGCGCCCCCAGGGGGTCAAAGGGGGGTCAAAAATGCCCCAAATTGCCCAAATTTATTGCATTTTACACTCGCCACATCGAGTCACATACAGAGGGGGACCACGCATGTACGGCTTGTTTTTTTCGTTGGCGGCCAAATCATTAAAAGTTAATGCATTCAATTTCTCGTAGATAAAAACTATTTTAACATTGTTAATGTCGAAAAAGAAAAAAGAAAATGTGAGTTTTTTTTATTTATTTATAGAAAGTAAGATTTAACGACAGAAGAAGAAAGAAAAATGAAGAGCATAACATATCGGTCAATAATTTAGTAACAATAGCATCAAAGAAAGTGGACGGCAAGCTTTCCGGACAAATAGGTCAAGGTTAATCGATCTTATGTGAAACAAAATAAGCGATATATTCCAATAGTCTCTATCAGGTTTGCAGAGTCTGTCAGAGGTTTTGGAAAGGTCAGTCTGAAGAATTCTAAGAGTCGGATTTTTTTAATCACAGAAGAATCAAGACAATCTGGATATTTAAAACTATAAATTAAGAATTTTTGAGATGAGGATTGATAATTTATATAATTTCGATTATTCGGACTACTGTTCTCGTCTTGAGTTTTATCATCACAACCTTTCGCAGTGGATATAGTACTAAGTAAAAATTAAGTTCTAAGTGACAGTCATCTGAGGGTTGAAGGTTCAATCCTCTGTGCGGGTGATACGGAAAATTGCGAATTACTGAAGAATTCTCCCAGTCATGGCTGACGGTACAAGAGCATGCTACCCCCCGTGGATTAAATAAAGTGTTCCGTTCGAAATTTCTCTCCAGATTGCCGAGTTCTAAAAGATACACCTGAAGAAGGTCAGAGGTTACAGCGGTTGAAACATTGTGATGATAACACTCAAGATGAGAACAGTAGTCCGAAAAATCGAAATTATATAATATAAAGAGTCTGATATTTTGGAATCTTAGGGGTCAGTCGGATCTTATACCTTCCAACTCCACAACCCAATGTGGACCCACACCCTGGCCTACATCTCGTTACTATCTAAAAGTTATTTTACATGGCAGTCCTCGGTAACATACTTTTTCAAAACAGGGTTTCCTCGACTCTGGAGGGATATATATATATATATATATATATATATATATATATATAATGTCTCGGAAGTTTCTCAACCATTAAAACTATATACGGAAAAAACAAACAAACAGGGTTTCCTCGACTCTGGAGGGATATATTTTCTCTTTCTTTATTTTTCTTTCCGTTTTTGCTGGAGATGGGGCATCCTACCGGATGCCAGACATTCACCGGCTATTTCAAACACTCCAGCTGAGAGATCTTTTTAAGATTTTAACGGTCCCTTTAAGTGCAATTGTTTGTGTTTCTCTTGCACTCGGTTCACCGGGTATACTCGCCAGATAGCTCTTGAAATTCTTTCTCATTAGTCCTGTTGCTCCTATAATTACTAGTATGATGGAGATTTTCCTAAGATTCCAGTTTCTTTTCATGTCGTACATAAGACCTTGGTATTTCGTAATCTTTTTCCTTTCTGCTCTGTTCAATCCTGCATCATTAGGGACACTGACTTCAACTAGGGTTGCTACTTTCTCCCTTTTGTCCCATATTACGATATCAGGTTTAACAGCTCCGTTTTCTAGATATGTAGCTGTAGGGATTGCATAGTCAAGATGTTATGACAAATATATTTCACTGAAAATAAATATCAACAGTGATACAGGTTAGTAAAACAACGAGTTGACCAATTTTTCATTAAAGAACTAATGACAACTGAAACGAAGGTAACTCTTGTGTGAACAAAGGAAAAGGTACCTGTATGGGGTCATGTGGGGGTCCTTGTATTGAACTCATATTTAATGTGACTAGATAAAATCGAACACTTTTGTTTTGTGGATTATTACATGTAGCAACCATTTCCTGTTCTCTCTCTCTCTTTATCTATCTATCTATCTATCTATCTATCTATCTATCTATCTATCTATCTATCTATCTATCTATCTATCTATCTATCTATCTATCTATCTCTATCTCAGACCTGTCCTCACCCAAGGTTTGACTCGAGGAAACCTGGTGCCAGCTAGATGCCTCTGTTACCAAAAAATAGAATTTTTTAAAGAATTTTGGAGAAATCACCTACGAGTCACATGATACAAAATTGTTTACGTGGTTAAGGTTTCCCATAGTCCTCTCCGGTAGATGTTCCCAGGACTTAGTGCTACACTGGATGTTCAGATTTTTACAGATGGTCCAGTGTATGCATTTGCACACACCATCCTACCTGTATGGGGTCATGTGGGGGTCCTTGTATTTAATTCATATTTAATGTGACTAGATAAAATCGAACATTTTTATTTTGTGGATTATTACATGTAGTAACCATTTCCTGTTCTTCTTTCTCTCTCTCTCTTTTTCTTTTCTTTTTTTCTTTTTTTTCTCTTTTTTTCTTTTCTTTTTTTTCTGTTTTCTTTCCTTTCTTTTTTTTTCTTTTTTCTTTTTCTTTTTTTTCTTCTTTTTTGTTTAGTGTTAAGGCCTGTCCTCACCCAAGGTTTGACTCGAGGAAACCTGGCCCCAGCTAGATGCCTCTGTTACCAAAAATAGAATTTTTGAGAAATGACCTACGAGTCACATAATGCATTTCACTCAGTGTTTACATGGTTAAGGTCTTTGTCTCGCTTCCACCTCTCTCTTACAAGTATATATTTTGGGATTCTGGTCACGTGATAATCCATCCCCCCCTTTCCTTTGAGATAGAATTTTTGAAAATCACTTTAGACCATGGCACTTGAACAAGAAGCATGACTATCCGGCTTCCTGAGAATGGAAATATACTGGTAAACTTTCCACAAACTGAGTAGATGTTACAT
>OY744538.1:20853148-21058148 GCA_963556195.1 Sepiola atlantica
CGGGTTCTGTATGTTTATACTTTCCAACTGAGTTTATTTTGACATCTGAAAATAACACGGAAATAAATATAGATATTAACGAATTAGGGTTTCGGCATTAGTGATCTATATAATAAAATGGATGTATGTGTAACGACAAACGAGAACAGACGTAACTTGAGAAAGCTTTATTCGGCATACAGGGATTTAATTGCTTCCCACCGCAGCAATGTGTGACACAAGGTCGGAAGGTGAGGGAACATTCAAGCCAGCGCCCCTAAAGGAGAAGCACTCTGGCCTAGCAAAAATAGCCTGGGCAGCCCTGTCAGGGCGCCTCGGGCAATAAACTTACTCCACCCAAAGAGGGGAGGCAAGGCCTGGGAGGGTGCACTTCCCAAGGCAACCCAGGATCGAATATCTCAGCCTGACAGATAAAAGGCCACCGAAATGACCCAGTTCCTGTCGGACTGATTATTGAGAACAAATCCTCGACTGGTATCACCCTACCCCATCCCGAAGTCATCAATCAACGGAAGTTAATGAGAGACTGAACGGGTTGGCATACAATGTCGGTACAATATTAGTTCTGCTATTTATATTGTTTAGTAAAAGCAGGAGAGTTCTCCAAAGGGGAGATAATTCAAAATTGGTTAAGTTATTCGTAATTGTTCATTACAGTATGTGTGTTCGTCTTGCTTCACAGTGTGAATAATCATGCATGCAAATTAAATTTTTTATGAACAAAGAAGGGAGAGGGGATTAATCTTAATAATAACTGATTATAAAAAAAAACAGAAGGAAATAATAATAATCACATTGCTTTGTTTTGGACGGGTAATTAAAAAAAAGTTAAAGGGAAGAGCTTAACCTGTTTTGGCCATGTTTAAATTTTTTTTTATTACATACAAAACCATTCATTTTTTAAATAAAAATTCAACTTTGAACATTCTTTTTACTACAAATATTTAACGAAATTAAAAAAAAAAAAAAATCTAATAGCATTTAAAAAATTTTTTTAAAAAGATAATTGATAACACTTGCGTAAAAATTGATAATTTAATTCTGTTCTAAATATTTCTTAACGATAAAGTTGTGGAGTCAGCAAGTATACGGTCCGACTGCGACTCTTTATTTTCAAGTCTTCCAATATTCATTAATAATCGGTTTGGTTGTTTTGTTTTACGGCATATCAACCTTTTTCGGGTTATTTAATGCCGAATCCAGTCATTTTGGTAAAAGTAGTTATACTTCAAGTTTTTTATAGCTTCAAATATTTATTCATGGTGTCTGGTTTGGTTGTTTTGTAGAGAGAAAATTGTTTTAGCTTTGCAGAACATGATTGAGTTTTGCAAAGGGAAAGAAGAAAAACAATAACATCAATGTTTGGTGCATTTTTGGTCAGGAAGTCAATATATTCAGACAGCCTGATCTGGTAGCACCAGACATTAATAAATGGAGTCGGATTAAAACATTTAGTTACAGTGGTTGAACGCAAATACTCAGGATTGTAAAAAAAAGATGTTCAGAATGCCGATCCTGCGAATATTTGGGATAATCAGGAAAGCGGTTATGCTAAACTATTTGAGGTTTCTCTCCTCGAAATTTTTCTTCAAAAGTATAAAATACACGTATACACAGGGCTTTACACGCTCCACTACTTTTGGAGCTGCTCCTGCTCCAACTCCTATAAAAAAGGAGCGGCTCTTTTTCAGCGCTCAATAATAAAAAATATACCTTCTTTCATAAACGTTCTATTCTGCCAATGAGTGGTCGAAGGATAGGACTGGTGATACCAGATCAGGCTGCCCTGTGGCTCCCTGAGACGAAATTCACCTACATTGACGTTTTTTTTTTTTTTTTTGTTTGTTTGTAAAACTTAATTATGTTCTACAAAACCAAAAACAAAAACAACAGCCCCTCTCCCTTTCTCCCTCCCCTTTTTTATTTTTATTTTTCCTACCCTACTCCCGGTCCTGGATATGACCTTAAACTACATCCGATGGTGAGATCCGGCTTACGGACTTTGGGGAATGTGGAGCCTCCTCTTAATTACCATTGTTCCCAGGTCCACCCTGACCCGGAGTGGTAGTACCTGTTAGGGTCCCAACTATGGGTTAAATAGAAACAGATATTAAAAGGGGAAAGAAACAAAAAAGAGAAGAAAACAAGACCAGATTCGGCATTAAATAACCCAAAAAGGGTTGATATGCCGTAAAACAAAACTACCAAACCAAAAACCCTGATTAAACATTTGAAGATATAAAGAACTTGAAGCATAAAAACTTTCACTATAATAACCAGATTCGGCATTAAATAACCCAAAAAGGGTTGATATGCCGTAAAACAAAACTACCAAAACTACCGAAGGATAGGAGTGGGCGTCAAAGGATCTCGTCAATATGGGTTGAGATGTCGCTTTAAGTGTAAGACCGTAAGATAATGTTTGACAAAATCTCGCTAATATTTTGAGAGTTATAGGAGAACATGTCGGACGAAGTATAGGATTATACGTAAATTTTCGTTTCCTGAGAACAAGAAAACAATTTTGCTTTTTTAAATACATGGAAATTTTCTAAGAATTTAAAGCCAGTTTAAATGACTTTCTACTCGATAGTTTATAAATTCCTTTCAAGTTTTGCACACACACGAAGTAATTGATGTTTTGTCAATTAAAATGGCTGACTTGTTTACGAAGAAATCTAAATGAATTATGATGGATTTAATCTCGTAACTTGATTACGAACCGGCTTGAAATAATAAGATTATTTAGACAACGATTTTTTACATGGGGAGAATGGGGGATGGTGGTTTGTTAACTATTCTGTACTTTCACGTAACAATTTAATAAACAGAAGATATCGTAAAAATTGAATTTAACTTGAAAATTTTATGTAAAAAATAACCCGGTCCAAACCTTTAATTTCGTAACGTAATTACGAACCGGATTGAAATAGCATTATTTAGAAAGCCATTCTTAACATGGAGTGAGGGGGGCTTTGTTAACTATTCTGTACTTTCACCTAACAATTTAATAAACAAAAGATATCGTAAAAATTTAATTTAACTTGAAAATCTTATCTAAAAAAATAGCCCGGTTCGTAAACTGCACAAGTACCAAAAAAATAATATAAAAAATATTCTTCACTGGGGAGGGGGTAGCCCCGTATTTACAAGTATATCTCCTGTAAAAACGGTTCTAAAATCTATTTTCAATCGACATTTATTCGATAATTGCCGAATTTTCCTACTTGGCCAAAATTGCCGAGTTTTCCGTTGACGAATTTTCCGTTGCCGAGTTTTCCTTTGACGAGTTTTCCTAAATTGTGTATTATACATACATACTTCTATCCAGTCAAGCAGACTATCTAGTCTAAGAGAAGAAAAACAACATAACTTTCACTAATACACTTAGGAACGGCATGAATCCACATATATCCTCCCCAAAGTTATATGAATTAAATAGTAGGGTAGACTGTACTCTGAAACCTTGATTGGGCAACTTACCTCCCCTATCTAGAGTGCTAATTTTCGGAGTTTTTATTCAACAGAAAGATAGCAGTGTACTTTTTAAAAGGGCCTTAGTAATTATCTCAGGGGGGGGGGGAGGGTAACGAATAAAACAATAAAAAAAAAGATTGTTAAAAACATTACAATTAAATCGTCTTCCGCCTGAGCCCCCTCCCTCTCTCTACCAGAGATATTTTTTTAAATAATTCAGAGTAAACTCTGAGACTTTCTTTACTTTTCCTTTATATTGCTGAATAAAATACTAATGTTTAAAAAAAAATCAAATAATTTTGGAGCGAGGAGCGCGGAGCGATAAAACCACCGCTCTTTAGTCCCAAATGGAGTTGCTCCCGCTCAACTCCCGCTGAATATAAAATAAGCCCTCCTCTCCTTCGCTCCAGCAAAAAGGAGCGTGCTCCTGGAGCGCGCTCCTTTTTGGAGGGCTCCGTAAAGCCCTGCGTATACATAACTGACGTCTACAATTTTAACTTGTAAATTTAAGTTTTATTTTAAAACTAGCGGAACCTGTCGCCCTGCGTTGCACAGGAGAAAGTACTACCTATTGTATGACGTCGAATAAAAAAAGAAACGGCCTATTGTTTTTTCTGCCCCCCCCCCCGCCCTCTACCGTGTTGGCGAATGTTTTAAATTTAAAATAAAAGAAAAAAGTGGTAGAGTAGAATGGGATTGAACGCTGAAACTGGCGATCATGAAACCTGCTTTCTTACCGACTGCGCCACGCTTCCGGGTTAAAAATGCGTGTGAAAATAGGCCAATTAACCTAACCTTGATTAATGGCATGCATGTTAAATTAATACCAGGTAAGTAATAAATAAGAACCGGTGTTTTGTGAAAATTAAACTGTGTGTATTAGTTCCCGGTGTCGATGAGTAGAGTGACAGTACAGAATTGTTCGGGAGGAAAGTTTTTGCTACCACCTATATGGAGTTGGTTTTTCGGAGAGACGTTGATGGTGGGCCAAATGTAATATTTAGTGTTAGCTAGGAAAAAATAATAACAAATTTACTAAAACACGCTCGAGTGAATAAGTGTAGTATAGTGGTGAGTTTAGTAGCCTGTGATGCATGTGGTTATTTTCCTATACTCCGAGAAGGTACAGGGGAAAAAACGTCTCCACTTTATATATTAGATAAAATAATAATCAACTTTTTGTATTTCCGCAAATGTCTTCGTTTTTGTTTAAATGAGCTTCGAGCGAACAAGAAATTGGTTTGAAAAATAAAAAATACCGCCAATGTGGTCGATGTCAAAACGACACGATCCTGGTACTGCCACGTCACTCATCTGAAACGTTCCAAAGTATGTCCTACATTAATGATGATGGCCCAAAGACACGCAGTAATCTGCTTAAGACATTAAGGAGATCAGTTGATGATAACCTGATCTAAATATTAACGTCTTCACAGATTCCATATTAAAATCAATGCACAAAAAGAATTAAATCGAAGATTTAATGAAACAATAAAAATGAGTAATTACACAATTAATTTGTTATTGTTAAAATAATTACATTGAGGAATTATTTTTATTTATGCGCCGTTTCCAACATTTGAGTCTTTGATATTTAAATTTTTACACTGTTATAGGCGATGGCATCTGACTTATTGTAGCAAAATGAATGTACATCAAATGTTTGAATATAAAACATCAACCATCACCGTAACAGAAAAATGCTTTTTGTGACAACAGTGCAACTAACACAGGAAATTGATACGTTGCGATCTGTTTCAATGAAACCGACAGCACTCAGAAAGCTAAAGGCTGGTCTACAACGATTTCGTCAAAGTAAAAGAATGGAGATGTTTCATGGATAGTGGAAACTGCAAATATTAAAATCAGTTTTGACATATCGGTTTTGGTTTTAGTGACTCTCATATGATTTATCGGTTTCGGTTTTAGTGACTCTCATATGATTTATCGGTTTCGGTGACTCTCATATGATTTATCGGTTTCGGTTTTAGTGACCCCTCCATATGAAAAACGGTTTCGGTTTTAGTGACCCCTCCATATGAAAAACGGTTTCGGTTTTGGTGACCCTCATATGAAAAACGGTTTCGGTTTTGGTGACCCTCACATGAAAAACGGTTTCGGTTTTGGTGACCCTCACATGAAAAACGGTTTCGGTTTTAGTGACCCTCACATGAAAAACGGTTTCGGTTTTAGTGACCCTCACATGAAAAACGGTTTCGGTTTTAGTGACCCTCACATGAAAAACGGTTTCGGTTTTAGTGACCCTCACATGAAAAACGGTTTCGGTTTTAGTGACCCTCACATGAAAAACGGTTTCGGTTTTAGTGACCCTCACATGAAAAACGGTTTCGGTTTTAATCTGTATGCAGTCTTTTAGAATCTTTAAATAAACAGAATCTTTTAATATCAGCATTTTGGCATTGTTAACTCACTTTTGATACAGCCGATAAAACTGTTGAAGTACTCGAAACATTGCTTGTCCCAGTTGCTATAAAGTTATTCATATCTTATATAAATAGAGATTTTGTGTGTCTGTCCGTTCGTCCGTCACAATTTTTTTAACGTAATAAATACATTGCAGAATTTGTCTCATTTAAAAATATCAGAGATCTTAACTACTTGTAGGAATGTAAAATATTAAATTAATACTAAATAATAAATTCCCAACAAATAAAGCGGATGCCATGACCAGAAATCGAAACCGAAACCTTGCGATCTTTAGTCTGACGTTCTACCAACTAACCTATTTTAACTTTCCTGATAAATAAAGCTTAAAACATTACCATGACATAATAATTATAGCTTCGGCGTGACGTAATAGATTAATGATTTACGTCATGTTTCAAAACATGAATTCAAACATAAGCGAAAATAAATAAATGAATGGGTAAACATTATCAATAGCGTTGGAAATTCTTTTAATAGTCTAAAGCAATTTATTTTGTTTTAACTACATATTGGTGTTAAAAACAATTTAATATTTAATAGAATTTGAGCCTGTAGAGCCCATAATTCTAGTTTGAATACATTCTGTAGAAGTAAATGCGGTCTTTAACTTAAATGAAGAGACGAGTTGAAAAATAACCCACGTGTGGTCCATACGATTTTTATTACTGGAACTGATAAGACAATAGAATTCACATTTCGCACTAGCATTTCTCAAAAATTTCAACGGAGATCAAGCAGTCTGCTATGGTACACCTTTTGAGCGTGACACTGCCAAATTTTGATTAAAACTTTAAAAAATTTAGTATGATAAAAGTTTTAAATGTCATTGTTTCTATTTACGTGCCTTCCCACGAGGGCAGAGTTAGACACAAGTTAAGTTCTTAATGTGGGGAAAATCCAGCTACCTCAAAAGACTGGATATGAACAGACACAAACTATATTTACAGAATATTTTTCTAAACAAACAGATTTTTAAAATAGAAAAAGTTCTTTAAATAATTTAAATTTGAAAATAACTATAAAAAAAAAGGTAATACCATTACTTTTTTAATTATGAAACTTCAGTCTCCGAGGAAGGATAATTTATCCGAAAAATTTAAGACAAAAGTCAAGAGAAAAAAAAATGATTGTTAATAAAAAAAAAATATTTGCATCTTATTGGTAGTTTCTTAGGCATTTTGCCTATTTTAAAATTTAAATGGATTATTTTTTTTGTTTAATTTAGTAAAATAATTAATGATGAGAAAATTTATCACAGATGCAAGTAAAAAAAAATAGTAATATTTCAAATCAAATTAAATGTTTTTTTAATAGAAGATACTTGCACGATAGAGCATAACAGAATATAGCTTAATTCTAGTCTTGGCTTTTGGGTTGAGATCAAGATATAGTATCTGTTCTTAGTCGGCAAGGAAGAGATCCTTTTGGACTGAGACAATTTTAATCTTTGTCTCTTTTTGGGAGCTGGATTTTCCCCATATAAAAAACCGACCTTTTGTTGAGGCAAGTAAATAGGAACATCAAGCACAAGATATCAGCATTTTTTTTTTTTAAATAGTTTTGTATTTTTCAATTTATTTCAAACGATAATTTTTATATTGTAAATCATACCTGTTCATTTATCTTTAAGTTTCTCATTCCTTCATTTATTATAAAAAATGTTTCTTCATTTTGCTTTCTATTATTTCGTTGCTAGTCTCTCTCTGCTCTATCTTTATTTCCATGGAAGGTTCTAGTTCCTCCTTTAAGACATTCACAGCAAGAACTCATCTTTCTACCTCTGTGTGCCTAGCGTCAGGCAGAATTTCTACGACTTGAGCTTCTTCGCAAGGATTTCCCTTCCGTGGAACTCTGGTGCTACCAGATCAGACTGTTTGAAGATATCAGCTTCCTGACCTCAGATGCACCAAACATTGATGTTTTATTGTTTTTTTTTTCTATTTGCAAAACTCAATCATGTTCTGCAAAACCCAAAACAAAAACAATTTCCTTCTTCCCTCCCCTTCCTCCCCATCTCCGCCTCTCCCTTCCCCCCTCTCCCATCTCTCCCTGCCCCTCTCTCCCATCTCCCCCCTCTCCCTCCCCCTCTCCCATCTCTCCCTCTCCCTCCCCCTCTCCCATCTCTCCCTCTTCCTCTCCCATCTCTCCCTTCCCCCTTTCACTCAACCAAACACTATTAATAAATACTTGAACATATAAAGAACTTAAAGTATAAAACCTTTTACCAAAATGACCGGATTCGGCATTAAATAACCCGAAAAGGGTTGATATGCCGTAAAACAAAACAACCAAACCAAACACCATGAATAAATATTCGAACATATAAAGAACTTGAAGCATAAAACCTTTTCGCCATGCTACAACTAAAATTTTGTTATTATCATAAGAGGTTGATATGCCGTAAAATAAACAACCAAACCCTTCCGTAGAGCATATTGCCACAGGACTGCTTCTCTGCAGATTACAACATGTTTCTCTTCAAATCCAATGTCAACAAATTCCTATCATGAACCGCCCGCACAAGTATTCAAACTCTATCAATAGTTCTCAATCCTCTCATAAAGTTTTTCATCTTTCAACAGATAATCATTCAATCTCATTAACCTTTATTCTTGAGTGGCTTTTGCCCTTAATAAGTGGTGACCCTTCCAGTAAAAAAAAAAAATGGATTTCTATTCTGTTTATAGTGAAGGTTGGTGGAAAAGAAAAGGCGGCTCCGTGGCACAACGGATAAAAGTACTGAGTGATAATCAGTTCTAAGTGACAGTCTTTCGGAGGTTTATGGTTTAATCCTCAGTACGGGCGATGCTAAGAACATGGTTACGAATTATTTAAGACCTCTATCCGGTCATGGTTGACGGAACGAGAGCAAGCTACCCCCGTCGTGGATTAAATAAAGGGTTCTGTTCAAAATTCTGTACAGATTCCCGAGTTTGCCAAAGGAGGTTGGAGATTACATCGGCCGAAACGTTGTAAGAATAGCATTTAAGATGAGAACAGTAGTTTGAAATAATCTAAATAATACAAAGAAAAAACAAGATTTGTTAATTAATTGAAAATTAATATATAGTGAATTAAAAATAAAAAATAGTTAATTAATTGAACATTAATATATAGTGAATTAAAAATAAAAATTAATTAATTGAAAATCAATATATAGTGAATTAAAAATAAAAATTAGTTAATTAATAAACTAAAATTTCTTACCTTTGCATCTCCTTTGTGTTTCTTGTGATGACAAATGGTCGCATTTACCTAGTTCAAAGCACCCACGGTGTCTGCCGGCCATTTGCAAGAACTGTAAGGCGCATACAGCATAATCACGTTGACACATTGGTTCCCGTTAGATCACCGAAGTTAAGCAACGTTGAGCCTTGCCAATACTAAATAAGTGACCATTTGGGAACACCAGGTGCTGTATGTGCCCTGGAGGACATGGGTTCCACCAGGTTCTATCATGTCCACAGAAAAGTTAGGGCAGATAGAGTATCTGCCTGACTCACCGACGACATTCCTAGATGTTATGGGATATGGATGACTGGATGTATGAATGGTAAGGCGCATGACTGGTGTCTGGATTATATGCTTATCCATAATTTGCATGCGAGGAGACCCACATGCTTAAAAGGTGGAGTACGACAACAGTGCGAGGAAACATGTTGCAGTTAGAAGCAAGCATACACGCCGAGAGACAGAGGGAGCGAAAACGTTGCTCGTCAACAGCTAAAAGTGGAATAATCCAGGTTGTGAATAATCCCGTGAAAAGAAATGACTGACAAGCCAGATTTTTATGTCGTGTTGTTTTCGGTTTGAGTTTTTTTCACATATTGTATTCTCATGACTTCTTTACTCGGTTTCTGCCGTTTTCTCTTCTCAAGACTTGACCGACCACGAGTTGTGGTCTTCGATTGGCAGAAAATATAAACTTAATCGTGGAAGAATTTCTGTGGGAAAATCCGGCCGTTATAGACAAAGACAATCTTGTGCAACAAGTTTTTGTTTAGATATAAGTTCTGTGTACGAAAATAGAAATTAATTGGATAATTGATAAGCACATTCTCCATTGAATTATGCACGTCAATTTTATAGGTTTTCTATTGATTTCTTTGTTGATTTACACACACACACACACACACACACACACACACACACACACATATATATAAGTAAAGTCAAATGTTTAGACTTTATAGTATTCCAAAAGTCCAAGATCAAACATCACCTAATACCTACATGGGATAAGGATGAAGTAGAATACAGCCCAATTTCATACTCAGAAATACTGCAGATCTTGAAATCAGGTCTATGGTTATAACTTTTTATATATATATATATATATATATATAGAGAGAGAGAGAGAGAGAGATAGAAGAAAAAAGAGTGATAAATATGCGACGATTGTCTAAATTTATTTCAATTGTTCAATGCAAGGTGTATTCAGTAATAAACTAGTGTTTATTATTCTTTCCTTAAGCCAAGGCTTTTCAAAGATCCAGATCTTATCATCAGAGGAGAAATACAGATGGATAAGTTGGCTTTCGAAAAAACCAAAGTTCAAATATTTGAAAAATATGAAAATTATTAGTAAAAATTATTAAAATAATTTTTGTTAAAAAAACGTATTGAATGAAAAGAAAAGTTCCGTGAAAAAGATATGTAGATTGTCCGGGTGGTAAATTTCCGTTGATATATATATATATATATATATGAAATAAAAAATGGAACAATGGAAGACCCATAAGCTCAACGTTTCGCCCGATGTGATATGGGCTTTTCCAAGAGCGGATGGAAAGTGTGCTAAAAATGATAAAAGACGGGAAGGTCATATAATTGGAGAATATATATAGTGGTAGGGTTTGAATGGAGGTAAATATATGTAAAGTGTCAGAAATAAGTGTGTAAAATGTCAGCATATAATTATACATACACATATTTAAAAAAAAAATTTATTTTTATTTTTTTTAAATACATATATGTATGCATAAATACACCTGTAATTTCAAATGTACATAGTAATATAAAAAAGGAGAAACTAGAGAGAAGATAGGGGGCATAAGAAAAAAGAAAAAAACTAAATAATATTCAGGGAATCATCCAGTGTCTATATGTATCTTATTTTCGTTTAAGATTGTTTTAGAGAGGTTGGGGGAGATACAGTAGAAACCCATTCTTTGTCTGATTTTGTTTGTAGAGAGGACTATTACTGCAGATTCTATTATACAGCGTATCGACTTTTTATGTACCATCCTGATCAGAGTAGATTTGTTAAAGTCAAAGCTGTGCCTATACTCCATAGTATGAGCACATAAGGCATTAAGCACGTTATTTGTTTTAATTGCTCTCTTATGGTCATAAATACGCTTGTCAAGGTTACGTTGCGTTTCTCCAAAGTAGAATTTATTACAGTGTTGACGAGGGATGGAGTATATGCCAGCTTTGATGTTGGGCATAATGCTGGATTTAGATGTTTGGATTAAATTATTAATAGTAGCTGAAGTTATTTGAGCTATGTTTATTCCTAGTTTGTTAAGTTTAGTATACATGATGTTGTTATTATAGTTAGTAGGTAAAGCAAGGTGTCTGTTTATTATTGGGCTTGTTAATGTTTATTTCTGCATACATATATGTATTAAAAATATATATATATATGTGTGTATGTATAATTATATGCTGACATTTTGCACACTTATTTCTGACACTTTACATATTTGCATATATTTCCCTCCATTCAAACCCTACCACTATATATATTCCCCAATTATATGACCTTCCCGTCTTTTATCATTTTTAGCACACTTTTCATCCGCTCTTGAAAAAGCCCACACCACATCGGGCGAAACGTTGAGCTTATGGGTCTTCCACTGTTCTATTTTTAATTTCATCCCGTCGGATTGTTTTATCTTTTTATCTACCCATATATATATATATATATATATATATATATCTGACTCTACACTCTCATCTCAACATAAGACTTTACTTTTTGGTCTTTATTTTACTTTATTTTGTTTTATTTTATATAAAATTTTCAAAGTTAAATGTTGCCGATAATATTTACAATTACATTGTCGGTTTTTCCCTATCTTCTGATGAAAAGAGTTTATCTTTGAAAATCCATGGATTAAGGATATGAAGCTCCTTGCTCTGAACTTTTGATGTTCTAATAAATATTGTATCTTTACAATTTTTTATTCTCATCATCCATCTCTAGAATTGATTGCTCTATTCAATATATTGAGCTTTATATTATCACGATAGATTATTAAACGATAATTCAATTATCTTTAATTTAATTCAACATTTAGATATTATATATATATATATATATATATATATATATATATTTAAATGTTAAATAAAATTAAAAATAATTGAATTATCGTTTAATAATCCAAATAGTTTGTTGATCACTTTAACTGCTTGTGTAAAATTAGCCGCCGACTCGCTATTTACAAAAGTTAAATTCTTCTTTAATTATTAGCTAATTCCTTATGGCCGAGGGGTTAACGCTCTTGACTGCGAATCAGTGGCGATTTGTGATCGGAGTTCGAGCCCGCCGACCGTTGAGAATTAACTTCCTGCACTATGCATTAGCATGAAACATCGATGCCTGTAGGTAATAAATAATTAATATTTATTTATAAATATTATATATATATATAAAAACGAATAAATACGGAAGTTGGGTCCATTTCTGACACTAACGGTAAAGTCAAAACGCCCTATTTCAAGTTAATTAAACTTTACACAATAGACACACAATTGTTTTTATATACTGCTTATGTCTATGTGATATCAGTCGCAAGGCTAACTAATTTGCATATTGGTTTTGATAAAGGACATGTTATTAATTAACTATTCATTTTTTTTTTTAATTCAATCATTGTTTTGATTTTAACATAACAAATAGTTCTGTTTCGCAATATTGTTTTATCTCCTGGACAAATATTTAGCATTTGTGTTCAAATGTTCCTTTTTTGGTCCCCCGATTTATAAAATTGGGGGACCTATGTTTTGAGGCATTTCCGTCCGTCCGGATTTTTCGCCGCAACCATCCATTGAATTTCACTGAAATTTTACATGAAGTTGTAACTTTGGTCAGGTTAGAAAGTGACATTCTCCGATTTTTGAAAAAAAATCTGGTTAGCCCCCCCCCCCCGCCCCCCAGGGGGTCAAAAGGCCGCCCCGAAATGGCAAAAAATGACATTTTTTGCCCCATAACTTTTCATCCATCCATTCAATTTCTCTGAAACTTGACCAAAATATGGAAGTAATTGTTCCTAATAGAAAATAAGTATCGCTGACTTTGGAAAAAATCTGGTTCGCGCCCCCAGGGGGTCAAAAGCCCCCAGAATGGCAAAAATGACCCTTTTCTCCCATAACGTTTGATCCATCCATTCAATTTTTCTGAAACTTAGCCAAAATGTAGAGGCAATTGTTCTGGATATAAAATGAGCATCCTTGACCTCAGAAAAATTCTGGTTCGTGCCCCCAGGGGGTCAAAGGGGGGGGGGGGTCAAAAATGCCCCCAAATTGCCCAAATTTATTGCATTTTACACTCGCCACATCAGGTCACATATAGAGGGGGACCACGCATGCGCGGCTTGTTTTTTTTATTAGAGGCACCAACTTGATTTTCAACAAGTTGCGATCTATTTCTAAATTACAAGTGAAAATGCAAATTGATTTCTTTTCTTGTCGGTCACATTTAAAAGATAAATAAATTTGTATAAAAATTACCAAAATGTTAATTTTTATTTATCTATACGAATAAGAGAGAAAGATTTTGTTTCGTGTTTACAACAAATTTATGAATGAAATGTTTATTATCTTAAATTAAAGTTTAAAATATTTCAGTTAGTGAACTTTGTGTTAGCGAGCCGGCAAACCAGCTAGTATATATATAATAATATGCTATGGCAATTTCTTGTTCGTACATACGTTATCACTCTTCACCCCCTTTTTAAAAGATGGGATCGCCCGATCGCGGAAGATGCAATACAAAAAAAAAGAAAGGAATTAACAAAAAAATTTCATCTGATGACGCTCTTGTATCGAACGTGAAACTCGAACTAAAATACACTTTCTTGGCCTTCGGGCTAGGATCAAAGTGTAGTATATGTTCTGTCCGAAGATGGTACAATGGTATCGTGGGGTTTGCGGATGTCCATAGAATGGAAATATATCACAATATCTTACAAGGGTTTTGGAGATAGCCCCCCCTCCATAACCGGATACATTCTGAAGCTACATTAGCCATAGTACTTAGATAAGTATGTTTCAGTTTGAACAAAGGTGGTACAATAATATCGTGGGGTCTGCGTTCGCGCCGGACGTCCATAGAATGGAAATATTTTTAAGCACAGCAGAAATATACATCAGATGAAGGATACAGTTGTGGAATTTCCACGGGTCTTGCTAGTAAAGATATATCATATAGACGCACAGCACGTCTTATTTCTTGAGCGTTGTTGGGTACAGTGTTAAAAGCAGAATACTATTTAGAAATTTTAGAATAATTCAACGAGGAAGTTATGGATGGCCACATTCAATTCTGCTTCCTTTCCTTTAGCAATCATAAAAAAACTTTCTAACCATCGATTGCCCATTCGCCCGTGCATTTCCACATCTGGGTTGGTGCACAAACCGCTAGAACAGGGCGAAAAGGGAGTTTCTGTCCTAAAAGGTATCGCAGAAACATACATCAGATGAAGGATACAACTATGGACTGGAATTTCCATGGGTCCCACTAGTATGTATAAATGTCAATGTACGTGTGTGTTCCCTAATAGAAAAAAAAGGTTAGAGAATCTACATAAAAAACTAAAAGTGTATTTATATATAAAGTTTTCTAAAGAAGACAATGGCAATGGTCTCGAATATCTAAGCGCCTCCCTGAAGTAGCTACGAGGGCAGAACCCTTCTTAAAACTTCAAATATATCCTATTTTGATGAAATTTAAATCATATGTATAAAATTTTCTGGGGAAGACAATGGAAGTGGTCCCAAATCTCTATGTGCCCCCCAATGTGTCGAATCTTTATGCACCCCTTCTTAGGGAGGTATGGAGCAGAGCCCCTTGAAAATACATATATCGAAATTTAAACCGTTTGTATAAGACACTAATTCAGAGGGTTTTCCAAAATTTCAGTTTCTTCCGACTATATTAGGGAGCAAAATGGGGGTCAGTAAACAAAAAAATGAGGAATGTAATATGGTCTTATGAGCATAATGCAAGAGGACATAATGTTCCTCATTAATCCCGAGCAGCGTCGGGTCTTCCTGCTAGTATATATATATATATGTTTAATTAACTTTTTATATCTTTCTGTTTTTGCTGGAGATGGGGCATCCTACCGGATGCCAGACATTCACCGGCTATTTCAGACATTCCAGCCTAGAGATCTTTTTAAGATTCTAACCGTCCCTTTAAGTGCAGTTGTTTGTATTTCTCTTGCACTCGGTTCATCGGGTATACTCGCCAGATAACTTTTGAAATTCTTTTTCATTAGTCCTGTTGCTCCTATAATTACTGGTATGATGGAGATTTTCCTAAGATTCCAGTTTCTTTTCATGTCGTAACATAAGACCTTGGTATTTCGTACTCTTTTCCCTTTCTGTTCTGTTCAATCCTGCATCATTAGGGACACTGACTTCAACTAGGGTTGCTACTTTCTCCCTTTTGTCCCATATCACGATGTCGGGTTTAACAGCTCCGTTTTCTAGATATGTAGCTGTAGGGATTGCATAGTCATAGTGGATGGTGTATAAATTATTTCCAACTGTTCTTTCTGGTATATGCTCCCATGACTTGCTGCTGCACTGGATATTCAACTTTTTACAAATAGTCCAGTGAAGATATTTACACACTCCGTTGTGTCGCATTGTATAATAGCCATCCCCCAGGAGAACCTTACAACTGGATGTCAGGTGGCTCACACTCTCTACTTCTGTGTGGCAGAAGCTGCACTTGTTATTGTTGCTGAGACCATAATCTTATGTATACTTAAGTTAGATTTTTTTTCTTGTCTCTTATCTTGCCTATAAAAGAATTGTGTGCCGAAAAGCTTCTCAAGAGAAACCCGTTTTTCATCATTTTATTCAATTTTATCATTTTATTCAATTTTAGTTTCCCAAAAAAGATTCTGAGAACATCTGCTCCATCTGATCCACACTTTATAGTTTTCCATTTAATAGATTTTTCTATTTCAAGAATCTCATCCATTAACTTCCGTAGTAAAAGTTGTTAATGATGATATCTTTATTCATTAAAATTCAGATATAAATTTTAATAAATTAGGCACAAGGCCATATAATAGGGGAGATTGGGGAGGATCGACAGCCTTGCTGGTCTATATTTAATCTTAACTACTAGCAGTCACCAGAATACCACATTTACTCTATGCCCCAACCTACTTAAAATATCCCTAATGTTTTAATGATTTTATTTTAAATATATATATATATATATATATACAATTTGATGAAAAAAAAACTGGAGTAAAAAAAAAATTAAAAAAAAAAATTAAAGAAACCAAATGTAATGCTTAAGAGGGGCTGGTTAGTAAGTCCCCCCCACCCTTGGGAAGAATAGGCCTCCTGCTGTTTTCCGGTTTCTTTAGGACCGAAAACAAGTAAGCCGATCTCTAAATGGGAGTGGGTTTTAATAATAGGGAGAAAAAAGACCTAGGATGGAGTTTAGGAGTGGAAGGTGTCCTTCAAGATCGATACGTTTCAGGGATGTCAAGGGCAAAATAAATGTGGGGAGTGGGGATCTTGAAGGATCTCTAATACCGGAATGATATTGATGCGCCAGTGAAAGATTAAAACTGAATTTTATTCCAGCAGACATACAGAAAAGCAGTTAAGCAAGCAAACTGATTTTACACGTGGTGGTGTTTTTTGTTCATACCAAGTTGAGGATACGTCCTCTACAATCAGTGTTCAACAGGGTTTTGGCCTTATGGTTAAGGAGCCTTTTCCCTGTCGGACTGAGGTATAGTTCTTTGCTGTTCTAGGAGCTTCATCCTCCCAGACCTTACCTCCTCATGCTTTAAGAAGGGATTAGTTTGTTTTTTTTTTTTAATGGAGATCACTCCAGACAAGGCATGAAGCCACTTGATGTAAGGAGCTAACAAGAACAAATATGATTATCGCAAAAACAGGAGATGCCTATTGGCCTTAGTCTTGAAAAAAAACCATGGTTATAGGTAGGAGGAAAACAGTCAACAGGAAGAGAGTTCCATAGGCCCACGGTTCTTCAAAAGAAGCTACTTGAATAGGAAGCTGTATTACAATGAGGTATCAAAACAGCGAATTGATGGAGACCACTAGACCAACGAGTCAAACGAGCTGGAACAAAAAAAGCAGGGAATAGATCACATAATTCTGAAGAACACATGCCATAATAGTATGTATAGAAAAAACTGAGACTAGCAATCTCACGTCTGTGAGGGAGAGGGTGCAGAGAAGAAGAAATGGTGGGGCCAATCAAATTACAGACACGTTTCTGCACCCTATCAAGAACCCTCAAATGGGACGGGGCTGCTAAGCCATTTTTGTAGTCCAGAGTGCTCTGCCTCTTGGGCGCTGGCTTTTCAATCCCCACCTATTGACCTTGTGTAACATTTTCCTGCAGTGGGAGGGAGGTATATATATAGTTGAAGTTAAAAGAAATATTCATTTTTTTTGTTCAGTTGTAAATTAGACTGGACATTGTGTTAACAAAAATCTCACGACAATATTTAATTTAAAATCAAATTAAAAAGTGTGTATAGTATTATTTACCTCTTTGTCAGGAGGTCAGACACAAAAAATACCTGTGCAGCCTCGTCGGCATTCCCCGGTAGTGGGTCTGCAGGCGATTAGTGATAAACTAACCCCTTTTTATAGAGAAGGTAAAGCCTGGGAGGGTGGCCCTCCTAGAACTGATCAGAACCATACTTCAGCCTGACGGCAAAGAAAACCATTGTGGACTCATTTGTATCATAGTATATCATATCGGTTACATATTATTTTTTTTTTTATCATATCCATTTTCAAATTCCATCCCTATTTCTGTTTTTTTTCTTCTACTTAATTCCCACTCCCACTTAGGGATCAACCTGCTTGTTTTAAGTTCTTAAACAAACGAGAAAACAACAGTGGGTTGTCTATACTTAGAAAAGGTTGGAAGTGTTTTTTCCCCTCGTCTCCAGGAGGTTAGACACAAGGTCAGGTGTGGTTTTGAAAAGCCAGTGCACTAGGAGAAAGCACACTCTGGCCTACAAAATATGCCTGAGCAGCCCTATCGACATTCCGCGGCACGAGCGTCTCAGGAGATTAGCAATAAGCTAACCACTTCTCAAAGAGATGGTAAAGCCTGGGAAGGTGGACCTCCTAGGACTGAACAGAATCATACCTCAGCCTGACAGCAAGAAAGCCACTGTCGGATTGATTGCACAGGGTTGGGAGTGTATGACCAACTTATACTCCTTGACTTTTTATTTGTTTTCTTTATTTTTCTTTCTTTTTGGGTTTATTTAATTTTCCCCCTCTAATCATCTTTCATTTATTTTGTAAATATTTCGTAAAATTAATTTTAAAAACATCAGGGATATTTTAAGTAGTTTTAGCCGCATATAACAAATGCCGTATTGCACAGATTGAGTTTAGGTTAGAGTTAGACAAAATGGACTGACTCTCGACCCCACACCTAACCTCACCCCCCAAAAAAACTTTTTGGCTTCATGCCTTATTTACAAAAGTATGTAAAAGTTTTTGTAAATAAATATCAACACAGAAACTTACCTCCTACCTTGACGATTTGCTTTCAGGTTAGGATCAAAGTGTAGTAGTTGTTCTGTCCTCGGTCAGAGGAGGAGAAATCCTTCTTGAATGTGGCAATTTTAATTTTTGTCCCATCCAGAGTGACCCTTTTTGAGGGGCTGGGTATCCCCCAACATAAAAAAAAATGTCTTGTCCTCGTAGGGAGGCAATCTGTGACTGCCTTAATTTGACTAGAAGAAAGTCCACTGTCACAACAACCCGTCTTATTCTCCTACTCAATGCAGGAGAAATTTTTGGGGGGCTACCAGTGGATTTTGCTTTTCCATAATTCTTGCTGTTCTTTAGAAAGTTGTGAATCACAGTTTTACTGCGATTTACTGTAGCTGTGATCGCCCGCTGTGACAAACCTTGCTTATGGAAATCTAGAATTCGAACACACTCGACTTTGGTAAGTTTGCTTGCTTTAGGCATGGTGACACCTTTACGCAGTGATTGCTAATCTCTAACTGAACTAAAAACATTGGAATTACTATAGATCTAACAATTTATACTCCATGTCTTATAATTTTGATCAAGTGTAAAATGCCTCACTTTATAAAAATGTAAATTTCTGAATAAAATGTTTGGAATGTAGCTTTTTGTTTCCATAACCTTTTAGATTTTAATATTGGTAACCTTAAGTGGGAGGAGTTTAAAATCTATCCTGGAAAAAAAGGTTTCTTTTAAAAGATTTTCAAGTGGTCTTAAATTTTTGATCAGGAGTGTGTGTGTGTGTATGTATATATATATGTGTGTGTGTATGTATGTATATATATATATATATATATATATATATATATGATTATTTTTATTTACACAGACAAATATGATCTAAAGTTAAGATCGGATTCTAACTCTGCCTGATGAGATCTCAGTTTATAATAACTGTTGACCGATTACATCGACATGCCAGTGTCGCAGATTTTGTACATGTCTGTGTAAATAAAAATAATCATATATAAAAGCTCTATTTGATATTGAGAACTTTTTATAAACCCAGTTTAAATTCTTTGGATTACTACCCTGTGGATGTTTTACCTGGATTATTATTATATGTATATATATATCTCTCTCTATATATATATATCTATATATATATATATATGTCATTATTATTTTTGTTCTTGTTAGCGATAATGTGATTGAGAGTTCGCATTCTGTAAGTCAGCCATGCTGATGAGCCGCAGTAATGGCGAAACACATGTCCATGGATAACTATTTTATGTATAAAAAAAAATATATATATGTGTGAAAAGAGTATTAGAACATTAATAGTGAAAGGCATAGAATGCAGAAACGTTCAGTGTCCTATATATGAGATGGTATGCATGTGTATATAATATTAATATGTAGTAAAAGACTAATACATTGAAGATTTTGGTCAACATGAAAACGGAAAAATAATTTAGTTCTGAAAAATGGAAATGATAAAAAGTTATGATGTGAGTTCTTGAGTTTACCGTTTTGGGTGTGTGAGACCCTTATTTTCTCATCCCAGGAGTCTAAACAATCATGCTTCTTCAACGCTATGATCCAAACTGATTTTTTAGTTATTTCTATGTTATTCTTTGAGAGAGGAGAGGGAGGGAGGGGGGGGGGGGTCATCACGTGACTAATACCAAAATGTATACTTGTAGAGAGAGGGGAGAAAATGTTGAAGAGTGATAAAAATCGTAAGGGGGACAACTCTGTTGACCAATCTACTGGGTATGGTGGAATTTTCACTTTGTGGCTCTAGATCACTTCTCCAGAACATTCAAAGATTACCTCACGCATATAAAAATCAATTAAAAAAAACAAAAAAAACCTACACACAAAAATCAAACAAACCTCATACATCCACAACAACAATAAACCGTTAACAGCATTCAGTTTGCTACGTAAAGTTAGTATAACATTCTCTACTCTTATGGGATTATTCAGGCATAAGCCGTGTGGGGTGGGCATTTTCCTTTAAACTTGCATAGAAAACTTGACAATTAATAATAATAAATAAAAAAATTAATAATATTAAAAAATAATAAAGACTAATAATAATTAAAAAAATTAATAATAATAAAAAATAATAAAAATTAATAATAATTAAAAATTAATAATAATAAAAAAATAATAATAATTAAAAATTAATAATAATAAAAAAATAATAATAATAAAAAAATAATAATAATAAAAAAATAATAATAATAAAAAAATAATAATAATAAAAAATTAATAATAATAATAAAATAATAATAATAAAAAATTAATAATAATAATAAAAAATAATAATAATAAAAAATAAAAAAATAATAATAATAATAAAAAATTAATAAAAATTAATAATAAAAAAATAATAATAATAATAAAAAAATAATAATAATAATAAAAAAATAATAAAAATTAATAATAAAAAAAAAAAAATAATAAATTAATAATAATAATAAAACGTTTTTATTTAATATTTTTCCAAATACAAAAGATACAAGTGTTAATGGGAGCAGGGACTTACCTATAAGATACTATCCTCCCCAATTAATGGACATGTAAGATGTTTACTCCCCTCTCTTTGGCCATTTTCCATTTAATTTTTGTGGTTTGTAAATGTAGGGAGGAGAAGGGTCATCCTCAGTTCTATAATAAATAATAACTGTGTGTCATGATTGGGAAGTAATACCATATTATTTGAAATGAACCTCCATCCTCCACTCTATAATAAAGACCAATGTGTAAACACACACACACACACACACACACACAATTCTTCTCTCCCATCATGCAAGTAAAAAACCATGCTGGACGAAACCATTTCAAATTTTTAGAAGAAGGGAGAAAGCAAATAGCAAGTAAGACAACCCCCACCGTCTGAAATGAATCCAGAAAGAAATACTTTACACTATTTCTATCAGACGTTTTCTTTTTTTCCTTCTTTCTATATCAATTGATAAGTATTTTGTTTTTATCAACTTTCCAATTTGAGACGTTTTCTTTATTTCTTTTTTTCTACACTTCACTGATTGAGACGTTATTTTATATGAATATTAGTGCGAACACTGGCGAAGCATAATTTTTTTTTTCTTAATTTTTCACAAAATGGTGTACACAGGTTTTATATATATATATATATATATATATATAGTGACCAGTAATTAACACCACATTCCTTTTTAAATAATATTTTTAGTTTTGCTTGTAGACATGAAATTTTCATTAAGGTGAGGATTTATTTAAGAGAGATCCGTATTAAATTTATTATCTCAAATCTGATTGGCCGATAAAAATCCTGAGAGAAAAGCAAAAATTTCTCTCAAGAATTTTATCTGTCGCCATTGTTTGGCTTAATTTCACATTCACTTTGTCTATTTTTGTCTTTTATATTTAGTCTTTATTTGTTAGAATGCAACATTGGCTCTCACTGGAGCATTGCGCTTGTATAATTAAGTGTAATATATTAAGATTTAATATCTTTTAGTCGCTTTTCCTAATCAGTTGTCCGTGGGAGAGACAACAGTTTTTTTTTCTTCAAAGACTGCAAAGATTTTTCTACTTCCTCCCTTGGAAAGGCTTTTGATTTATTACATGTAAGGAAACGATAATTTTATCCTGGTAAGTTTTTCTTATACCAATTTTATAATAGCATTTTCCTTGGTCTGTCATGCTTAAGTTCGAAATAGCATTTTCCTTGGTCTGTCATGTTTAAATTGGAAATATCATTTTCCTTGGTCTGTTATGCTCAAGTTTGAAATATCATTTTCCTTGGTCTGTTATGCTCAAGTTTGAAATATCATTTACCTTGATCTGTCATGCTCAAGTTTGAAATATCATTTACCTTGATCTGTCATGCTCAAGTTTGAAATATCATTTACCTTGATCTGTCATGCTCAAGTTTGAAATATCATTTACCTTGATCTGTCATGCTCAAGTTTGAAATATCATTTACCTTGATCTGTCACGCTCAAGTTTGAAATATCATTTTCCTTGGTCTGTTAGGCTTAAGTTTGAAATATCATTATCCTTGGTCTGTCACACTTAAGTTTGAAATATCTTCTTTATTGCTAAATGCGCAGATTAGAAGAAAACCCATCTTAAGAACGAACTGTTCATGTTTGTTTCTCGTCCTTTTTATCGCCATCATTAACTGTTTTCGAAAAAAATATCTTTTGGTGTTAAGAATTAGTAAAGACGGGTGATATCTGCATTCATATTTTAATAGCTTTTCCAAATATTTTAATAGGTTTCCCAAATGTTTTATTCTGTTTTTTAAACTATAAAAATCAAATAATGTAAAAACAAAAAAATTAAATTTGTTTAATTTTTTTTTTTCAAGTCATAAATCATGTCAAATTTATTAATCTCATTAAAGGTATTTTATATTCATGTATTTTAAAATGTACTATCAATATCAAGGTTGTGGAGTCTGAAGGTATAAGGTCGACTTCGACTACTAGGATTCAAAAAATTCTTACTCTGACTCCTAGAATTCCCAAATATTTCAATGGATTGTGCTCTGATGAGCTTGCTGCTCTGGTGCCCCCACAGCACAAATTCACTAGACCAACCGGACAATCTGCCAAATCCTATCCATTCACTGTGGAGGTCCCCAGATGCCGAAGAGCCTTCTACTCCAAAAGCTTCTTTCCTCGTGCTGATGAACTCTGGAACTCCCTCCCTGCTTGCTGTTTTCCTGACAGTACTGACATGCAGAAATTTAAAACTAATGTAAACAGACATCTCGCTGCACAACCCCCAATTTAGGTTGACCCCCACCCCTCACCCCTAAAAAAAACTCTCCCCCTTTTTCTCAGTAGTCCCTTACGTCTACAGTGGCGGTCTACCTTGTTTGGGGTGAACTATGTTAAAAAAAAAAAAATATCTGACTTTGACTTATTTTAAAATCTTCCGATATTCAAACTGTCTGTTGATTCTTCAGACATTTAAAAATGAGACTGACTCTGAGCATTCTTATATTTCTGACTCCAACTCCTTCCCAAACCTCAGACTGCAACCTCGCACCCCTGATCAATATCTTAATCTACATGACTATAAAATTGATCTTAAAAGTAGAGTTACTCTAAAAGCATCAGTTTTCCCTTATTTAATTTGATTGGGTCAAGTAATATTAACTCTGCTCTCTTTTATGTTTTTTGCTTTGGCATGGATTCTTAAATATATTTTCATCTTTTTAAAAGACCTTTTTCCTGTATTCCTTCAATTCTAACTCCATTTCAAGTACATTTCTCGCGAAAGATGCTTCATTTCACTCTAGATCTCAATTAGTTTATTTTTAAAAAAATTGTTTTATCTCAAATCTCTGTCGTGATTGGATAATTTTTTTTTTCTTATTTCCAACAATAATCAATGTATCGCCTTAAATTTATGCCTTCACTTTTGTCAAAATGATGCCCTTCTCTTTGGTCTTTCATTTTCGAGTATTTGAAACTATGAAGGACATTTGAATAAATGTCTACCTGCATTTAAACATCTCTACAAGAGATGCCATCCATTGTTTCGTCTGTCTGTCTGTCTATAGAGTTCAATTTTTCTGGTCTTAAAATCGTTAAAACTTTTTCTCCATTCTTTATTTTACTGCTTCTATATCATGTGAATACATTTTTACAAGAAATTCAAGTTTGAAAAGTAATCTTTTTTTTAATTTACTTTTTATTTGAGATTGACTAAGCTATTGCATTATTTTAACACGTAAAAGACACAACAACAAAAAATTAACATTGTACAAGGGTTGCGGAGTCTGAGTCGGTGTCATGTTTTGTAAGAATTTTTTTAAGAATGTCCGGAGTCGGTTTAATTTTTAAATGTGTGAAGAATCAAGGCAGTCTGAATATTAGAAGACTTTAAAATAAAGAATCAGAGTAAGATATTTTGGAATTCTAGGAGTCGGTGTCGGACCATAATCTTCCGGTTCTGCAACCCTAACCCTACATTATGAACGAGTTGAAATTATTTATATTTGTATTTAGAACTGGTAGTGATGTAGACCCTTCCGAAAAATAAATATGAAATTTTGAAAATGAAGAATAAATATGAAATTTTGAAAATGAAGAATAAATATGAAATTTTGAAAATGAAGAATAAATATGAAATTTTGAAAATGAAGAATAAATATGAAATTTTGAAAATGAAGAATAAATATGAAATTTTGAAAATGAAGAATAAATATGAAATTTTGAAAATGAAGAATAAATATGAAATTTTGAAAATGAAGAATAAATATGAAATTTTGAAAATGAAGAATAAATATGAAATTTTGAAAATGAAGAATACATATGACATTTTGAAAATGAAGAATACATATGACATTTTGAAAATGAAGAATACATATGACATTTTGAAAATGAAAAAAATAATTCTTGCACAAAATCCGTAAACTTATTATTTTACAAACAAAATAGCGTTTGACGTTTGACGAAAAAATTATTTTTATTTTTGTATAGTACGTTTTTTTTTTTTTAAAATAATTCTATATTTAAAATTTCTCGAATGTAAGGTATATTTTTGGTGAGTTTCTATGATAAGAATTTCTATCCATTAACTTAAAAAAGCTTCAGACTTCAGACCTTGCATATAAATCATAATCATATTTTTTTATTTAAAATTTTTTTTTATGGAAGTCGCTCCAGACAAGGCATGAAGCCAAAAAAAAAAAAATACTATTTCAAGGTCAAAAACTAGCTAACGATAAGTGTTAGATGAATAGATTTCAACCCAGAAAACAGCAATTTTCCCCCCTTTGTCAGAAACATCGCTCATGGAATGTGAGGACTAAAGGACAAAATAAGAGAAGCGAGAGTTACGTGACTGCCGAAAGTAAACCAAAGGTCCACTTTGATCTTGTTGTCAATGAAGCATGTCAGCTGAGCCGATATGCTCCACATTTTCTGCTTTCATGTACAGGGACTTCAATGTTTTAAACTACTGTGTGATGTTATGTATTTTTGTAGCTCGATGGTTCTTTGTGTCCGATGATATGAAGCCGCCTTATTTCTCAACTTTGAACCATCCAGTGGCTATGCTGACAATGATACTGGTCATGACGAGCACCCTCCCATTGGCCCTTTTCTGGTGGTGGGGGGGGGGGAGGAATTATGCTTCGTCAGTGTTCGCACTTATATTCATATAAAATAACGTCTCAATCGGTGAAGTTAAATAAAAACGAAACAAAACTTCTCAAAATGGAAAGTTTAAAGAAAGATAAAACGAAAGGACACGGCTCCTTATGGAAATGGATTTAAGGATTTATTTCCAAATTCATTTTAGATATCGGAGGGGGGGAGGCTTTTTGGATGACTTGTGTGTAGAAAAGGAGATTTCGATGGTATGGCCACATTGGGTTAGTAGATGTAGAACAGTTGAGGTAGTAGAGTCAGTTGGCAGGGGAAGATCAAGGAAAACATGGAAGGAAGTGATAAGGATATACGTACTTGAGTTAAAGAGATAAATAAAGACCTGGCCAGAGATAGGTTAGTTTGGAAGTCAATTTCTAAAAGCCATCCAATACATGCCAGCATATAAATAGGGGTGGGACGTAATGGGTGAAAATTTCAGATTCATGCGAGTAGTATTTTTTTGTGTTCATTTATATATAAATAACACTAAACAATCAAACATTTTGAAAATTTTGCAAAATTCAGAAGGTGCAGGCCAAAAATAGCCGTTAGGGCTCCACGGAACTCAAAATCCAGCATTTTTCGGTGAAAAAGTGGTTTCATGCGACATTGCAGGTCCTAAAACATTCTCAAAAGCTATGAATGGATATAGATGGTTAAATCTGATATAGTACTTTAATTTAAGACCATTTTCAGGCTGTGAAAGGGTTTTCATGAATATAAAATAGTCACAAAGTAGTGGCCTGCACCTTCTGAATTTTGCAAAATTTTCAAAATGTTTGATTGTTTAGTGTTATTTATGTATAAATGAACACAAAAAAATACTACTCGCATGAATCTGAAATTTTCACCCATTACGTCCCACCCCTAATATAAAACAAACGTTTAATCGAATATTATGATGATGATGCTGATTACACTCTAAAGAAATGCACTCGCTTTTGGTGTTTCGCATATTTGTTACTATTGAACAAAATTCCATAATTTTGAGCAGGCGTCATGAAGTTGTGTAGATTCTGATCGTGGCCTGTGCAGTCAATGCCTACAAATACACGTTCACAGGTGGTAAAAAAACTGCGATTCTGGTAGAATTGGGGTGGGGTGGGGGGGGGCATGATTCTATCACTCTATAGCCCTGTTTAGATGCTTTGGATCTAGGTATGTACATAGTTTTGCAGACATATACTATATTGTTAATTTAGTCGATTGATTTGTGATCTTATTGCTTCGACATGTCCAGGGTTTGTCGCCGATTCCATCATTGGCGAGAGCGCAGAAGTGTCGACACAGGTCGTTTTTTTTTATTTTTTTTTTTTTTAATTTTTTTTTTTTATTGATTTGTTACTACTGCCTGGGGGGCACTTGAGGATAAGGGCTAAAGAGATCGTCAGTTGGGCGATGATCGCGCCCCCCCCCACACACAAAAGAGGATGGGAAATAATAGGTGGGATGGGCATAGAATTGATTATCCAAGATAACGACTCAACAAGTATTTGTTTGCATTAGACGTGAAGACGACCATGTTGTAGTCGGTTGGGAAGCAGCTTCGTGGTATTTTGTTCCACAAATGTGATGTTCTATGAAATACACTTTGTCCATGGAAGTTCCGTTTGGTTTTTGGTAAAGAGAAATAGAGAGAGAGAGAAAGAGAGAGAGAAAGGAAAGTTCTTTTCTGTGGTTGTAGCTAAGTGAGTTCTTGCTGTGAATGTTTTACAGGGATTGGAGCTCAGTCGAGCACCTACCATGAACATAACGATACAGAACAGAGAGTCCAGCAACATTTCTTCTGTGTGAAAGAGGCTGTTAGGGACGAGAAGAGATCATCCCCCACCAGATTTTAGATTTTTTAAAAACTTTTGAATTTATAAATAACTATAAATAAGAATACTTATCTCAAGACGGGTATAAGCATTGGTATTTAGTTTTAATTTTTTTTTTTTTTTTTTTTAGCTTGCACTCGTATGTAATTGTAGCCATATTTAGATTTGTGTGTGTGAAAATAAGGTTAAAACGGTATTTTCTATAAGGATAGATTAAATAAAAAAAAGCAGAAAATTCCATTTAGATTTCAAGTTAAAGGTTAGTGAGAGAAAGGTTGTATCCTGTATTAGCGACTTGTTGATTGAGAAGGGATTTATTGCAATTTAACATTTTTTTTTTTTTTTTTTTTTTTTTTTTTTTTTTACATTTCGGATTTCCCATGGAAGCATCATACTGTACTATTGTTATATTTATAGTTTCCCCGTGTAATGCCAGATAGCACATCTATTTATTATTAACTAACAGGGCTACCCGGCGTTGCCCGGGGTCATAAAAAAATAGAAGATGTTAAAAAGTGTGTGTTACATCTTTATTTAAAAAAATTCTATCTCTCTACCCATCTTAATCCATCTCACTTAGGATGTTGGCAACCTTCACGTGGTCCCTCCCCGTAAGTACCAAATGTCTTTCTAGAAAGAATTCTAACTAGAATAAAAATTGGGGAAACCCATGCCAACAATAGAATCATCTGATTCATAGGAAGTGAATCGATGAATTTCGAAATTGAATTTAAAACGGACGAAATCCAGTTAAGAAATTAAAAATTTTTTTTAATTACTTTGTTGTTTTCATAAAAATTCCCTAAATGTAGTATAAACTATAATAAAAGTTTTAAAAAGGTTGAAGGCAATGCAGAGTTCCGGATCGCTGGAAGTTGTGAAGAACAAAAACAAAACAAAACCGAAAATAAGTCGGATATAGATCGAAAAAGGTTTGTTTATTTTTCTAGACGAACTTACATAGACAGCAAGAGTGTTAGTCTGTAATTGTCTGGATGATCAGGGATCAATTTGATATATTTCGAGAGTTTTATCCTCTCCTTGTCAAAAATAAATAAAAGAATTTTCTTTTATTTATATCCCAGAGTCCGAAATAATGCCAGGAGCGCGGGGGGGGGGGGGTTAAACCGGAAGTGTTCAGGATTAAGTATTCAGAGGTAAATAAAATAGATCGTAATAAGTTCTGGATGAGTGTTGTGTAACTGTTAATTAAATATTAGATCCTATATTATTATTATTTTTTATTTTATATATATATATATATATATATATATATACATATTTCTTTCTTTCCTCCTCTCCCTTCCCACCCCTCTCTTTCTCTTCCATCTGGCCATTCCTCTCTCTTGTTTGAATGTATTGAAAATCATTTATTTGAAATGTGTTACTGTATTTTCGTTTTGATTAAAACAACATCGTTTTACTGTAGTTTTCCACCAGAGAAAAATGGAGTTGCTTTCTCGCAAACCATGTCTAGTTTTTTTCTTAACAGTTGGCTGATTTCTTGGCATCTGACTTTTTAAAAAAATTTTTAATTTTTATTTTTTTATAGATCTGTATCATTTCAATATGCCACAAAATGAATGTGTATTACAGCATGCAATACTTCAGATTAATTCTCATGTATAAACATAGCGATACATTGTCATTGCTTTCTGAAATGTCACATAGACACAGCAAAGGATTTGTGTTAGTTTTTCACAGCATTTTATAACAATAATTAATAATAATAATTAATAATGATAAACTAGAAGAAATGAAATCTGAAAATCTTTCTTTGGTAATCTTCTTACTAAAATTCCTATGGTTTTAACCGTGGATCATGTGATCGAAGCAAATACAGGGTGGGCCAAAATAAGGGTCCTATCTTTAAATTTGAATAACTTGAATTTGAATAACTTCCACAAAATAAAAGTTAAACTCACCAAACTTTATGTGTGTGTAGACTGACCCTTCCGAGATTTTTTGAAATAAACAAAACAAATTTTAGCCGAAAAACACTTCTTAAAACTTACAAAAACTAAAGTATTGTTTTTTACACGGTTTTGAGTTTTTTAAGCAAAAATAATGTTTTCTAAATGAGGGTACGTTCCTTAGGGCTAATACGGCTCATGCTTGCTTCGGAAGGGGTCCTTTACTTATTCTAAAAAAAAAAATTAAAAAAATCAATAAATAAAAAAGTTATGAATTTTTAAAAATAGGACCCTTATTTTTGCCCACCCTGTATATATGGTGCTTGTGGACTGTAGGTTCGAAAAACATTATTTTTTATCTTTAATTTGAGGAGAGTCAAATAAGGGGGAGAGAACTCTAGTTTCGAGTTTTAACCACGATGTATCTTAAAATGGATTTCACTATTGTAATTATTGTAAAATAAAGTTTATAAAAATGTATACGTAAAAGGAACTGTTTTCAAACAAATTGCCGAATTTTACCCAGTGTCAAACTCATTTATTTCAAAAACTTTATTTCCTGTGTTTCATGTTTTTTCCCCCTTCCATTTACGTATTTTTTCTATTTTTTCCTTCTGTGATAATTTATTTTAATAAATCTTTTTATTTTTCAAAATCATTTTATTTTTTATTGGTGACGAATGCGATGTGATTGTTTTATTCCTAAATTATCCTTTTACATATACATTTTGTTAAACTTTATTTTAGAATAATTACAATAGTAAAATCCATTTTAAGATACATCGTGGTTAAAACTTAAAACTAGAGTTCTCTCCCCCTTATTTGACTCTCCTCAAATTAAAGATAAACAATTTTTTTTTCCGGACCTACAGTCCACAAGCACCATAATAATTGATAATAATAAACCAGAAGAAATAAAAGCTGAAAATCTTTCTTTTTTAACCTTCTTTTTGACAAATACTTACTAAAATTCCTACTATCTGCATGATTTTAACCGTGGATAATTTGTGGATCATGTGATCGAAGCAAATTAGCTGTAAGATCAGTGAAAACTGGTTTGGTCACTTGGTTGCTTCATTTATTTTTACATCTACTACTACTACTACTACTACTGATGATAGATGAAAGAAAACCTAAAATCATTTTTCTTGGTATCTGACATTTTTTAATGGAATTAATTGTTTCAGTCTTATTTTTATTAAAAATGGCTGAAGAAAAAGTCTGAAAAAAAAAGTTTAATTTCCATAGAAATGATTATCAGCTTTTCTTTTCATATAATTTTAACCAACATGGCTTTGTCCATGGCAAATCAACATTATCTAATATTTTGGAAAGTATTGACATTATAAATGAATATCTGATGGAGGAGGAGGAGGAGGATGTGGATATCATATATTTGGATTTTAGCAAGTCATTTGATACGGTATCTCATTATCGTTTACTAGTGAAAATGAAAAATTTTGGTATTACTGACAAAATGGTAAATATTGTTAGGGAGTTTTTGAAGGATAGAACTATGAAGGTAAAGGTTGGTAACAATTATTCTGAATCACAGTACATACCCTCCGGTGTTCCGCAGGGTTCAGTATTGGGTCCTTTGTTGTTTTTGATATTCATAAATAACTTACCTAATAATATAAATTCAGAAATAGAACTGTTTGCTGATGATGTTAAACTACTTGTGAGACCTTTATCAAAGGAAATAACAGATGGATCTAAATAAATTATCATATTGGGAGGACATTTGAAAATTGGGATTTAACCTAGACAAATGTAAAGTACTACATGTAGGATCCAGGAATGTTAGAGGTGAATATGTACTAAACAACAGAGAAATCAAAGAAGTAGATAGAGAGTTCGATTTGTGAGTGGGGTTTGATAATACATTTAGGGCAAATAATCACATTTTGACGATTGTATAGAGGGCAAATAGAATGATCGGGTGGATGGTTAGGAATATTATTTCGAGGGAGACAAATGTTGTGTTAAGGATATATTAAGCTCTAATAAGACCTATGGTGGGCATTTTTTTAGTATTTCTCCTAGATATGGAAGGTTATTGTCAAGGCAGTTTTCAAAAACTAGATCTGTTAACCAGTTAAGTTTTTTTTTGCTCACAGAGTAATATGTTTTTGGAATAAGTTGCCAGATCGGATTAAGAACAGCAATAACGTGGATCAGTTTAGGATTAGGTTGGATAAATTCAGAGAAAGTGGTAGGAGGGAGAAATTGAGAGGGCACTTTTGCAAGTTATCAAATTAAATATTTGCCAGAATTTTATCTGGATATCGATACTGTACTAAGAGTTTGATTTTTTTTTAACAGTTGAATTGAAGATAATTAAAGGGAGATACCCAAGGAGACATAACAAACAAATAAATAAATAAATTTCAATATGCCACAAAATAGATTGTGTATTACAGAATGTATTACGAATGTATTACAGCATGCAATACTTTATATCAATTCTCATGTAAAAATATAGCAATACATTGTCATTGCTTTCTGAAAGGAGAGTTTGTGTTAGGTTTTCTTAATATTTTCTTATAATAATAATAATAACTAGCGGGACCCATGTAAATTACACGAAATGATGTTTTTAATACTAATTATCTTGTTCCTAACCTATACATGTTTGAATAAAATATAAGATTTGAACTTGTATATTTATTTTAAAAAAATGAACAATACATGAAACAATTTACAAAACTTCTTTATATACAATATTTCTAGTGAAGGTAATATTTCGATGACTAAACCTTACTTTGTAAATGTTTTCAATTAAATTAAATTTGGCTCCAGTTCATGAATATTTATTTACTCCTCTCCAGGAGTTAGGCACAAGGCCAGTTTTATTTTACTCCCACAAGTAAGATGTGACCCACGGTCGGGTCGGGAAAGTGGGGTTTGAAAAGCCAGCGCTCGAGAAGGTGAGCACTCTGGCCATTAAAAATTGCCTGGGCAGCCCCGTCGGCAGCCCCGTCGGGGTACCTCAGGCAGTAAGCAATAAACTTACTCCTCTCGAAAGAGGGGAGGCAAAGCCTGGGAGGGTGGACCTTCTAGAACTGCACAGGACAGACTCATAGACCGGCGTAAATCCAGTCTATGGGGTGCAGTATCCATCGGAACAGATACTACACTTTGATCTTAGCCAAAAGGCCAAGCCAATTCATGAGTAGCATACAAAGATTCGGAAGGTCGTTGCTTTTGATGTAAGCATGACACACAAAATCACACACGCTATTGTATTAATATGTGTCTTCCTGGTCGTCCCCTCCCTACCTCTCTTCCCCTTCCCCTCGAAATGTAGAAAAAAAATCTTAGAGGTTGGTTGGGATCGAACTATAAACCAGTCGGGCCGAAGTAAAAAATACTACGTCGCTAACCGTTGCGCCAAAGGGAAATACTTGAAAATGTTTCGAAAATAAGGCGAGTTGAATGTTTTTCAAAATTTAGGTGCGGCACGCATGCGCAGAGCTTTTGCCGGAAGCGTGACACACGAACACACACGCTATCGTATTAATATATAGATAATTGAAAAAATAAAAGCTGAAAATCTTTGTTAGTTTGTTCTCAACAAATACTAACATTACTATTACCTGCATAGTCTTAACCATGGATGAGTTAGGGTTAGGGTATAGTTTTCTCAGCATTTCCTAATAATAATAATAATAAAATGTTCCATTCTATTAAGGTGATAACCACATCTACAGTCAGTTGGTTGATGATTAAGTAATCTCTGATTCAGCCGGCAACTTCCTGTCTCACATCTGCAGGGGCAATGCCAGTGAGGAGATGCACGTTGTTCAGGTTTTTAGGTTTCAGGCAACCAGTGATCAAGTGGCAGGTGTTGTTCAACACTTGATCTAATTTATTGGCATTGATTTCATCTAAAAATGGCTGACGAAAAAGTGTGACAAAAAAGTTTAAATTTCCATAAAAATGGTTGTCAGCTTTTCTGTTTATATAATTTTGCATCATTTCAATATGCCACAGAATGAATGTGTATTACAGCATGCAGTACGTCATATTGATTCTTATATAGAAACATAACGATACATTGTCATTTCTTTTTGAAATGTTACACGGACACAGAGGAGGACTTGTTAGATTTTTTTTCAGCATTTCTTAATAATAACAAGCCGCGCATGCGTGGTTCCCCCTCTGTATGTGACTCGATGTGGCGAGTGTAAAATGCAATAAATTTGGGCAATTTGGGGCATTTTTGACCCCCCTTTGACCACCTGAGGGCGCGAACCAGAATTTTTCTGAGGTCAAGGAGGCTCATTTAATATCCAGAACAATTGCCTCTACATTTTGGCCAAGTTTCAAATAAATTGAATGGATGGATCAAACGTTATGGGAGAAAAGGGTCATTTTTTGCCATTTTGGGGGCTTTTGACCCCCCTGGGAGCACGAACCAGATTTTTTCCAAGGTCAGCGATACTTATTTTCTATCAGGAACAATTGCCTCCACATTTTGGCCAAGTTTCAGAGAAATTGAATGGATGGATGAAAAGTTATGGGGGGAAAAAATGTAATTTTTTGCCATTTCGGGGCCTTTTGACCCCCTGGTGGGGCTAACCAGATTTTTTTTCAAAAATCGGAGAATGTCACTTTCTAACCTGACCAAAGTTACAACTTCATGCAAAATTTCAGAGAAATTCAATGGATGGTTGCGGAGAAAAATCCGGACGGACGGAAATGCCTCAAAACATAGGTCCCCCAATTTTATTAATCGGGGGACCAATAATACTATGTTCCATTCTATTAAGGTGACAACCACATCCACAGTCAGTTGGTGCTGATCAAGTAATCTCTGATTCATCTTATGACTCTCTTTGACTGTTGTCTGCACAAATGCTTGTTAGTCTTATTCTCGACAAATATTTACTAACAATACTACTATCTGTATGATCTTAACTGTGGATGATTTGTAGATCGTGTGATCAAAGTAAAAAAAGCTGTAAAATCAGTGAAAACTGGTTTGGTCACTTGGTTGCTTCATTTATTTTTATATTCAACTTCTCGTCCATTTAAAAAAAAAATGGTTGAAATGGAAAAACCAAGTTTTCATCGTTTTTTTGTTAACTTCATGCTGCCTACTCTTCCGAATGAAAATAAAATTGCATTAGTTTTACTTTTGCACTCTTTTCTACTTATATATCTATGTGAATGTGTTTTTTTTATATTTGTTGCATATAGAAATAGGCCATTGCCACTCCCATGAAAAAGGAAGTGCATTGCACCGAATTAAAAAAAAATGTATATATACTAACCTGAATAAGATATTTTAGAGCAATGTTGTATGTCATAAAATATACAAATTTTACATAAAAACTTTTTTATTTTTGATATTTTTCACATTTTCTGTGCAGCTTTATTATTATTTTTTTTAAATTATTTATTTTTACTTTTTAAAATTATAGTAACAACAAAATAGAATAGTTAAAAACTTTGTGTAGCATCTTTCTTTAAAAACTTCTCTCTACATATATCTTCTCCTCTCCCTATTTCTTCTTCCCCTTTCCCCTCTACACTCCCCTTCCGATTATCTATTCTATCCCACTTCTCCACTATCACCTCTTCCCTCCCCCACCTCCCCTCTCTCTACCCCCCTCTCTCTATCACACCCTCTCTTTCTCTGACAACTGGAAAAAAATCGTAGACGAATTACTACATAATAACATAAAAAATTTGCTCTAAAAGTCGACTCCCTCTGACTAATTCTGTTTCTGATGACTCCCCCCCAAAAGAACTTTTTTATGTACTAACGAGTCACTGCTTATCAAGGCTCAAATGCCCCTCGAGGATAAGAGTTAATAAGTTTATACGGTGGACGGTGAGACAACACCATGAGGATTGGAATTTTATTATTTAAGAGGACGATCTAACAAAAATTTGTTAACATTGGACTTGAAAAGGACTATGTTGTAGTCAGCTGGGAAGCAGCCCCTTGGCACTAGGTTCCATAGACGGGTAGTTCTTTGAAAGAAATGAATATCAAAAAAAGAAAATGTGCCTATATTTTGCCTGAGACAATGCCGTAAAAAACGTGCGTTATCTTGATAAGATTTTGTGTGAGATGGAAATTATGCAGCAGCTCTGATGTACCAAATGTGGACACCTCATGTTACGACAAGACAGATGAAGAAAGAGGCAGGACTACGTGACACATCAGACCAATGGATCTTGTTATCTACCCCATGTATCATTTAGATTGCCCCTTTTTTGGGGAGCTGCATACCCCCACATTAAAAGCATAAGAGTAAAAAAGAGCCTATATAACTCTCTCTCTCTCTTTCCCTTTGTCTGTCTGTCTGTCTGTCTCTCTAAGAAGAGTGAAGAAGCTTGTCTAGCCACTAACGAGTGCTAACCTTTAATTTCACAACAGTAATTTATGTTAGTACAGTTTTGTGATAGCCTGGCTCGAGAGATATAACATCAATAAATAAAAAACGTGCATTGTGTCTTCTTTATAAGATTTTGTGTGGTATGGAACTCATGCAGTAGCTCTGATGTACCAAATGTGGACACTTTATCTTACGACAAGACACAGATGAAGAAAGATGACACCCTGCCTCTCTAAGTGACACAACTACGAGATAGAATTGGACCAACGCATTTTGTTATTCACACTATGTAACAGTGTTTCCCTTTCTGGGGAGCTGTATACTCCCCACATTAATAAACGTGGGAAAGCAAGCAAATAGGGCTACACAAAAATGGATATTGTAATAGTTTATGCGAGTATTTCTTTTGAATTTTACCAAATTGTTAATAATGTAATTGTAGTAAAGTAAGTAGTAAATTCGTATGGATCAGAATCGTAAATCTTTGTTGACCGGTTTGATTCTGTTGTCGGCATTCTTGCAGGGGGGACCACGTAATGGTTGCCAACACCCCTAAGTAAAAGTGGTATTATGGAATCGACTGGATTCGAACTTGGCACACCTGTTATTTCAAACTAGAAGAATATCTATGGGTAAAATTAATTACTCAAACAGAACAGTTTTTGCACCACTTTTATGTCCCCTTACAAAGATTAAAATCAAGATATAATAATACTAAACCTTATGTCTAGAATCCTTATCCAAATTTTGAACAAAATCCATAACTTGGTTTTGATCCTAGAAAATTTAAAGCTTAAGGGTTCTTAAGAAGAAATTGAAATCTAAGGAATCTTAAAGTAAGTAGTAAATTCATATGAATCAGAATGGTAAATCTTTGTTGATCGGTTTGATTCTGTTGTCGGCATTCTTGCAGGAGGGACCACATAATAGTTGCCAACATCCCTAAGTGAAAGTGGTATTATGGAATCGACTGGATTCGAACTTGTAACACCCAGGTCGTCAGTCCGTGTTGATATCCACTTAACCACCGTCACCTCCTATTGTAGTGATACTGGGAATTCAGTCTGCCTAATTAGCATAAGAGTAAGACAGAGCCTATATACCTCTCTCTCTCTCTCTCTCTCTCTCTCTCTCTCTCTCTTTCTCTCTTTCTCTCTTTCTCTCTCTCTTTCTCTCTCTCTTTCTCTCTCTCTTTCTCTCTCTCTTTCTCTCTCTCTTTCTCTCTTTCTCTCTCTCTCTCTCTCTTTCTTTCTCTCTTTCTCTCTCTTTCTCTCTCTTTCTCTCTTTCTCTCTCTCTCTCTCTTTCTCTCTCTCTCTTTCTCTCTCTCTCTTTCTCTCTCTCTCTTTTCTCTCTCTCTCTTTCTCTCTCTCTTTCTCTCTCTCTCTTTCTCTCTCTCTCTCTCTCTCTTTCTCTCTCTCTCTCTCTCTTTCTCTCTCTCTCTCTCTCTCTTTCTCTCTCTCTCTAAGAAGAGTGAAGGGGAGGCTTGTCTAGCCACTAACGAGTGCTAACCTTTAACTTCACAACAGTAATTTATGTTAGTTGCTAATTTATTCAAAACTTTCAAGATGACACTTTAATCCAACCCATGAAATAGTAATCTCTACTTGCCAGTTTATAGAACTTAAAACACCTAAAATGATAGATATTTAAAAACACAGCACTCGAAAAAAGTATATGCTACAGGCCAGGCTGTCTTGCAAACATCATTTTTGAAAATGTTTTATATTTTCATTGAAAAAAAGTTTCTTTATATATTTTTCTTTTCGTTCATCTCTGAGAGTATGATATATGAAAATACAAAATAAAAAAAAACAAACAAACAAACCCTGAGATGTCTGCTGCAATATTGATTTTACTATCTATATGCAATAGTTCTGTCGATATTAACAGTAATTAATTAAATTTATTTAATAAATAAATCAGATAAATGACTAAAACACCTTAAGTTTAAACTATCTAGCTGCGAGAAGAGAAAGGGGAGGGGTGGAAGAGTGTGGTTGTCTTGCTCGCTTTCTCTCTCCACCTCTCTCGCTCTTGTTTATGCAGTTTTTACATTTATCGTGGAAAATAAATAAATAACTTGTTTAATTTGCTAATTAAATGCTATATTTTAAAGTTTAACAACAAACTTAACAATTGTTGAATGTTTACAAACAACTTTTCACTATTCTCATTGACAAATGGAAACAAAAGTTTAGTAGGACTGATCTGTCCAAATAACAAAAACAAATCCTCCGCTAATGTGTGGTTTTACAACCTTGCCGGTCGAACTTAGGGTTAGTGTTAAAAATGTATTAGTTAACTTGCCCTAATAAGTTAGAATGACCCTAAAAAGTAGAATCTCATTTTTTTAAGCGGGGGATTGTAATTTAGCTGAGGGTGTTAAGCTAAAAATTTATTAAAGTTTGTTGTTAAAATTTTGGAATTCTCTGAGTAAAAACATTTTCTTAACTATACACCCTTGACACCAAACATTAATTTATTGTAAACTGTTTAAAAATAGTTATGCAAATTATGTATACAGATAGCTGTGTTTGGGCCTTTTCTTTTTACTATAAACGCAGTATTTCAAAAGACTATAGTGTGTTATTGATTTAAATAACAGTGAACCGTTTTGATGGTAGTATAGTCGTAATGAATGAGAAATTAAGACCTGGCCAGAGATAGGTTAGTTTGGAAATCAATTTCTAAAAGCTGTCCAACACATGTCAGCATGTAAAAACGTATGTTAAACTGAATATGATGATGACTTACGTATTTTTAGATAGTAAGTTAATTTATAACAAATGAGACGAATACTTTAAAGTGTTTCATCTAAATAATTATAGGACTAGTTTGATATGAATTTTTTGAATTTAAATTTGTTTTAACAGAATTACCAACAGAAGAAGATTAAATTTGAACAGTATAAGATGTGTGCAGAACAGGAGACTTTGTTGGTATGGCCACGTTGAAAGAATGGAGAAGAGTTCTTGGGTTAGTAGATGTAGAACAGTTAATGTAGCAGGGTCAGCTCAGAGGGGAAGGCCAATGAATACACGAGAGGAAGTGATAAGGATTGACTTGATAGAAAGAGGGATAAAGAAAAACCTGGCCAGAGATAATAAGTTAATTTATGACAATGTGTTTTTGAATCTGTTCTATGCATTACACACACCAATAAGTTGGAATGAGCCTGTTAGGTAGAAGCATTTCTACCGAGAAAAATAATGAGACATTCAAAATAGACATATTAAAGGGAGATAACTTCTCAGTTACTTCCCTTGCGTTCAATTGCAGACTAACTTCCCTTTGGGCTTCCAACAGAGACGGACATTCTAGAAAGAAGTTGTCATATCAAGCTCCAACATAAATGTTAAAATTAATTAGTAAATCGTCTTCTTTCAATCGAAAAAAGTAAATAAATAATTAATTCTTGACCATACTAAGTTTTCTCATTCAAATTCATTCCCATATATTTGTTTATTAACTCACATTCACATATTTAAATTTACATGCTACCCAGCATCACTTCAGATCCGCATAACACATAATTATGAAAAAGGAGGAAATATGGATGAATAAAAAGTGTAACATAATAGAGATACAATATAAACAACTGTTCTTTAAATAAGTAGAACAATTAAAAGCAATCAAAATACACCAGTCTTCTTGATATATATATAACACACTCTTCCCGACCAGTTTTACTTTGGTGTATAATGGAAAACGATTCCCTATGATGTTATGATTTAATATATAAAATTAAGTTAGATTCTCGAAGTTAGCTTACGACCTAGAAAAAGCAATATTTAATTCTGAATAAAAAGTCAAGTACAGAATTTGTTCGTCTGTTTTTAAAAAAGAAAATTTGAAATCCCAATCGATTTCTTTGATTCCATACTATATCCGACCGGATATCTCTATGCTTGTTTTTATTGCATAATTAACAGAGATGGTTATACAACGAACATTTTGCTTCTGTTGCAAATGTTGCAAAGGAAAAATCCGAAATGGTGTCTAGAATCGGTGGGTGCGTACTTAATCAGATACTTGATTCACATTAAGATTTGTATTCCAACCGATCGTTGTCGAATTAATGACACAATACACCGGGAACCATCGTGAATTGACTTGGTTCTACAAGTGCGTCTCTATTGTCATTATTTAAAGGGATACTTCGAGCCTATTCTCGGCCTGCCAAGCCTGATATTCCAAATAAATCCACAAAGTTTTTTTGTTTTTTTTTTCAATTCGGCAGTTGAAAAAAATTATTTAAATTTTAGAATAGTATGGCAACAAAATAAATGTTTTGATGACCTTTAAAATTTAAGTCTAATAATCAAATTTTATCAAATGTTGAATTATATATTTTTTCTTGAATAAATTTGTGGATTTTTTAAATTAAAATATTTAACTATCATTTTGCTGAAACATTTGATGTAACTTTTAAAAATAATATATTTATTTTAATTTAATACAATTTAAGACTAATTAATAAATTTCATCTATAATGTGTGCGAAAATCAAACAAAATAAGCGAACGACACTCCTCCCACCCTAAAAAAGTAGGAGCTAATGCCTGGGAGCATGATAATATCATGACAACAGAATATTTAGTGCACTACCCCTCTATAAAAAAAGGAGAAGGTAATCCTGGGAGAATGGTATTAAAATATTTGAACTATGATTTTATTGAAACATTTCATGCAACTTTTTAAAATAATATATTTATTTTAATTTTTCAGTTCACACATATTTCAAGTACCCTGAATGAAATCAGCTTCAATATTTCAACGAAAAATTCCACTTCCATTAATGTGACAGTCACTGATGCCTATACTTTTTCGGAAAAGTATTCATTATTTGACTATGGCAACAACACCGAATATTTTGTGAAAGTTGTAAACTTGACTTCTGGGAGTTTATTCACACTAAAAGTTAAAAATTCAAACAATGACACTCTTGTCCAAAATATTTCCACAGGTAAGTAACTTTTTCTAACTTTATTTACCTATTAATTAACTAAATCATGGCAAAAATATGTAATAAGATAAAAAAATATTGCATTTATTTTTTAATTAAGTTAACGTCTTTTATTTTAGAAATGGAAAGAGATTTAAAATTCTTAATGTACTCCTACTTCCAAACTTAGATCTTATTTTTATTTTTTTTCCAACTTCTGAAAATAATTTCCAAATATTTTGTGATGAACCAAAAAGGAAAACCCTAAACCTAAACCTAACCCTGACTCTCAAATTATATTAGCAAATCACCAAAACACACAAATCTCGCCGACTGAACAACCAGACACAAACGACGCTAGCTGTTGGGCTTCCCACACCACTGTCACTCAGATCACAATGTCGCTCTTTTTTTATCGAGCTTTGTTGACTGCCGAAGACACTGACTACTTTGCATAGTTACACATCTTCGACCATCGTTTTTGTAGTTCGAGAAGACACACCTGAAGAAGTTACAGAGGTTACATCGGCTGAAACGTTAGAACAGTAGTCCGAATAATCCAAATAATACAAATTACTTTAAAGTGACTCCCTATTATTATATTTCAGTAATAAATCCCGAGCATTTAATAATATATTATTATTTTCCAATCGCCGCCAATTAATTTTTTTTCCACTTTGCGCCATGGCTGACGGAACAAGAAGAATCTACCTTAAATAAAGGGTTCAGTTAAATATTCCGTATAGATTTCCTAGTTCAACATAAAGATTTCCGAGTTCCGCAAAGCACATCGGGATAAGGACGATGGTTACATCAGTCGAAACGTTGTGAGAATAATATCTAAGATGAGTAATCTGAATAGTCCAACTAATACAAAGTTTTGATCCTTTAAAACATTTCAAAGATTTGTCGTTCAAAAAATTAAATGGAAGAACATTAAAGAAAGGCAAAGAATAGAAAAAAGAAAACGACAAAACCAATGTACTAATTTCGACCGAACTATTAAATGACTTCTTCCAGAACCATTTGTGATTTACACAGCAGTCACACAGGGAGCTTCCTGACAACAACAACAAAAAAGACGTCCTCTCTCCTGCTTTTGTCTACTGGACAACCGAGCGAGGCTATCTTCCACTGAAAGATATGTAGCAGACTGAAATAGGATCTATTTCTTCTCGTCCCCTGTGAGCAAATTGGTCATACACTGACCAATCGGCTTGCAGGGCGTATTGATATCAACTGTCCCCTCATGGACTATTTTCTACCACCTGGTCAGTTGAAGAATTCAGCAGAGAGAAATCGGCCAGCAACGAAGAAACATCTCTCTCCTGCCTTTCCCCTGCATCGTTCCAGCAGCAGCCATCTCCACTTGGAATATATTTGCTGACGACCCGGCAGCCTCTTTTCTTCACTGGGACACAGTTCCAACCGTCTGTTAAATAAACCCTTTTTTGTTGCCTGTTACTCGGTTGTTGTTCGTTCAATTCATTTTATGCGATAAATGTAAGGAAGGGACCGACACCCCCCTTCAATTACAAATGGTGACCCCGACGTGGTTCAACACAGACCTTGTGAAAAACAAAACTGGCAATTGTGGGAGCTTATCTCATGGCCCCTCTGCACCATCATCACATATTTCTAAATTGAACTTTTTTCATTTATATTCTATTAAAAAGTTTTGGTGTTCTCGGAATTTGTTTCTTCGCACTCAAATAGAAACATGTGATTGGTTGACAAAAAAGGAATAGGCAGAATACACATTACTAAGGTAGTAGTTTTTATGATGTCAATACTCAAGTTTGAATGTCACGTAAGTCTAAAAGAATTAAAAAAAAAAATTGGATATGTGTTTTATAAATTTAAAGAAATTAACATAAAAAACATTGCATAAATATATTTTCTTAAACTAAGTAACCATTTTTTTTTATAATCCGAAAAAAAAAAAAAAGAGACATAAAATATATCCGGCATTAGTTAAAAACTAATTATCTTTGCTTAAAAACACAGTTTTCAATGTTTTGTTGCCAATAAAACAATACATAAACATATTCATCATAGTTACTTACTCTCTCATGCAAATACTAAGTAGTGTATTTTTCCCAACAAAATTTTGCAAATATTTTCTTCATACTAGCTATAAAGCCGTAGAAGCTAGGTAAATACTGAAATTGACATACCCAGGTACTGTACTAAAACCACTCAAGGAGTGAGTATCAACTAGTCTATATATTAATACGTTAAGGTGTACGTACGTGTGTCACGCTCCTAAAGAAATTCAATAAATAAACAACAAATAAATTGGACGGAGAGACTTGGAATCGAAACCGTAACATCTAGCTGAAAAGCGGTGACGTTACCACTGACCTAACAAAATGAAGTTGTTAAATAGATCAAAATTAACTTAATTAAACCATTAACTGACCCCGCTCGCTACTGTCGCTTCAGCGTGGAAGGAGGAGGAGACGACGTTTATGCACCTTTTTCTTTGGTTAAACATTTAAACGACAAGAGAGAGAGAGAGAAATGTGAAATATTTTCATTTTACAATGCAACATTATAAAAAATAAAGGTAACTTCTATGAATTTCTGTGCTTCAAATACTTCTACATATATAAAAAAAAATCCAATATCTGTTCTTGAAATATATTTAGAATATTTACGAATAAAACTCCTTACGAGCTGTGCCAACGTGAACGCTGGCATACAATAACTTCAAACGTTAAAACCATTTATTTCCTTTTTTTTGGTTCGAGAGACAGCCAATATTATTTTTATTATTTTTTTTTTAATTCACATTAAGCAATGTTTTTTTTGTTTTTTTCAGTGAAACACAGAGAGCGTGTACGAAAGAAAGAGAGAGTGTGTGTGTTCGTGAGAGAGTGATAGAGAGAAAATAGAGAGAGAGACAAAACGTAATTGAAAAGTGAAAACGCAATAAAAACAAATAAATAAATCGCAAAAAAGTAAAGAGACGAAAGTAACAAGTACAGTTTCGTTTTCTTTCGGTAAGCCTGCTAGTTATTATTAATATTTTAAGGTATATTCATTCTTCAAAAGCAGGAGAGGCAACTATTAATTCTGATTCAGAAGGGGGCATCCATTTTATTTAATTCGACAAGTGATGTAAAAAATCTTCTCCAGATTGTCTGTTCATAAGACTTTGAATTTGAAAACCTTGCAAATTGAGCAATCGTAACAATGAGTAAGCTCATAAACTCTTTACAGTATGGGTGGGACGTAATGGGTGAAAATTTCAGATTCATGCGAGTAGTATTCTTTTGTGTTCATTTATACATAAATAACACTAAACAATCAAACTTTTTAAAAATTTTGCAAAATTCAGAAGGTGCAGGCCAAAAATAGCCGTTAGGGCTCCACGGGACTCAAAATCCATCATTTTTCGGTGAAAAAGTGGTTTCATGCGACATTGCAGGTCCTAAAACATCCTCAAAAGCTATGAATGGATATAGATGGTTAAATCTGATATAGTACTTTAATTTAGGACCATTTTCAGGCTGTGAAAGGGTTTTCATGAATGTAAAATAGCCAAAAACTAGTGGCCTGCACCTTCTGAATTTTGCAAAATTTTCAAAATGTTTGATTGTTTAGTGTTATTTATGTATAAATGAACACAAAAAATACTACTCGCATGAATCTGAAATTTTCACCCATTACGTCCCACCCCTAATGAAATTTTCACCCATTACGTCCCACCCCTAATGAAATTTTCACCCATTACGTCCCACCCCTAATGAAATTTTCACCCATTACGTCCCACCCCTATTTACTGAGCAGAGGAATAAGCGTTTCGAAAGAGGCTTGAAAATTGTTCAAAGTTGGCATAGCGAGAAAGCTCACTGGAAAGGGTGATTATTCCCGATGAGAACATCTTTCACGAACGGTGCTTTTTGTAAGACGTTTTCTATTATTCACTTGCACAAAATGGACAGAACTAAAATCTCATATGTATTATTTGGATGCTATCTTAGATGTTATTCTCACAACGTTTCAGCCGATGCAACCTTCTCCAGGTGCATATTGTTGAACTCGGGAATATGTACAGAATTTCGAACTGAACCATTTATTTGAAGATTCTTCAAGTTCGACAAGATTCACCCGAACAAGGTCGGAAGTCACAGAGAACAGTAGTCCAAATGATACAAATTATCAATCATTATCTATAAAAAATTTCGAAACATAAAATCTCATAGATTTTCATTATTTCAGTTACAACTGCTTCAGGGTTTGAGCTTAGGGTTAGATTCATTTCAAAGTTTTATTATATACTAGCGGAACCCGTCGCCCGGCGTTGCACGGGAGAAAGTACTACCTATTGCATGACGTCGAATAAAAAAAGAAACGGCCTATTGTTTTTTCTGCCCCGTCTACCGTGTTGGTGAATGTTTTAAATTTAAAAAAAAAAGAAAAAAGTGGTACAGTAGAATGGGATCGAACGCTAAAACTGGCGATCATTAAACCTACCTTCTTACCGATTGCGCCACGCTTTCGGCTTACAAATAAATGTGGAAATACGCCAATTAACCTAAGCTTCATTATTGCCATGCGTGTTAAATTAATACCAGGCAAATAAGAAATAACAACCGGTGTTTTGTGAAAATTAAACTGTGTGTATTAGTTCCCGGTGTCGATGAGTGTAGTCACAGTACAGAATTGTTAGGGAGAAAAGTTTTTGCTACCACCTATATGGAGTTGGTATTTCGGAGAGTCGTGGCGGGCGGGCGAAATGTAATATTCAGTGTTAGTTGGGAAAAAAGAATAACATATATACTAAAACATGCTCGAGTGAATAAGTGTAATATAATTGTGAGTTTAGTAGCCTGTGATGCATGTGGTTATTTTCCTATACTCCGAGAAGGTACAGGGGAAAAAGCGTCTCTACTTTATATATTAGATTCTTAACTTGATTCTCGAAATGCATGTCTTAAAGAAACTCTGTTTAGCCTTTTGATAGACCACATATGATATATATATATATATATATATATATATTTTTAGTAATAATGTTACAGAAGAGCAGATCAAATCAACATGGTACCATAGGTTTCAAGCCTGGAGCGGACTCAGATTAAAAAAGTTTTAGTTTTAAAAAAAATTTTTTTTTTTTTTAGAATATTTAAAAATATTTTTGAGATATTTTAAAGGGATTTTTTATGAAGACTTACAGAGTTTTCGGAGTCTTCTTGAAATTTGTGATGCGATAATGGTTTTGAAGGAGTTTTGACATGGTTTTAACCATGGAGATACTTTCTTGGTTACTTTTTCAGAATATGTTTAGAAGTTCTTTAGAGTAAAATAACCCTTTTTCCTCAGGGAATTCCTTAAGGGAAACATACAATGAATATCAAATTTCAGGGTTTTTAGAATTTATTATTTTTTTGGGGAGTGGGATTTTTGGAGGAAAATTTGGGAAAGCAGATATTGGAAGAAAATTTTAAAGATTTTTATAGTTTTCATAGTGTTTATAAATTTGAGAAAATTTAGAGATTTTAGACATTGAAACATAGGTAAAATGAATACATAAATTGAATTGGAATAGGATATTTTTCTTTTGTGAGATTCACAAAGAAAAGTAACTTTGAACGAGTTTTTTTGAGAAATCGGATTTTTCATAAAAGAAAGAGAAGCAATTAAATTTGATATTTAGAGTATTCTAGGATGCTTATACACAGTAGCCATTGTAGCCTTTTAAAATTTTGGATGATAAAAATGGGAAATCTCTTATGAGACAAACAACCATTTCTATCCAATTAAAAAAAAAAGTCATGCAGGGGAGATATGCAAATATTAAGATTCTGAATTACCTCCCTTTTAAACATTGTTTCTGAAACGTCAATTCAATATTTGTACAGACTCAAAATTATATGTTCCGATTTCTGCGATTTTTATCGGAGACCTGCACTGATGTTTTTTTTATTGGAGAAGTGTGGGAGAGATACAATCAGCGACAATAAAGATGAGCAGATAAAAAAAAATATATATGCCCTCGATATCAACTCCCAGAATGCGTTAGTAAAATATTGTGAGGGACGGACCATTAATTTTCCTTTCCATTTCTCTTGTTTCTCTTTTAGTCCCCCTTAACACAAATTTTTTTTTTATTTATTTATAATTTTCTACAAACCCCCTTTTTAGGTCTTCTGCGGAAAGACCTCCACTAATTAAGTATCGAAAAGAAAAATACAGTGAATGGTTGGACGTTATTATTTCGATTTTTTTTTTTTTTTTTTTTTTTTTTTTTAAAATAAGAGTAATCGACAGTTTGTTTTTTTTAAATAAGAGTAATCGACTGTTTGTTTTTTTTAAATAAAAAAAATCACATGTACACACACATGATTGACTAATAATTATAAATAATTAAACCGGTTTGAACGTTCTCACGTCCTCTTTCCTCATCAAGGTCAACAGCCGCACTCGACCAAGTCGGTCAGTCAGCTTTTATGTCGGTCGACACCCGCCAAATCTAAACTTTATATCGGGCATCTGTATGAATTTCATGACTTGAGCATATTCCACATACACCTTCTGAGTAGACTGCCAGTTATTCTGGGACTGCTTCTATTTATCTTCCTCTCACAAGGTAAGATGTGACACAAGGTCGGGAAAGTGGGATTTGAAAAACCAGCGCCCGAGAATTTGAGCGCTTTGGTCATTAAAAATTGCCTGGGCAGCCCCGTCAGCATTCCCCGGTAGAGGCGCCTCAGGCGATTAGCAATAAAGGGTGAGAAGGCAATTGGGTATTCGCAGCTACCCTCCATATCTGAAGGCCGTTCCCCTATCTACTACCTGGGGATCCGGTGGATCGGAGATAGTCGTTCCATAATATGTTGTTTATATAAAATCAGTTTGTTAATCACGTCTGCGTGTTTTCTCCGTGTTATTGTCTTAAATAGTTTTGCAACGGTTGAATTAAGTAAAACAATCGCTACGTCATTATTTATCTTTTAAACAACGTTCGTTGGATTCTCATTTTGGTTTTCTTAGCCAAATAAAGTGATTTGTATTTTTTGTAATTTTTATAAACATGTGTATTCTTAAGTACACAAACACACGATCATTATAAATACGAAAACACCATATGGTTGAACGTTCTCACGTTGTTTATATAAAATCTGTTTCCTATTCACTTCCGGTTTATTTACTCTGTTGTTTTAAATAGTTTTGCTGAGGTGGAAATAAGAAAAACAATTTAAGGGTTAGCGACGTTGACCTTGGCCAGTACCAGATGGGTGACCATTTGGGAATACCAGGCGTTGTACGTCGGAGGACGGCAACACCTTCATGCAAAAAAACTAACAGGGGATCGCTTGTGAATTTGATATTCCCTAGAAACTTTCTCCTATGAACAAAGCCGATTGAACCTGCTCAGGGTGTGTGCCGAACCTGGACAGAAGAAATCATAAAAGTATAAATTTAATTATATTTATGTTTCTCAAATACAATATATTCAAAAGGGACACTTTATACCATCACGGTGTCCATTTTCGACACAGGGAAGATTAGTCAATGAACACGTGTTTGTGTGGACAATAGTTTTGTCTACGGAATAGGTTTGAAATAAAATAAATAAATATAATAAAATATTAATATGTAAGATTATTAAAATGAAATGAAATAATATATTAATATTTGTTATCAAACAAAAAAGATATTATTTTATAGCTGAGTAAACGGTACTGGTGAGTGTATCATTTTATTAAAACAACATTGTAAATTGTAGCAGCCATCGTGCGGGTCCACGAGGTAAAAGAGTGAGGGTCGCATCGTGTTCCGTTCATCTAGGATTGAACTCGGAGCGTTCCGATTACAAGATAGAATCTTGTTATTTATGTGCGACGATAAGAATTCACTTATGCAAATGAGCATTTGTTTGCATGGGCGAATTCTCGTTGAGATAAAAAGAGGAGAAACTTTTCTCCTGACAGAGAGAGAAAAACAGTTGTTGTGACGAGCTGGAACCATGTAGAATGTTCAGCAAAAGAAAAGGAGAAAAAGGTTGGCGTCGTTTGTGTCAAGTTATTCGATTGACGAGATTTGTGTTTTGGAGAATTGTTAATTACAATTCGAGAGTCAGACTTTTGAAAGTTGCCATTGTTTGATTTTTTTTTTTGTGTGCATTCTGAACTTTCTCTACTTGGTAGAAATAGCATTATTTTACTTACTAAGAAATAACTAGTTGAATATTAATTGTGAACATATATAATTGTTTATCAGAAATCTGAAAATAGAGAGAGCAATATAGAAAATCATTTGATATCAATGTCGTATGTATTTGCCATTGTTTAGGGCAGTATGGCAAAAAAATTCCATTATAACAGTCTTGCTAGTTGGATAAAGTATTTTCTGATAGGAATTAAATCGAATTACAGTTTATTGTGCTGAAAAACAGTTGCACGAGCCACAAGAAATGACTATACAGAATGAAATATTGATTTTGTAAGAATTAACATATCAATGATAAACTTCGAGGAATAGACTGGCTTCACTTTGTTATATATTAATAATGGAGATTTGATATATGTCGGTTTGAAACTGAAACTATACTAACATCTTCTAATGAAAAATTTAGTTTAATATTTCAGACTAATATATTAGCTTTCAATGCTCAATTCAGGGGATGGGGGTAGTTTAGTATTTGTTCTGTTGTCATGAGACCATCTTCCCTTGCATTACCTCCATCCTTATGGGAGCAGTGTATTATATTTTCGTTCATCATGATACCATAGCCTAAGGCATTACCTCCTTCTTTTGGGGAGAGGGTAGTGTAGTATCATGAGCCACAAGAAAAAATGGCTGTGCAGAATGAAATATTGATTTTGTAAGAATGAAGGCATCGATGACCAACTTTAAGAAAGATTATTGTTAAACTTTCTTTCTCAATTTGGCTGTAATTATTTTCAGTCGATAACAAGGATCTTTGTAATTGTGAAGAATTACTGCTTCAATTCCATAATCACTTGCATCTAATGCCACAACAATCTCAAGTTTGGGATCAAAATGTGTTAATGTCAAAGCAGAGATGAGATTTTATTATTTTAATTTTATCAAAGACATATTCGAATTCCATAGACCATTCTTATTTTGCTCCTTTTATTAACCAATTATTTAAAGATGTTCTTAAATTGTGCGTATTTGGTATATACATACCATAATAGTTTGCGAGTCCTAAAAAGCTTGTAGTGTAGTCACATCCTCTGAAGTTGTCGTTTTATTGTCTCTCCTCTAAAAGGGGTCTAAAAGTTATCTACCATTTTTGTCAGTAATTTGCTCTAGGTACTTGACCAATTCACACTTCTCTTGGTTAAGTTTGAACAAGTATTCTTTTTTTTTTTTTTAAAGATATTTTTTTTAAAGATATTTTTTTTAAAGATATTTTTTTTAAAGATATTTTTTTTAAAAGATATTTTTTTTAAAAGATATTTTTTTTAAAAGATATTTTTTTTAAAAGATATTTTTTTTAAAAGATATTTTTTTTAAAATATATTTTTTTTAAAAGATATTTTTTTAAAAGTTGAGGTTGAGGTAATGCTTGGGAGGATGGTATCATGACAAAAGAATAGATACTACACTCCTCCCTTGAATTGAGCAAGAACAGTAATACTAGTGAATAAATCTTAATTTTAAGTAAATTATAGAAATAGTATTTGTGTCAGAGATAACCTTTCTTATCAATTATCTGATGCATATTGACATCAAATTATGAGGCTTACTCTCGTAATAAAATAAGTTATTTTGGTCAAATACTGAATGATATTGCATTGTTGCAATGTACAATGTAATATCTTTGAGAGAGAGATTTACTGCATAACTAATAAAAAGCTTTAGAATTCATAAACCACTTCCAGGATTTTAAGGGATACACAAATGAATTCATGTCCACTGTCACTTAGTCAGTTGATAACTTGAAAACCGGGCTAGTCCACATACTAAACCCCTATTGATTTGAAAAGCATATAAAAATATCTTTCAGAAAATACTATGGTTTGGTATGTGGATTACAGCTGTTTTGGAGATATTTAGCGGTAAATATGATTTTTCTAGGCAAAATTTAGGCAAAACTAGGCATTTTCTTTGTAAAATTGTAACAACATTTTGACTTAAAAACCTCAAAAACAGTATTAAAACTTAGAAAATAGTGTTAAACAATGTATTTAAAGTTGATAGAATGATAATGACCCACAAAAAATACACAAACGACTTCAACAGTTTCAAAAATGATTTTCATGGGCTTTTTTTTTAGAAAAATGTGAATTCTATAAGATTGCCAGGTAAACATACAAGATTTGGAAACCTTTGGTGAATTTTCGTAACTTTAAATATTTTTTTAATTCATAGAGATATTGACCTGTTTTTTTTTTTTTTTTTTCCCCAAAATACTGGGAATTGTATCTAGTTTCGCAATATCTTAATGCATTTTCCATTTGAATAACTTCAGTTTTCACAAAAAGGACACCCCATAGCTAACTGTGCATTCTGTGGACATCCGGCACAAATGCAGACCCCCACAATTCTATTATACTACCTTTTTTTTTTTTCAATCTAAAACATACTTATCTAAGTACTCAGATTAATATGGTTTGAGAATATCTATTTGTTTATGTAGGCTCCATCTCCAAAATCTTTGTCAGAGTTTGACTATTGGTCCCCCAATTTATAAAATCGGAGGACTTATGTTTTGAGGCATGTCCGTCCGTCCGGATTTTTCTCTGCAACCATCTATTGAATTTCTCTGAAATTTTGCATGAAGTTGTAACTTTGGTCAGGTTAGAAAGTGACATTCTCCGATTTTTGGAAAAAAAAAAAAATCTGGTTCCCCCCCCCCCCCCCAGGGGGTCAAAAGGCCCCGAAATGGCAAAAAATGACATTTTTTGCCCCATAACTTTTCATCCATCCATTCAATTTCTCTGAAACTTGGCCAAAATGTGGAGGCAATTGTTCCTAATAGAAAATAAGTATCGCTGACCCTGGAAAAAATCTGGTTCGCGCCCCCAGGGGATCAAAAGCCCCCAAAATAGCAAAAAATGACCATTTTCTCCCTAACGTTTGATCCATCCATTCAATTTTTCTGAAACTTGGCCAAAATGTAGAGGCAATTGTTCTGGATATAAAATGAGCATCATTGACCTCAGAAAAATTCTGGTTCGCGCCCCCAGGGGGTCAAAGGGGTGTCAAAAATGCCCCAAATTTCCCAAATTTATTGCATTTTACATTCGTCACATACAGAGGGGGACCACGCACGCGCGGCTTGTTTTTATTCTATGGATGTTAATGCAGACCCCCCCCCCCTCCTGCCGATATTATTGTATCATCTGTAGACAGAACAGATACTACACTTTGATCCTTTAGTTAGAGATTCATAACAGCGACATCAGATGAAATTAAAAAAAAACATTTTTGCATTGCATCTTCAGCGATCGGGTGATCCCATTTTTTAAAAAAATGACTGGAGGCCGATAACGTACGTACGAACATGAAATTGCCTTAGTGCATTATTATATAGATTTGAACGGCCAACAAAAAAAATATAAAAAGGTTTATTTCTGTAGTGTAAGTGAACAATGCGATAGATAGTTACAAGTTGGGTAACTAGCTTGTAATGTATATGGGGAACGGCCCGGCTGTACTCATACTACCATTGTACCCCTTGAAAGGATGGGGGAGGGGTGTCACTACTTTCTCTACAATACTCTTAAATTTATCATTAAAGATAAGAAGCTATGATGAGTTTACAAACGTTTTTTTAAATTGTTTTAATTAAGATTTTTGTGAAATTTAAATTAATTTTTATCAATCTTTTAGTTATTAAATTAATTGAATGAAATTGTTTCAAATTAAAACGTAATTTAAACAATTGCCTTTTATGTGGCAAATCACACAGACGATATCTTGTCTGGCAATTTTATTGTATAGATAATAATTAAAAAAATGTAAGAAATTGATCAAACTTTCAGTTTCAAAGTTATTGCTCCCAGACAACGCCGAGCTTCTTCTTTGAGTTATTAAATTAATTGAATGAAAATGTGAGTGAATTATATCTATTTCCACAATTAGACAAACAGCGCAACCACGGCAGCAGCCATAGACCGAAATGAATGAAATTGTTTAAAATTCTTCTTTTTCATTGCGTTAGTCCTGAGCTACGGCAGGGTCCTCAATAATGATCACAGGCTTAGTCTGGGTGTCATGCCCATCTCTTGGAATCCTTTCCTCCTGACCGGAAATCTTGGATTCCAGTCTTTCTCACTGGTCACAATTCGACCACCCAGACTGAACACTGAAGATATCACCGAGAAATAACTGCCAGACAGTCCACTCAAAGGGGATTATCATGGAGACAATCTATGAACATTACGTTTTGGATTTTTGTCTCCGCCTAGCATGATCACAGGCTTAGTCTGGGTGAAGGCCGGTTTTACGGAGATCATTGTGCAGGGTGTCTGCCAATCTGATCATCACCCTTCCTCTTGGTCACTTCTCGTAGTGTCCTCGGATCTCATTAGAGATGTGGTCAAGCAGTGTAATTCTCGAGATTCAGCGGAGCATTTTGGTTTCCATAATGGTAGATTTTTGCTTTGCCTTCCTCATTATCGGCAAGCACTCTCAGCTGTACAAAGCGACAGGTTTCACAGTAGTCAGGTAGATATTTGGACAGTCGTTGATCTTGCGGCCTTGACCATCTTCATCTTCGAGGATCTCGTCACCATTGCGAAATTTCTTGAACCCCCTTTGTGCCGTACGTTCGTTAATGGTTCCTGGGCCAAACGCATCATTGATGTCATGAGCTGTCTCGACAGCTTTTCGGCCTAGTTTGAACTGGAACAAGAATTTCAATTTTGCCCATGTTGTCGAAAAGCCTGCAAAAAAATAAATGAATAGATTAAAAATGGAAACGAATAACACGATTCGATAGAGCGAAAAACGCGCTTTAAAATGACCTATAACAACGCTATATTTATCAATAAATTAATTCAGAAAACATATATAAATATAAAATATGTGAGAAAACGCCATTGTGTTTGCACCAACCTAATAGATATATCACTAGTTTGTTCACATGCTTATCCACTCATTCCGTGTACTAACCTTTCCATTTTGTCTGAAATTTCATATCATGTTTAAAACTTCCACAATGATAAAAATGTAAGAAATTAACACAAATATTCAGTTTTTAAGATATTGCTCAAGGACAACACCAGAATAAAGAAAATAATTTGTTTTAATTTTATAAAACAAAGTTTATTGTAAAACAAAGTTTTGAAGTTTTTAATCCCGGGCAACACCGAATTCCTTCAATATAAAGAAACAAATGTTTGTTTTTATTTGATTAAAAATAATAAACTTCAACTTTTCGAGTTATTGCTCCAAGACAACACTCGATTTTTCCCCACTTTAAAAGCCGACCTTGTGTCTAATCTTGCCTTCAAGTAAATAGTCATATCCTAACTTTAGTAGAAAGGGAATTTTTCCTGTCGCCTGAGGTTCCCTCATTCAAGAACACATTTTTGTTCTAATCAAGCATGTCTCTTTTTTGGGGAGCTAAATTTTAAAACGACTTCAAGCGCAATTTCTTTCTTTTAGAAGGTCTCCCCACCCTCTCTCTCTCTCTTTATTTCTCTCTCTCTCTTTATTTCTCTCTCTTTATTTCTCTCTCTTTATTTCTCTCTCTCTATCTCTCTCTCTCTCTTTATCTCTCTCTCTCTCTTTATTTCTCTCTCTCTCTTTGTCTCTCTCTCTCTCTCTCTCTCTGTCTCTCTCTCTCTTTGTCTCTCTCTCTCTTTGTCTCTCTCTCTCTTTGTCTCTCTCTCTCTCTTTGTCTCTCTCTCTCTCTTTGTCTCTCTCTCTCTCTTTGTCTCTCTCTCTCTCTTTGTCTCTCTCTCTTTCTTTGTCTCTCTCTCTCTCTTTGTCTCTCTCTCTCTTTGTCTCTCTCTCTCTCTTTGTCTCTCTCTCTCTCTTTGTCTCTCTCTCTCTCTTTGTCTCTCTCTCTCTCTTTGTCTCTCTCTCTCTCTTTGTCTCTCTCTCCCTCTTTGTCTCTCTCTCTATTTGTGTCTCTCTCTCTCTATTTGTGTCTCTCTCTCTCTATTTGTGTCTCTCTCTCTCTATTTGTGTCTCTCTCTCTCTATTTGTGTCTCTCTCTCTCTATTTGTGTCTCTCTCTCTCTATTTGTGTCTCTCTCTCTCTCTTTGTCTCTCTCTCTCTATTTGTCTCTCTCTCTCTATTTGTCTCTCTCTCTCTATTTGTCTCTCTCTCTCTATTTGTCTCTCTCTCTCTATTTGTCTCTCTCTCTCTATTTGTCTCTCTCTCTCTATTTGTCTCTCTCTCTTTATTTCTCTATTTATCTCTCTCTATTTATCTCTCTCTTTATCTCTCTCTCTCTTTATCTCTCTCTCTTTATCTCTCTCTCTTTATCTCTCTCTCTTTATCTCTCTCTCTTTATCTCTCTCTCTTTATCTCTCTCTCTTTATCTCTCTCTCTTTATTTCTCTCTCTCTTTATTTCTCTCTCTCTTTATTTCTCTCTCTCTTTATTTCTCTCTCTCTTTATTTCTCTCTTTATTTATTTCTCTCTTTATCTCTCTCTCTCTCTCTTTATCTCTCTCTCTCTCTCTTTATCTCTCTCTCTCTCTCTTTATCTCTCTCTCTCTCTTTATCTCTCTCTCTCTCTTTATCTCTCTCTCTCTTTATCTCTCTCTCTCTCTCTTTATCTCTCTTTCTCTCTCTTTATCTCTCTCTCTTTATCTCTCTCTCTCTTTATCTCTCTCTCTCTTTATCTCTCTCTCTCTTTATCTCTCTCTCTTTATCTCTCTCTCTCTTTATCTCTCTCTCTCTTTATCTCTCTCTCTTTATCTCTCTCTCTCGTTATCTCTCTCTCTCTCTGTATCTCTCTCTCTCGTTATCTCTCTCTCTGTATCTCTCTCTCTCTGTATCTCTCTCTCTCTCTGTATCTCTCTCTCTGTCTGTATCTCTCTCTCTCTCTGTATCTCTCTCTCTCTCTTTATCACTCTCTCTCTCTCTTTATCTCTCTCTCTCTATTTATCTCTCTCTCTCTCTCTATTTATCTCTCTCTCTATTTATCTCTCTCTCTCTCTCTATTTATCTCTCTCTCTATTTATCTCTCTCTCTATTTATCTCTCTCTCTCTATTTATCTCTCTCTCTATTTATCTCTCTCTCTCTATTTATCTCTCTCTCTCTATTTATCTCTCTCTCTCTATTTATCTCTCTCTATTTATCTCTCTCTATTTATCTCTCTCTATTTATCTCTCTCTATTTACCTCTCTCTATTTATCTCTCTCTATTTATCTATCTCTCTATTTATCTATCTCTCTCTTTATCTATCTCTCTCTTTATCTCTCTCTATCTTTATCTCTCTCTATCTCTATTTATCTCTCTCTATCTCTATTTATCTCTCTCTATCTCTATTTATCTCTCTCTACCCCTATTTATCTCTCTCTACCTCTATTTATCTCTCTCTATCTCTATTTATCTCTCTCTATCTCTATTTATCTCTCTCTATCTCTATTTATCTCTCTCTATCTCTATTTATCTCTCTCTATCTCTATTTATCTCTCTCTATCTCTATTTATCTCTCTCTATCTCTATTTATCTCTCTCTATCTCTATTTATCTCTCTCTATCTCTATTTATCTCTCTCTTTATTTTTGTTGATCAACACATCCTTCTTCTTCTCTCCCTCTCTTTCTCATTCACAAACTGACAGAAAGAACATCATTGCAGACCACAATGTTCTTTTTCGAATAGTATATTAGACAAAATGTGTTTTTAATAATAATTTGAATCTTTGTTTTAAATTTGTAAAAATTCTCATCTTTGCTTCTTTCTTTTAATTTTTCAGTTCCAGGCATTGTCAAAAATTTAAAGGCAACTGATATATCCTTTACATCGGCTCGCATTACCTGGGATAAATATGTTCCACCGCAGAACAAAGCGACACCAACTTATAAATTGTATCAAACCGATCCAAAATTAAAAGGAGTAGAACCAGATCAAACCTTGGAGAAAAACAATTACAGAAACCTTTCCGATCTGAAACCTGCAACCAACTATACATTTAATATATCAGTTTTCTTATATGAACGTTCAGGCCAAAATAAAAGTATTGAATTTTCTACTCCACCTGGTAAGAAATATTTAAAACATTTTATCGTTTTTTCTTTTTGTTTCCTAATCTCTTATTAGGCATGCATATATGTTTATATATTTCTACATATAGGATTCACTCCTAAACTAATTAACCGATCACTATTAATTTTGGAACACAGCTGCTAGACATAAGGGTGAGTAATGGCGGCTATATTTAGCTTAATTCAGTTTCAGCCCTTCATGGAATTCAGATACCTCTGATGTTTGTGAAATTTTAACAATAGGTACTAGACATCAATTAATAAATATTGTCCAAATATCTGTTTCTTTGGAGTATTTTAAAGGGTTTTTAGGGTGTATAATATGGGTACAAATTCCCATTTGAAAAATTCAAATATTTCAGATTTGCATTAAATTTGATCCATAGTCATTAGATGCCAACTAAGCAAAATTCCCTGAATTTCAATTTCTTAAGACCCTTTAAGCGTAAGCCTTAGATTTGAGACATCTTCTGGATTCAAAATCATGTAATGGATTTTGATCAAAATTGGAATAAGGATTATAGACATAAGGTTTAGTATTATTATATCTTTATTTTAATCTTCATAAGGGGACATAAAAGTGGTGCAAAGCTGTTCTGCTTTTAACCTTCCTGGGACGGGTATTTTTTTAGTTGAATATAAACTTCAAAGTGAAAACTCTGTTAAGGATGAATTAAAGTTGAAGAAATCATTTTCTCAAATTGTTTTTTACCATTTGAAAATACGATGCTTTATTGTATTGCGAAAAACAAATTAAAATAACAGTCAGTGAAATTATATTTAGAGTGTTGGAATTCCTACGCGTCTGCCTTTTCAGAATTTGTAGAAGAGGAACCAAATCATGTTAAACTTACAACTGACCTCTAAAACAGAATAAAAAATTAATCAAAGAAAAAAGCTTTCAAGAGAGTAAATGCAAACAATATGCAGATGGAGGCATACGTAAAAATTATAATTCATCTATTCATTTAATGTCATTTTCCCTTGTTCCGGGGTCAGATGTTTTTCTGATATTACACAAGCTCATTCCTCAATTCTCACAGTTCAGCGCCGCAGCAGTCTCCAAATTCCACTCAGTGCGATCTTGTCTAATCACTTGCTTTCAAGTTTTCCTTGGCTGGCCAATCTTTCTGCGATTTAGGATATCCATGCTTCTGCAACGTTTTATCCAGGAGAATGAACGCTCCCCATGACCATACCAGTGTAATCGATTCATCTTTAGGATAACCTTCATGCTGAGCAAGTGTAGTGCTTTCGGCAAATCCTCTGACCTGATGTGTTGGGTTTGGTCAGATTTCACATCACAGATCCATCTGATCAAGGGTCTGTGATTGCGCTGCAGACGGACGAGAGAGGACTGGGTGAGGTCCTAGCATTCACTGCCATATAATATGATGATCTTGACACAGCTGCTATACAACGTACCCCGGATGTAGAGAGGGACAGCACGTGATGTTATCAGAGGCAACAACTCACAAAATGTTGCCCAAGCTGCATTCACCCTTGTGACCATACTGAGTTTTATACCATAAAAAGTATATCATACCATAAAAAGTATATCATACCATAAAAAGTATATCATACCATAAAAAGTATATCATAGCATAAAAAGTATATCATAGCATAAAAAGTATATCATAGCATAAAAAGTATATCATAGCATAAAAAGTATATCATAGCATAAAAAGTATATCATAGCATAAAAAGTATATCATAGCATAAAAAGTATATCATAACATAAAAAGTATATCATAGCATAAAAAGTATATCATAGCATAAAAAGTATATCATAACATAAAAAGTATATCATAACATAAAAAGTATATCATAACATAAAAAGTATATCATAACATAAAAAATATATCATAGCATAAAAAGTATATCATAGCATAAAAAGTATATCATAACATAAAAAGTATATCATAACATATAAAGTATATCATATCATAAAAAGTATATCATATCATAAAAAGTATATCATATCATAAAAAGTATATCATATCATAAAAAGTATATCATATCATATAAAGTATATCATATCATATAAAGTATATCATATCATATAAAGTATATCATATCATATAAAGTATATCATATCATATAAAGTATATCATAATATAAAAAATATATCATAGCATAAAAAATATAAAAATCTTGTTATCAGTAACGAAATTGGGACGAGCAAAATGTTTATGCAAACAAAAGGTTTTGTTTTCCTCCCAGAGTTCTGTTTTGCAATTTCTAAATGATTATAACTCAAATTGTAAAATTTTTTCAAGCAATTTTATTTTTTTTATATAATTTGGATTACTGTTCTCATCTTTTTTATTTATTCACCCAAACAAAGCATATTATTTTTATTCACCCCAAACAAGGCATATTATTTTTATTCACCCCAAACAAGGGGTCATATTATTTTTATTCACCCCAAACAAGGGGTCATATTATTTTTATTCACCCCAAACAAGGGGTCATATTATTTTTATTCACCCCAAACAAGGGGTCATATTATTTTTATTCACCCCAAACAAAGCATATTATTTTTATTCACCCCAAACAAGGGGTCATATTATTTTTATTCACCCCAAACAAAGCATATTATTTTTATTCACCCCAAACAAGGGGTCATATTATTTTTATTCACCCCAAACAAAGCATATTATTTTTATTCACCCCAAACAAAGCATATTATTTTTATTCACCCCAAACAAAGCATATTATTTTTATTCACCCCAAACAAAGCATATTATTTTTATTCACCCCAAACAAGGGGTCATATTATTTTTATTCACCCCAAACAAGGGGTCATATTATTTTTATTCACCCCAAACAAGGGGTCATATTATTTTTATTCACCCCAAACAAAGCATATTATTTTTATTCACCCCAAACAAAGCATATTATTTTTATTCACCCCAAACAAAGCATATTATTTTTATTCACCCCAAACAAAGCATATTATTTTTAATTCACCCCAAACAAGGGGTCATATTATTTTTATTCACCGCAAACAAAGCATATTATTTTTAATTCACCCCAAACAAGGGGTCATATTATTTTTATTCACCCCAAACAAAGCATATTATTTTTAATTCACCCCAAACAATGGGTCATATTATTTTTATTCACCCCAAACAAGGGTTCATATTATTTTTAATTCACCCCAAACAAAGCATATTATTTTTATTAACCCCAAACAAAGCATATTATTTTAATTCACCCCAAACAAGGGGTCATATTATTTTTATTCACCCCAAACAAGGGGTCATATTATTTTAATTCACCCCAAACAGGGGGTCATATTATTTTTATTCACCCCAAACAAGGGGTCATATTATTTTTATTCACCCCAAACAAGGGGTCATATTATTTTTATTCACCCCAAACAAAGCATATTATTTTTATTCACCCCAAACAAGGGGTCATATTATTTTTATTCACCCCAAAAAAAGCATATTATTTTTATTCACCCCAAACAAGGGGTCATATTATTTTTATTCACCCCAAACAAAGCATATTATTTTTAATTCACCCCAAACAAGGGGTCATATTATTTTTATTCACCCCAAACAAAGCATATTATTTTTAATTCACCCCAAACAAGGGGTCATATTATTTTTATTCACCCCAAACAAAGCATATTATTTTTAATTCACCCCAAACAATGGGTCATATTATTTTTATTCACCCCAAACAAGGGGTCATATTATTTTTAATTCACCCCAAACAAAGCATATTATTTTTATTCACCCCAAACAAAGCATATTATTTTAATTCACCCCAAACAAGGGGTCATATTATTTTTATTCACCCCAAACAAGGGGTCATATTATTTTAATTCACCCCAAACAGGGGGTCATATTATTTTTATTCACCCCAAACAAGGGGTCATATTATTTTTATTCACCCCAAACAAGGGGTCATATTATTTTTATTCACCCCAAACAAGGGGTCATATTATTTTTATTCACCCCAAACAAAGCATATTATTTTTATTCACCCCAAACAAGGGGTCATATTATTTTTATTCACCCCAAACAAAGCATATTATTTTTGTTCACCCCAAACAAAGCATATTATTTTTATTCACCCCAAACAAGGGGTCATATTATTTTTATTCACCCCAAACAAGGGGTCATATTATTTTTATTCACCCCAAACAAGGGGTCATATTATTTTTATTCACCCCAAACAAGGGGTCATATTATTTTTATTCACCCCAAACAAAGCATATTATTTTTGTTCACCCCAAACAAAGCATATTATTTTTATTCACCCCAAACAAGGGGTCATATTATTTTTATTCACCCCAAACAAGGGGTCATATTATTTTTATTCACCCCAAACAAGGGGTCATATTATTTTTATTCACCCCAAACAAGGGGTCATATTATTTTTATTCACCCCAAAAAAAGCATATTATTTTTATTCACCCCAAACAAGGGGTCATATTATTTTTATTCACCCCAAACAAAGCATATTATTTTTAATTCACCCCAAACAAGGGGTCATATTATTTTTATTCACCCCAAACAAAGCATATTATTTTTATTCACCCCAAACAAGGGGTCATATTATTTTTATTCACCCCAAACAAAGCATATTATTTTTATTCACCCGAAACAAGGGGTCATATTATTTTTATTCACCCCAAACAAGGGGTCATATTATTTTTATTCACCCCAAACAAGGGGTCATATTATTTTTATTCACCCCAAACAAGGGGTCATATTATTTTTATTCACCCCAAACAAGGGGTCATATTATTTTTATTCACCCCAAACAAGGGGTCATATTATTTTTATTCACCCCAAACAAGGGGTCATATTATTTTTATTCACCCCAAACAAAGCATATTATTTTTATTCACCCCAAACAAAGCATATTATTTTTATTCACCCCAAACAAGGGGTCATATTATTTTTATTCACCCCAAACAAGGGGTCATATTATTTTTATTCACCCCAAACAAGGGGTCATATTATTTTTATTCACCCCAAACAAGGGGTCATATTATTTTTATTCACCCCAAACAAGGGGTCATATTATTTTTATTCACCCCAAACAAGGGGTCATATTATTTTTATTCACCCCAAACAAGGGGTCATATTATTTTTATTCACCCCAAACAAGGGGTCATATTATTTTTATTCACCCCAAACAAAGCATATTATTTTTATTCACCCCAAACAAAGCATATTATTTTTATTCACCCCAAACAAAGCATATTATTTTTATTCACCCCAAAAAAAGCATATTATTTTTATTCACCCCAAACAAAGCATATTATTTTTATTCACCCCAAACAAGGGGTCATATTATTTTTATTCACCCCAAACAAAGCATATTATTTTTATTCACCCCAAACAAAGCATATTATTTTTATTCACCCCAAACAAAGCATATTATTTTTATTCACCCCAAACAAAGCATATTATTTTTAATTCACCCCTAACAAGGGGTCATATTATTTTTATTCACCCCAAACAAAGCATATTATTTTTAATTCACCCCAAACAAGGGGTCATATTATTTTTATTCACCCCAAACAAAGCATATTATTTTTAATTCACCCCAAACAATGGGTCATATTATTTTTATTCACCCCCAACAAGGGGTCATATTATTTTTAATTCACCCCAAACAAAGCATATTATTTTTATTCACCCCAAACAAAGCATATTATTTTAATTCACCCCAAACAAGGGGTCATATTATTTTTATTCACCCCAAACAAGGGGTCATATTATTTTTATTCACCCCAAACAAGGGGTCATATTATTTTTATTCACCCCAAACAAGGGGTCATATTATTTTAATTCACCCCAAACAAGGGGTCATATAATTTTTATTCACCCCAAACAAGGGGTCATATTATTTTTATTCACCCCAAACAAAGCATATTATTTTTATTCACGCCAAACAAAGCATATTATTTTTATTCACCCCAAACAAGGGGTCATATTATTTTTATTCACCCCAAACAAGGGGTCATATTATTTTAATTCACCCCAAACAAGGGGTCATATTATTTTTATTCACCCACAACAAAGCATATTATTTTTATTCACCCCAAACAAGGGGTCATATTATTTTTATTCACCCACAACAAGGGGTCATATTATTTTAATTCACCCCAAACAAGGGGTCATATTATTTTTATTCACCCCAAACAAGGGGTCATATTATTTTTATTCACCCCAAACAAAGCATATTATTTTTATTCACCCCAAACAAAGCATATTATTTTTATTCACCCCAAACAAGGGGTCATATTATTTTTATTCACCCAAAACAAGGGGTCATATTATTTTTATTCACCCCAAACAAGGGGTCATATTATTTTTATTCACCCCAAACAAAGCATATTATTTTAATTCACCCCAAACAAGGGGTCATATTATTTTAATTCAACCCAAACAAGGGGTCATATTATTTTCATTCACCCCAAACAAGGGGTCATATTATTTTCATTCACCCCAAACAAGGGGTCATATTATTTTCATTCACCCCAAACAAGGGGTCATAGTATTTTCATTCACCCCAAACAAGGGGTCATATTATTTTTATTCACCCCAAACAAGGGGTCATATTATTTTTAAATTCACCCCAAACAAAGCATATTATTTTTATTCACTCCAAACAAGGGGTCATATTATTTTTATTCACCCCAAACAAGGGGTCATATTATTTTTATTCACCCCAAACAAAGCATATTATTTTTATTCACCCCAAACAAGGGTTCATATTATTTTTATTCACCCCAATCAAGGGGTCATATTATTTTTATTCACCCCAAACAAAGCATATTATTTTTAAATTCACCCCAAACAAAGCATATTATTTTTATTCACCCCAAACAAGGGGTCATATTATTTTTATTCACTTCAAACAAGGGGTCATATTATTTTTATTCACCCCAAACAAGGGGTCATATTATTTTTATTCACCCCAAACAAGGGGTCATATTATTTTTATTCACCCCAAACAAAGCATATTATTTTTATTCACCCCAAACAAGGGGTCATATTTTTTTAATTCACCCCAAACAAGGGGTCATATTATTTTAATTCACCCCAAACAAGGGGTCATATTATTTTTATTCACCCCAAACAAGGGGTCATATTATTTTTATTCACCCCAAAGAAAGCATATTATTTTTATTCACCCCAAACAAGGGGTCATATTATTTTTATTCACCCCAAACAAAGGGGTCATATTATTTTTATTCACCCCAAACAAGGGGTCATATTATTTTCATTCACCCCAAACAAAGCATATTATTTTTATTCACCACAAACAAGGGGTCATATTATTTTTATTCACCCCAAACAAGGGGTCATATTATTTTTATTCACCCCAAACAAGGGGTCATATTATTTTTATTCACCCCAAACAAAGCATATTATTTTAATTCACCCACAACAAGGGGTCATATTATTTTAATTCACCCCAAACAAGGGGTCATATTATTTTTATTCACCCCAAACAAGGGGTCATATTATTTTCATTCACCCCAAACAAGGGGTCATATTATTTTTATTCACCCCAAACTAGGGGTCATATTATTTTTATTCACCCCAAACAAGGGGTCATATTATTTTTATTCACCCCAAACAAGGGGTCATATTATTTTTATTCACCCCAAACAAGGGGTCATATTATTTTTATTCACCCCAAACAAAGCATATTATTTTTAAATTCACCCCAAACAAAGCATATTATTTTTATTCACCCCAAACAAGGGGTCATATTATTTTTATTCAGTTCAAACAAGGGGTCATATTATTTTTATTCACCCCAAACAAGGGGTCATATTATTTTTATTCACCCCAAACAAGGGGTCATATTATTTTTATTCACCCCAAACAAAGCATATTATTTTTATTCACCCCAAACAAGGGGTCATATTATTTTTATTCACCCCAAACAAAGCATATTATTTTTATTCACCCGAAACAAGGGGTCATATTATTTTTATTCACCCCAAACAAGGGGTCATATTATTTTTATTCACCCCAAACAAAGCATATTATTTTTAAATTCACCCCAAACAAGGGGTCATATTATTTTTATTCACCCCAAACAAGGGGTCATATTATTTTTATTCACCCCAAACAAGGGGTCATATTATTTTTATTCACCCCAAACAAAGCATATTATTTTTATTCACCCCAAACAAGGGGTCATATTATTTTAATTCACCCACAACAAGGGGTCATATTATTTTAATTCACCCCAAACAAGGGGTCATATTATTTTAATTCACCCCAAACAAGGGGTCATATTATTTTCATTCACCCCAAACAAGGGGTCATATTATTTTTATTCACCCCAAACAAAGCATATTATTTTTATTCACCCCAAACAAAGCATATTATTTTTATTCACCCCAAACAAAGCATATTATTTTTATTCACCCCAAACAAAGCATATTATTTTTCATTCACCCCAAACAAGGGGTCATATTATTTTTATTCACCCCAAACAAAGCATATTATTTTTAATTCACCCCAAACAAGGGGTCATATTATTTTTATTCACCCCAAACAAAGCATATTATTTTTAATTCACCCCAAACAATGGGTCATATTATTTTTATTCACCCCCAACAAGGGGTCATATTATTTTTAATTCACCCCAAACAAAGCATATTATTTTTATTCACCCCAAACAAAGCATATTATTTTAATTCACCCCAAACAAGGGGTCATATTATTTTTATTCACCCCAAACAAGGGGTCATATTATTTTAATTCACCCCAAACAGGGGGTCATATTATTTTTATTCACCCCAAACAAGGGGTCATATTATTTTTATTCACCCCAAACAAGGGGTCATATTATTTTTATTCACCCCAAACAAGGGGTCATATTATTTTTATTCACCCCAAACAAGGGGTCATATTATTTTAATTCACCCCAAACAAGGGGTCATATAATTTTTATTCACCCCAAACAAGGGGTCATATTATTTTTATTCACCCCAAACAAAGCATATTATTTTTATTCACGCCAAACAAAGCATATTATTTTTATTCACCCCAAACAAGGGGTCATATTATTTTTATTCACCCCAAACAAGGGGTCATATTATTTTAATTCACCCCAAACAAGGGGTCATATTATTTTTATTCACCCCAAACAAAGCATATTATTTTTATTCACCCCAAACAAGGGGTCATATTATTTTTATTCACCCACAACAAGGGGTCATATTATTTTAATTCACCCCAAACAAGGGGTCATATTATTTTTATTCACCCCAAACAAGGGGTCATATTATTTTTATTCACCCCAAACAAAGCATATTATTTTTATTCACCCCAAACAAAGCATATTATTTTTATTCACCCCAAACAAGGGGTCATATTATTTTTATTCACCCAAAACAAGGGGTCATATTATTTTTATTCACCCCAAACAAGGGGTCATATTATTTTTATTCACCCCAAACAAAGCATATTATTTTAATTCACCCCAAACAAGGGGTCATATTATTTTAATTCAACCCAAACAAGGGGTCATATTATTTTCATTCACCCCAAACAAGGGGTCATATTATTTTCATTCACCCCAAACAAGGGGTCATATTATTTTCATTCACCCCAAACAAGGGGTCATAGTATTTTCATTCACCCCAAACAAGGGGTCATATTATTTTTATTCACCCCAAACAAGGGGTCATATTATTTTTAAATTCACCCCAAACAAAGCATATTATTTTTATTCACCCCAAACAAGGGGTCATATTATTTTTATTCACCCCAAACAAGGGGTCATATTATTTTTATTCACCCCAAACAAAGCATATTATTTTTATTCACCCCAAACAAGGGTTCATATTATTTTTATTCACCCCAATCAAGGGGTCATATTATTTTTATTCACCCCAAACAAAGCATATTATTTTTAAATTCACCCCAAACAAAGCATATTATTTTTATTCACCCCAAACAAGGGGTCATATTATTTTTATTCACTTCAAACAAGGGGTCATATTATTTTTATTCACCCCAAACAAGGGGTCATATTATTTTTATTCACCCCAAACAAGGGGTCATATTATTTTTATTCACCCCAAACAAAGCATATTATTTTTATTCACCCCAAACAAGGGGTCATATTATTTTAATTCACCCCAAACAAGGGGTCATATTATTTTAATTCACCCCAAACAAGGGGTCATATTATTTTTATTCACCCCAAACAAGGGGTCATATTATTTTTATTCACCCCAAAGAAAGCATATTATTTTTATTCACCCCAAACAAGGGGTCATATTATTTTTATTCACCCCAAACAAAGGGGTCATATTATTTTTATTCACCCCAAACAAGGGGTCATATTATTTTCATTCACCCCAAAACAAAGCATATTATTTTTATTCACCACAAACAAGGGGTCATATTATTTTTATTCACCCCAAACAAGGGGTCATATTATTTTTATTCACCCCAAACAAGGGGTCATATTATTTTTATTCACCCCAAACAAAGCATATTATTTTAATTCACCCACAACAAGGGGTCATATTATTTTAATTCACCCCAAACAAGGGGTCATATTATTTTTATTCACCCCAAACAAGGGGTCATATTATTTTCATTCACCCCAAACAAGGGGTCATATTATTTTTATTCACCCCAAACTAGGGGTCATATTATTTTTATTCACCCCAAACAAGGGGTCATATTATTTTTATTCACCCCAAACAAGGGGTCATATTATTTTTATTCACCCCAAACAAGGGGTCATATTATTTTTATTCACCCCAAACAAAGCATATTATTTTTAAATTCACCCCAAACAAAGCATATTATTTTTATTCACCCCAAACAAGGGGTCATATTATTTTTATTCAGTTCAAACAAGGGGTCATATTATTTTTATTCACCCCAAACAAGGGGTCATATTATTTTTATTCACCCCAAACAAGGGGTCATATTATTTTTATTCACCCCAAACAAAGCATATTATTTTTATTCACCCCAAACAAGGGGTCATATTATTTTTATTCACCCCAAACAAAGCATATTATTTTTATTCACCCGAAACAAGGGGTCATATTATTTTTATTCACCCCAAACAAGGGGTCATATTATTTTTATTCACCCCAAACAAAGCATATTATTTTTAAATTCACCCCAAACAAGGGGTCATATTATTTTTATTCACCCCAAACAAGGGGTCATATTATTTTTATTCACCCCAAACAAGGGGTCATATTATTTTTATTCACCCCAAACAAAGCATATTATTTTTATTCACCCCAAACAAGGGGTCATATTTTTTTAATTCACCCCAAACAAGGGGTCATATTATTTTAATTCACCCCAAACAAGGGGTCATATTATTTTTATTCACCCCAAAGAAAGCATATTATTTTCATTCACCCCAAACAAGGGGTCATATTATTTTTATTCACCCCAAACAAAGCATATTATTTTTATTCACCCCAAACAAAGCATATTATTTTTATTCACCCCAAACAAAGCATATTATTTTTATTCACCCCAAACAAAGCATATTATTTTTCATTCACCCCAAACAAGGGGTCATATTATTTTTATTCACCCCAAACAAAGCATATTATTTTTAATTCACCCCAAACAAGGGGTCATATTATTTTTATTCACCCCAAACAAAGCATATTATTTTTAATTCACCCCAAACAATGGGTCATATTATTTTTATTCACCCCCAACAAGGGGTCATATTATTTTTAATTCACCCCAAACAAAGCATATTATTTTTATTCACCCCAAACAAAGCATATTATTTTAATTCACCCCAAACAAGGGGTCATATTATTTTTATTCACCCCAAACAAGGGGTCATATTATTTTAATTCACCCCAAACAGGGGGTCATATTATTTTTATTCACCCCAAACAAGGGGTCATATTATTTTTATTCACCCCAAACAAGGGGTCATATTATTTTTATTCACCCCAAACAAGGGGTCATATTATTTTTATTCACCCCAAACAAGGGGTCATATTATTTTAATTCACCCCAAACAAGGGGTCATATAATTTTTATTCACCCCAAACAAGGGGTCATATTATTTTTATTCACCCCAAACAAAGCATATTATTTTTATTCACGCCAAACAAAGCATATTATTTTTATTCACCCCAAACAAGGGGTCATATTATTTTTATTCACCCCAAACAAGGGGTCATATTATTTTAATTCACCCCAAACAAGGGGTCATATTATTTTTATTCACCCCAAACAAAGCATATTATTTTTATTCACCCCAAACAAGGGGTCATATTATTTTTATTCACCCACAACAAGGGGTCATATTATTTTAATTCACCCCAAACAAGGGGTCATATTATTTTTATTCACCCCAAACAAGGGGTCATATTATTTTTATTCACCCCAAACAAAGCATATTATTTTTATTCACCCCAAACAAAGCATATTATTTTTATTCACCCCAAACAAGGGGTCATATTATTTTTATTCACCCAAAACAAGGGGTCATATTATTTTTATTCACCCCAAACAAGGGGTCATATTATTTTTATTCACCCCAAACAAAGCATATTATTTTAATTCACCCCAAACAAGGGGTCATATTATTTTAATTCAACCCAAACAAGGGGTCATATTATTTTCATTCACCCCAAACAAGGGGTCATATTATTTTCATTCACCCCAAACAAGGGGTCATATTATTTTCATTCACCCCAAACAAGGGGTCATAGTATTTTCATTCACCCCAAACAAGGGGTCATATTATTTTTATTCACCCCAAACAAGGGGTCATATTATTTTTAAATTCACCCCAAACAAAGCATATTATTTTTATTCACCCCAAACAAGGGGTCATATTATTTTTATTCACCCCAAACAAGGGGTCATATTATTTTTATTCACCCCAAACAAAGCATATTATTTTTATTCACCCCAAACAAGGGTTCATATTATTTTTATTCACCCCAATCAAGGGGTCATATTATTTTTATTCACCCCAAACAAAGCATATTATTTTTAAATTCACCCCAAACAAAGCATATTATTTTTATTCACCCCAAACAAGGGGTCATATTATTTTTATTCACTTCAAACAAGGGGTCATATTATTTTTATTCACCCCAAACAAGGGGTCATATTATTTTTATTCACCCCAAACAAGGGGTCATATTATTTTTATTCACCCCAAACAAAGCATATTATTTTTATTCACCCCAAACAAGGGGTCATATTATTTTAATTCACCCCAAACAAGGGGTCATATTATTTTAATTCACCCCAAACAAGGGGTCATATTATTTTTATTCACCCCAAACAAGGGGTCATATTATTTTTATTCACCCCAAAGAAAGCATATTATTTTTATTCACCCCAAACAAGGGGTCATATTATTTTTATTCACCCCAAACAAAGGGGTCATATTATTTTTATTCACCCCAAACAAGGGGTCATATTATTTTCATTCACCCCAAAACAAAGCATATTATTTTTATTCACCACAAACAAGGGGTCATATTATTTTTATTCACCCCAAACAAGGGGTCATATTATTTTTATTCACCCCAAACAAGGGGTCATATTATTTTTATTCACCCCAAACAAAGCATATTATTTTAATTCACCCACAACAAGGGGTCATATTATTTTAATTCACCCCAAACAAGGGGTCATATTATTTTTATTCACCCCAAACAAGGGGTCATATTATTTTCATTCACCCCAAACAAGGGGTCATATTATTTTTATTCACCCCAAACTAGGGGTCATATTATTTTTATTCACCCCAAACAAGGGGTCATATTATTTTTATTCACCCCAAACAAGGGGTCATATTATTTTTATTCACCCCAAACAAGGGGTCATATTATTTTTATTCACCCCAAACAAAGCATATTATTTTTAAATTCACCCCAAACAAAGCATATTATTTTTATTCACCCCAAACAAGGGGTCATATTATTTTTATTCAGTTCAAACAAGGGGTCATATTATTTTTATTCACCCCAAACAAGGGGTCATATTATTTTTATTCACCCCAAACAAGGGGTCATATTATTTTTATTCACCCCAAACAAAGCATATTATTTTTATTCACCCCAAACAAGGGGTCATATTATTTTTATTCACCCCAAACAAAGCATATTATTTTTATTCACCCGAAACAAGGGGTCATATTATTTTTATTCACCCCAAACAAGGGGTCATATTATTTTTATTCACCCCAAACAAAGCATATTATTTTTAAATTCACCCCAAACAAGGGGTCATATTATTTTTATTCACCCCAAACAAGGGGTCATATTATTTTTATTCACCCCAAACAAGGGGTCATATTATTTTTATTCACCCCAAACAAAGCATATTATTTTTATTCACCCCAAACAAGGGGTCATATTATTTTAATTCACCCACAACAAGGGGTCATATTATTTTAATTCACCCCAAACAAGGGGTCATATTATTTTAATTCACCCCAAACAAGGGGTCATATTATTTTCATTCACCCCAAACAAGGGGTCATATTATTTTTATTCACCCCAAACAAAGCATATTATTTTTATTCACCCCAAACAAAGCATATTATTTTTATTCACCCCAAACAAAGCATATTATTTTTATTCACCCCAAACAAAGCATATTATTTTTAATTCACCCCAAACAAGGGGTCATATTATTTTTATTCACCCCAAACAAAGCATATTATTTTTAATTCACCCCAAACAAGGGGTCATATTATTTTTATTCACCCCAAACAAAGCATATTATTTTTAATTCACCCCAAACAATGGGTCATATTATTTTTATTCACCCCCAACAAGGGGTCATATTATTTTTAATTCACCCCAAACAAAGCATATTATTTTTATTCACCCCAAACAAAGCATATTATTTTAATTCACCCCAAACAAGGGGTCATATTATTTTTATTCACCCCAAACAAGGGGTCATATTATTTTAATTCACCCCAAACAGGGGGTCATATTATTTTTATTCACCCCAAACAAGGGGTCATATTATTTTTATTCACCCCAAACAAGGGGTCATATTATTTTTATTCACCCCAAACAAGGGGTCATATTATTTTAATTCACCCCAAACAAGGGGTCATATAATTTTTATTCACCCCAAACAAGGGGTCATATTATTTTTATTCACCCCAAACAAAGCATATTATTTTTATTCACGCCAAACAAAGCATATTATTTTTATTCACCCCAAACAAGGGGTCATATTATTTTTATTCACCCCAAACAAGGGGTCATATTATTTTTATTCACCCCAAACAAGGGGTCATATTATTTTTATTCACCCCAAACAAAGCATATTATTTTTATTCACCCCAAACAAGGGGTCATATTATTTTTATTCACCCACAACAAGGGGTCATATTATTTTAATTCACCCCAAACAAGGGGTCATATTATTTTTATTCACCCACTACAAGGGGTCATATTATTTTAATTCACCCCAAACAAGGGGTCATATTATTTTTATTCACCCCAAACAAGGGGTCATATTATTTTTATTCACCCCAAACAAGGGGTCATATTATTTTAATTCACCCCAAACAAGAGGTCATATTATTTTTATTCACCCCAAACAAGGGGTCATATTATTTTTATTCACCCCAAACAAAGCATATTATTTTTATTCACCCCAAACAAAGCATATTATTTTTATTCACCCCAAACAAGGGGTCATATTATTTTTATTCACCCAAAACAAGGGGTCATATTATTTTTATTCACCCCAAACAAGGGGTCATATTATTTTTATTCACCCCAAAGAAAGCATATTATTTTAATTCACCCCAAACAAGGGGTCATATTATTTTAATTCAACCCAAACAAGGGGTCATATTATTTTTATTCACCCCAAACAAGGGGTCATATTATTTTCATTCACCCCAAACAAGGGGTCATATTATTTTCATTCACCCCAAACAAGGGGTCATAGTATTTTCATTCACCCCAAACAAGGGGTCATATTATTTTTATTCACCCCAAACAAGGGGTCATATTATTTTTAAATTCACCCCAAACAAAGCATATTATTTTTATTCACCCCAAACAAGGGGTCATATTATTTTTATTCACCCAAAACAAGGGGTCATATTATTTTTATTCACCCCAAACAAAGCATATTATTTTTATTCACCCCAAACAAGGGTTCATATTATTTTTATTCACCCCAATCAAGGGGTCATATTATTTTTATTCACCCCAAACAAAGCATATTATTTTTAAATTCACCCCAAACAAAGCATATTATTTTTATTCACCCCAAACAAGGGGTCATATTATTTTTATTCACTTCAAACAAGGGGTCATATTATTTTTATTCACCCCAAACAAGGGGTCATATTATTTTTATTCACCCCAAACAAGGGGTCATATTATTTTTATTCACCCCAAACAAAGCATATTATTTTTATTCACCCCAAACAAGGGGTCATATTATTTTAATTCACCCCAAACAAGGGGTCATATTATTTTAATTCACCCCAAACAAGGGGTCATATTATTTTTATTCACCCCAAACAAGGGGTCATATTATTTTTATTCACCCCAAAGAAAGCATATTATTTTTATTCACCCCAAACAAGGGGTCATATTATTTTTATTCACCCCAAACAAAGGGGTCATATTATTTTTATTCACCCCAAACAAGGGGTCATATTATTTTCATTCACCCCAAACAAAGCATATCATTTTTATTCACCACAAACAAGGGGTCATATTATTTTTATTCACCCCAAACAAGGGGTCATATTATTTTTATTCACCCCAAACAAGGGGTCATATTATTTTTATTCACCCCAAACAAAGCATATTATTTTAATTCACCCACAACAAGGGGTCATATTATTTTAATTCACCCCAAACAAGGGGTCATATTATTTTTATTCACCCCAAACAAGGGGTCATATTATTTTCATTCACCCCAAACAAGGGGTCATATTATTTTTATTCACCCCAAACTAGGGGTCATATTATTTTTATTCACCCCAAACAAGGGGTCATATTATTTTTATTCACCCCAAACAAGGGGTCATATTATTTTTATTCACCCCAAACAAGGGGTCATATTATTTTTATTCACCCCAAACAAGGGGTCATATTATTTTTATTCACCCCAAACAAGGGGTCATATTATTTTTATTCACCCCAAACAAAGCATATTATTTTTAAATTCACCCCAAACAAAGCATATTATTTTTATTCACCCCAAACAAGGGGTAATATTATTTTTATTCAGTTCAAACAAGGGGTCATATTATTTTTATTCACCCCAAACAAGGGGTCATATTATTTTTATTCACCCCAAACAAAGGGGTCATATTATTTTTATTCACCCCAAACAAGGGGTCATATTATTTTTATTCACCCTAAACAAAGCATATTATTTTTATTCACCACAAACAAGGGGTCATATTATTTTTATTCACCCCAAACAAGGGGTCATATTATTTTTATTCACCCCAAACAAGGGGTCATATTATTTTTATTCACCCCAAACAAAGCATATTATTTTAATTCACCCACAACAAGGGGTCATATTATTTTAATTCACCCCAAACAAGGGGTCATATTATTTTTATTCACCCCAAACAAGGGGTCATATTATTTTCATTCACCCCAAACAAGGGGTCATATTATTTTTATTCACCCCAAACTAGGGGTCATATTATTTTTATTCACCCCAAACAAGGGGTCATATTATTTTTATTCACCCCAAACAAGGGGTCATATTATTTTTATTCACCCCAAACAAGGGGTCATATTATTTTTATTCACCCCAAACAAGGGGTCATATTATTTTTATTCACCCCAAACAAAGCATATTATTTTTAAATTCACCCCAAACAAAGCATATTATTTTTATTCACCCCAAACAAGGGGTCATATTATTTTTATTCAGTTCAAACAAGGGGTCATATTATTTTTATTCACCCCAAACAAGGGGTCATATTATTTTTATTCACCCCAAACAAGGGGTCATATTATTTTTATTCACCCCAAACAAAGCATATTATTTTTATTCACCCCAAACAAGGGGTCATATTATTTTTATTCACCCCAAACAAAGCATATTATTTTTATTCACCCGAAACAATGGGTCATATTATTTTTATTCACCCCAAACAAGGGGTCATATTATTTTTATTCACCCCAAACAAGGGGTCATATTATTTTTATTCACCCCAAACAAAGCATATTATTTTTAAATTCACCCCAAACAAAGCATATTATTTTTATTCACCCCAAACAAGGGGTCATATTATTTTTATTCAGTTCAAACAAGGGGTCATATTATTTTTATTCACCCCAAACAAGGGGTCATATTATTTTTATTCACCCCAAACAAGGGGTCATATTATTTTTATTCACCCCAAACAAGGGGTCATATTATTTTTATTCACCCCAAACAAAGCATATTATTTTTATTCACCCCAAACAAGGGGTCATATTATTTTTATTCACCCCAAACAAAGCATATTATTTTTATTCACCCCAAACAAGGGTTCATATTATTTTTATTCACCCCAATCAAGGGGTCATATTATTTTTATTCACCCCAAACAAAACATATTATTTTTAAATTCACCCCAAACAAAGCATATTATTTTTATTCACCCCAAACAAGGGGTCATATTATTTTTATTCACTTCAAACAAGGGGTCATATTATTTTTATTCACCCCAAACAAGGGGTCATATTATTTTTATTCACCCCAAACAAGGGGTCATATTATTTTTATTCACCCCAAACAAAGCATATTATTTTTATTCACCCCAAACAAGGGGTCATATTATTTTAATTCACCCCAAACAAGGGGTCATATTATTTTAATTCACCCCAAACAAGGGGTCATATTATTTTTATTCACCCCAAACAAGGGGTCATATTATTTTTATTCACCCCAAAGAAAGCATATTATTTTTATTCACCCCAAACAAGGGGTCATATTATTTTTATTCACCCCAAACAAAGGGGTCATATTATTTTTATTCACCCCAAACAAGGGGTCATATTATTTTCATTCACCCCAAACAAAGCATATCATTTTTATTCACCACAAACAAGGGGTCATATTATTTTTATTCACCCCAAACAAGGGGTCATATTATTTTTATTCACCCCAAACAAGGGGTCATATTATTTTTATTCACCCCAAACAAAGCATATTATTTTAATTCACCCACAACAAGGGGTCATATTATTTTAATTCACCCCAAACAAGGGGTCATATTATTTTTATTCACCCCAAACAAAGGGGTCATATTATTTTTATTCACCCCAAACAAGGGGTCATATTATTTTCATTCACCCCAAACAAAGCATATCATTTTTATTCACCACAAACAAGGGGTCATATTATTTTTATTGACCCCAAACAAGGGGTCATATTATTTTTATTCACCCCAAACAAGGGGTCATATTATTTTTATTCACCCCAAACAAAGCATATTATTTTAATTCACCCACAACAAGGGGTCATATTATTTTAATTCACCCCAAACAAGGGGTCATATTATTTTTATTCACCCCAAACAAGGGGTCATATTATTTTCATTCACCCCAAACAAGGGGTCATATTATTTTTATTCACCCCAAACTAGGGGTCATATTATTTTTATTCACCCCAAACAAGGGGTCATATTATTTTTATTCACCCCAAACAAGGGGTCATATTATTTTTATTCACCCCAAACAAGGGGTCATATTATTTTTATTCACCCCAAACAAGGGGTCATATTATTTTTATTCACCCCAAACAAGGGGTCATATTATTTTTATTCACCCCAAACAAAGCATATTATTTTTAAATTCACCCCAAACAAAGCATATTATTTTTATTCACCCCAAACAAGGGGTAATATTATTTTTATTCAGTTCAAACAAGGGGTCATATTATTTTTATTCACCCCAAACAAGGGGTCATATTATTTTTATTCACCCCAAACAAAGGGGTCATATTATTTTTATTCACCCCAAACAAGGGGTCATATTATTTTTATTCACCCTAAACAAAGCATATTATTTTTATTCACCACAAACAAGGGGTCATATTATTTTTATTCACCCCAAACAAGGGGTCATATTATTTTTATTCACCCCAAACAAGGGGTCATATTATTTTTATTCACCCCAAACAAAGCATATTATTTTAATTCACCCACAACAAGGGGTCATATTATTTTAATTCACCCCAAACAAGGGGTCATATTATTTTTATTCACCCCAAACAAGGGGTCATATTATTTTCATTCACCCCAAACAAGGGGTCATATTATTTTTATTCACCCCAAACTAGGGGTCATATTATTTTTATTCACCCCAAACAAGGGGTCATATTATTTTTATTCACCCCAAACAAGGGGTCATATTATTTTTATTCACCCCAAACAAGGGGTCATATTATTTTTATTCACCCCAAACAAGGGGTCATATTATTTTTATTTACCCCAAACAAAGCATATTATTTTTAAATTCACCCCAAACAAAGCATATTATTTTTATTCACCCCAAACAAGGGGTCATATTATTTTTATTCAGTTCAAACAAGGGGTCATATTATTTTTATTCACCCCAAACAAGGGGTCATATTATTTTTATTCACCCCAAACAAGGGGTCATATTATTTTTATTCACCCCAAACAAAGCATATTATTTTTATTCACCCCAAACAAGGGGTCATATTATTTTTATTCACCCCAAACAAAGCATATTATTTTTATTCACCCGAAACAAGGGGTCATATTATTTTTATTCACCCCAAACAAGGGGTCATATTATTTTTATTCACCCCAAACAAGGGGTCATATTATTTTTATTCACCCCAAACAAAGCATATTATTTTTAAATTCACCCCAAACAAAGCATATTATTTTTATTCACCCCAAACAAGGGGTCATATTATTTTTATTCAGTTCAAACAAGGGGTCATATTATTTTTATTCACCCCAAACAAGGGGTCATATTATTTTTATTCACCCCAAACAAGGGGTCATATTATTTTTATTCACCCCAAACAAGGGGTCATATTATTTTTATTCACCCCAAACAAGGGGTCATATTATTTTTATTCACCCCAAACAAGGGGTCATATTATTTTTATTCATCCCAAACAAAGCATATTATTTTTATTCACCCCAAACAAGGGTTCATATTATTTTTATTCACCCCAATCAAGGGGTCATATTATTTTTATTCACCCCAAACAAAGCATATTATTTTTAAATTCACCCCAAACAAAGCATATTATTTTTATTCACCCCAAACAAGGGGTCATATTATTTTTATTCACTTCAAACAAGGGGTCATATTATTTTTATTCACCCCAAACAAGGGGTCATATTATTTTTATTCACCCCAAACAAGGGGTCATATTATTTTTATTCACCCCAAACAAAGCATATTATTTTTATTCACCCCAAAGAAAGCATATTATTTTTATTCACCCCAAACAAGGGGTCATATTATTTTTATTCACCCCAAACAAAGGGGTCATATTATTTTTATTCACCCCAAACAAGGGGTCATATTATTTTCATTCACCCCAAACAAAGCATATCATTTTTATTCACCACAAACAAGGGGTCATATTATTTTTATTCACCCCAAACAAGGGGTCATATTATTTTTATTCACCCCAAACAAGGGGTCATATTATTTTTATTCACCCCAAACAAAGCATATTATTTTAATTCACCCACAACAAGGGGTCATATTATTTTAATTCACCCCAAACAAGGGGTCATATTATTTTTATTCACCCCAAACAAGGGGTCATATTATTTTCATTCACCCCAAACAAGGGGTCATATTATTTTTATTCACCCCAAACTAGGGGTCATATTATTTTTATTCACCCCAAACAAGGGGTCATATTATTTTTATTCACCCCAAACAAAGCATATTATTTTTATTCACCCTAAACAAGGGGTCATATTATTTTTATTCACCCCAAACAAGGGGTCATATTATTTTTATTCACCCCAAACAAGGGGTCATATTATTTTTATTCACCCCAAACAAAGCATATTATTTTTAAATTCACCCCAAACAAAGCATATTATTTTTATTCACCCCAAACAAGGGGTAATATTATTTTTATTCAGTTCAAACAAGGGGTCATATTATTTTTATTCACCCCAAACAAGGGGTCATATTATTTTTATTCACCCCAAACAAAGGGGTCATATTATTTTTATTCACCCCAAACAAGGGGTCATATTATTTTTATTCACCCTAAACAAAGCATATTATTTTTATTCACCACAAACAAGGGGTCATATTATTTTTATTCACCCCAAACAAGGGGTCATATTATTTTTATTCACCCCAAACAAGGGGTCATATTATTTTTATTCACCCCAAACAAAGCATATTATTTTAATTCACCCACAACAAGGGGTCATATTATTTTAATTCATCCCAAACAAGGGGTCATATTATTTTTATTCACCCCAAACAAGGGGTCATATTATTTTCATTCACCCCAAACAAGGGGTCATATTATTTTTATTCACCCCAAACTAGGGGTCATATTATTTTTATTCACCCCAAACAAGGGGTCATATTATTTTTATTCACCCCAAACAAGGGGTCATATTATTTTTATTCACCCCAAACAAGGGGTCATATTATTTTTATTCACCCCAAACAAGGGGTCATATTATTTTTATTCACCCCAAACAAAGCATATTATTTTTAAATTCACCCCAAACAAAGCATATTATTTTTATTCACCCCAAACAAGGGGTCATATTATTTTTATTCAGTTCAAACAAGGGGTCATATTATTTTTATTCACCCCAAACAAGGGGTCATATTATTTTTATTCACCCCAAACAAGGGGTCATATTATTTTTATTCACCCCAAACAAAGCATATTATTTTTAATTCACCCCAAACAAGGGGTCATATTATTTTTATTCACCCCAAACAAAGCATATTATTTTAATTCACCCACAACAAGGGGTCATATTATTTTAATTCACCCCAAACAAGGGGTCATATTATTTTTATTCACCCCAAACAAGGGGTCATATTATTTTCATTCACCCCAAACAAGGGGTCATATTATTTTTATTCACCCCAAACTAGGGGTCATATTATTTTTATTCACCCCAAACAAGGGGTCATATTATTTTTATTCACCCCAAACAAGGGGTCATATTATTTTTATTCACCCCAAACAAGGGGTCATATTATTTTTATTCACCCCAAACAAGGGGTCATATTATTTTTATTCACCCCAAACAAGGGGTCATATTATTTTTATTCACCCCAAACAAAGCATATTATTTTTAAATTCACCCCAAACAAAGCATATTATTTTTATTCACCCCAAACAAGGGGTAATATTATTTTTATTCAGTTCAAACAAGGGGTCATATTATTTTTATTCACCCCAAACAAGGGGTCATATTATTTTTATTCACCCCAAACAAAGGGGTCATATTATTTTTATTCACCCCAAACAAGGGGTCATATTATTTTTATTCACCCTAAACAAAGCATATTATTTTTATTCACCACAAACAAGGGGTCATATTATTTTTATTCACCCCAAACAAGGGGTCATATTATTTTTATTCACCCCAAACAAGGGGTCATATTATTTTTATTCACCCCAAACAAAGCATATTATTTTAATTCACCCACAACAAGGGGTCATATTATTTTAATTCACCCCAAACAAGGGGTCATATTATTTTTATTCACCCCAAACAAGGGGTCATATTATTTTCATTCACCCCAAACAAGGGGTCATATTATTTTTATTCACCCCAAACTAGGGGTCATATTATTTTTATTCACCCCAAACAAGGGGTCATATTATTTTTATTCACCCCAAACAAGGGGTCATATTATTTTTATTCACCCCAAACAAGGGGTCATATTATTTTTATTCACCCCAAACAAGGGGTCATATTATTTTTATTTACCCCAAACAAAGCATATTATTTTTAAATTCACCCCAAACAAAGCATATTATTTTTATTCACCCCAAACAAGGGGTCATATTATTTTTATTCAGTTCAAACAAGGGGTCATATTATTTTTATTCACCCCAAACAAGGGGTCATATTATTTTTATTCACCCCAAACAAGGGGTCATATTATTTTTATTCACCCCAAACAAAGCATATTATTTTTATTCACCCCAAACAAGGGGTCATATTATTTTTATTCACCCCAAACAAAGCATATTATTTTTATTCACCCGAAACAAGGGGTCATATTATTTTTATTCACCCCAAACAAGGGGTCATATTATTTTTATTCACCCCAAACAAGGGGTCATATTATTTTTATTCACCCCAAACAAAGCATATTATTTTTAAATTCACCCCAAACAAAGCATATTATTTTTATTCACCCCAAACAAGGGGTCATATTATTTTTATTCAGTTCAAACAAGGGGTCATATTATTTTTATTCACCCCAAACAAGGGGTCATATTATTTTTATTCACCCCAAACAAGGGGTCATATTATTTTTATTCACCCCAAACAAGGGGTCATATTATTTTTATTCACCCCAAACAAGGGGTCATATTATTTTTATTCACCCCAAACAAGGGGTCATATTATTTTTATTCATCCCAAACAAAGCATATTATTTTTATTCACCCCAAACAAGGGTTCATATTATTTTTATTCACCCCAATCAAGGGGTCATATTATTTTTATTCACCCCAAACAAAGCATATTATTTTTAAATTCACCCCAAACAAAGCATATTATTTTTATTCACCCCAAACAAGGGGTCATATTATTTTTATTCACTTCAAACAAGGGGTCATATTATTTTTATTCACCCCAAACAAGGGGTCATATTATTTTTATTCACCCCAAACAAGGGGTCATATTATTTTTATTCACCCCAAACAAAGCATATTATTTTTATTCACCCCAAAGAAAGCATATTATTTTTATTCACCCCAAACAAGGGGTCATATTATTTTTATTCACCCCAAACAAAGGGGTCATATTATTTTTATTCACCCCAAACAAGGGGTCATATTATTTTCATTCACCCCAAACAAAGCATATCATTTTTATTCACCACAAACAAGGGGTCATATTATTTTTATTCACCCCAAACAAGGGGTCATATTATTTTTATTCACCCCAAACAAGGGGTCATATTATTTTTATTCACCCCAAACAAAGCATATTATTTTAATTCACCCACAACAAGGGGTCATATTATTTTAATTCACCCCAAACAAGGGGTCATATTATTTTTATTCACCCCAAACAAGGGGTCATATTATTTTCATTCACCCCAAACAAGGGGTCATATTATTTTTATTCACCCCAAACTAGGGGTCATATTATTTTTATTCACCCCAAACAAGGGGTCATATTATTTTTATTCACCCCAAACAAAGCATATTATTTTTATTCACCCTAAACAAGGGGTCATATTATTTTTATTCACCCCAAACAAGGGGTCATATTATTTTTATTCACCCCAAACAAGGGGTCATATTATTTTTATTCACCCCAAACAAAGCATATTATTTTTAAATTCACCCCAAACAAAGCATATTATTTTTATTCACCCCAAACAAGGGGTAATATTATTTTTATTCAGTTCAAACAAGGGGTCATATTATTTTTATTCACCCCAAACAAGGGGTCATATTATTTTTATTCACCCCAAACAAAGGGGTCATATTATTTTTATTCACCCCAAACAAGGGGTCATATTATTTTTATTCACCCTAAACAAAGCATATTATTTTTATTCACCACAAACAAGGGGTCATATTATTTTTATTCACCCCAAACAAGGGGTCATATTATTTTTATTCACCCCAAACAAGGGGTCATATTATTTTTATTCACCCCAAACAAAGCATATTATTTTAATTCACCCACAACAAGGGGTCATATTATTTTAATTCATCCCAAACAAGGGGTCATATTATTTTTATTCACCCCAAACAAGGGGTCATATTATTTTCATTCACCCCAAACAAGGGGTCATATTATTTTTATTCACCCCAAACTAGGGGTCATATTATTTTTATTCACCCCAAACAAGGGGTCATATTATTTTTATTCACCCCAAACAAGGGGTCATATTATTTTTATTCACCCCAAACAAGGGGTCATATTATTTTTATTCACCCCAAACAAGGGGTCATATTATTTTTATTCACCCCAAACAAGGGGTCATATTATTTTTATTCACCCCAAACAAAGCATATTATTTTTATTCACCCCAAACAAGGGGTCATATTATTTTTATTCACCCCAAACAAAGCATATTATTTTTATTCACCCGAAACAAGGGGTCATATTATTTTTATTCACCCCAAACAAGGGGTCATATTATTTTTATTCACCCCAAACAAAGGGGTCATATTATTTTTATTCACCCCAAACAAGGGGTCATATTATTTTTATTCACCCTAAACAAAGCATATTATTTTTATTCACCACAAACAAGGGGTCATATTATTTTTATTCACCCCAAACAAGGGGTCATATTATTTTTATTCACCCCAAACAAGGGGTCATATTATTTTTATTCACCCCAAACAAAGCATATTATTTTAATTCACCCACAACAAGGGGTCATATTATTTTAATTCACCCCAAACAAGGGGTCATATTATTTTTATTCACCCCAAACAAGGGGTCATATTATTTTCATTCACCCCAAACAAGGGGTCATATTATTTTTATTCACCCCAAACTAGGGGTCATATTATTTTTATTCACCCCAAACAAGGGGTCATATTATTTTTATTCACCCCAAACAAGGGGTCATATTATTTTTATTCACCCCAAACAAGGGGTCATATTATTTTTATTCACCCCAAACAAGGGGTCATATTATTTTTATTTACCCCAAACAAAGCATATTATTTTTAAATTCACCCCAAACAAAGCATATTATTTTTATTCACCCCAAACAAGGGGTCATATTATTTTTATTCAGTTCAAACAAGGGGTCATATTATTTTTATTCACCCCAAACAAGGGGTCATATTATTTTTATTCACCCCAAACAAGGGGTCATATTATTTTTATTCACCCCAAACAAAGCATATTATTTTTATTCACCCCAAACAAGGGGTCATATTATTTTTATTCACCCCAAACAAAGCATATTATTTTTATTCACCCGAAACAAGGGGTCATATTATTTTTATTCACCCCAAACAAGGGGTCATATTATTTTTATTCACCCCAAACAAGGGGTCATATTATTTTTATTCACCCCAAACAAAGCATATTATTTTTAAATTCACCCCAAACAAAGCATATTATTTTTATTCACCCCAAACAAGGGGTCATATTATTTTTATTCAGTTCAAACAAGGGGTCATATTATTTTTATTCACCCCAAACAAGGGGTCATATTATTTTTATTCACCCCAAACAAGGGGTCATATTATTTTTATTCACCCCAAACAAGGGGTCATATTATTTTTATTCACCCCAAACAAGGGGTCATATTATTTTTATTCACCCCAAACAAGGGGTCATATTATTTTTATTCATCCCAAACAAAGCATATTATTTTTATTCACCCCAAACAAGGGTTCATATTATTTTTATTCACCCCAATCAAGGGGTCATATTATTTTTATTCACCCCAAACAAAGCATATTATTTTTAAATTCACCCCAAACAAAGCATATTATTTTTATTCACCCCAAACAAGGGGTCATATTATTTTTATTCACTTCAAACAAGGGGTCATATTATTTTTATTCACCCCAAACAAGGGGTCATATTATTTTTATTCACCCCAAACAAGGGGTCATATTATTTTTATTCACCCCAAACAAAGCATATTATTTTTATTCACCCCAAAGAAAGCATATTATTTTTATTCACCCCAAACAAGGGGTCATATTATTTTTATTCACCCCAAACAAAGGGGTCATATTATTTTTATTCACCCCAAACAAGGGGTCATATTATTTTCATTCACCCCAAACAAAGCATATCATTTTTATTCACCACAAACAAGGGGTCATATTATTTTTATTCACCCCAAACAAGGGGTCATATTATTTTTATTCACCCCAAACAAGGGGTCATATTATTTTTATTCACCCCAAACAAAGCATATTATTTTAATTCACCCACAACAAGGGGTCATATTATTTTAATTCACCCCAAACAAGGGGTCATATTATTTTTATTCACCCCAAACAAGGGGTCATATTATTTTCATTCACCCCAAACAAGGGGTCATATTATTTTTATTCACCCCAAACTAGGGGTCATATTATTTTTATTCACCCCAAACAAGGGGTCATATTATTTTTATTCACCCCAAACAAAGCATATTATTTTTATTCACCCTAAACAAGGGGTCATATTATTTTTATTCACCCCAAACAAGGGGTCATATTATTTTTATTCACCCCAAACAAGGGGTCATATTATTTTTATTCACCCCAAACAAAGCATATTATTTTTAAATTCACCCCAAACAAAGCATATTATTTTTATTCACCCCAAACAAGGGGTAATATTATTTTTATTCAGTTCAAACAAGGGGTCATATTATTTTTATTCACCCCAAACAAGGGGTCATATTATTTTTATTCACCCCAAACAAAGGGGTCATATTATTTTTATTCACCCCAAACAAGGGGTCATATTATTTTTATTCACCCTAAACAAAGCATATTATTTTTATTCACCACAAACAAGGGGTCATATTATTTTTATTCACCCCAAACAAGGGGTCATATTATTTTTATTCACCCCAAACAAGGGGTCATATTATTTTTATTCACCCCAAACAAAGCATATTATTTTAATTCACCCACAACAAGGGGTCATATTATTTTAATTCATCCCAAACAAGGGGTCATATTATTTTTATTCACCCCAAACAAGGGGTCATATTATTTTCATTCACCCCAAACAAGGGGTCATATTATTTTTATTCACCCCAAACTAGGGGTCATATTATTTTTATTCACCCCAAACAAGGGGTCATATTATTTTTATTCACCCCAAACAAGGGGTCATATTATTTTTATTCACCCCAAACAAGGGGTCATATTATTTTTATTCACCCCAAACAAGGGGTCATATTATTTTTATTCACCCCAAACAAGGGGTCATATTATTTTTATTCACCCCAAACAAAGCATATTATTTTTATTCACCCCAAACAAGGGGTCATATTATTTTTATTCACCCCAAACAAAGCATATTATTTTTATTCACCCGAAACAAGGGGTCATATTATTTTTATTCACCCCAAACAAGGGGTCATATTATTTTTATTCACCCCAAACAAGGGGTCATATTATTTTTATTCACCCCAAACAAAGCATATTATTTTTAAATTCACCCCAAACAAAGCATATTATTTTTATTCACCCCAAACAAGGGGTCATATTATTTTTATTCAGTTCAAACAAGGGGTCATATTATTTTTATTCACCCCAAACAAGGGGTCATATTATTTTTATTCACCCCAAACAAGGGGTCATATTATTTTTATTCACCCCAAACAAGGGGTCATATTATTTTTATTCACCCCAAACAAAGCATATTATTTTTATTCACCCCAAACAAGGGGTCATATTATTTTTATTCACCCTAAACAAAGCATATTATTTTTATTCACCCGAAACAAGGGTTCATATTATTTTTATTCACCCCAAACAAGGGGTCATATTATTTTTATTCACCCCAAACAAAGCATATTATTTTTAAATTCACCCCAAACAAGGGGTCATATTATTTTTATTCACCCCAAACAAGGGGTCATATTATTTTTATTCACCCCAAACAAGGGGTCATATTATTTTTATTCACCCCAAACAAGGGGTCATATTATTTTTATTCACCTCAAACAAAGCATATTATTTTTATTCACCCCAAACAAGGGGTCATATTATTTTTATTAACCCCAAACAAAGCATATTATTTTTATTCACCCCAAACAAGGGGTCATATTATTTTTATTCACCCACAACAAGGGGTCATATTATTTTAATTCACCCCAAACAAGGGGTCATATTATTTTAATTCACCCCAAACAAGGGGTCATATTATTTTCATTCACCCCAAACAAGGGGTCATATTATTTTCATTCACCCCAAACAAGGGGTCATATTATTTTTATTCACCCCAAACAAGGGATCATATTATTTTTATTCACCCCAAACAAAGCATATTATTTTTATTCACCCCAAACAAGGGGTCATATTATTTTTATCTACCCCAAACAAAGCATATTATTTTTATTCACCCCAAACAAGGGGTCATATTATTTTTATTCACCCCAAACAAAGCATATTATTTTTATTCACCCCAAACAAGGGGTCATATTATTTTTATTCACCCCAAACAAAGCATATTATTTTTATTCACCCCAAACAAAGCATATTATTTTTATTCACCCCAAACAAGGGGTCATATTATTTTAATTCACCCCAAACAAGGGGTCATATTATTTTTATTCACCCCAAACAAGGGGTCATATTATTTTAATTCACCCCAAACAAAGCATATTATTTTTATTCACCCTAAACAAAGCATATTATTTTTATTCACCCCAAACAAGGGGTCATATTATTTTAATTCACCCCAAACAAGGGGTCATATTATTTTTATTCACCCCAAACAAGGGGTCATATTATTTTTATTCACCCCAAACAAGGGGTCATATTATTTTCATTCACCCCAAACAAGGGGTCATATTATTTTTATTCACCCCAAACTAGGGGTCATATTATTTTTATTCACCCCAAACAAAGCATATTATTTTTATTCACCCCAAACAAGGGGTCATATTATTTTTATTCACCCCAAACAAGGGGTCATATTATTTTTATTCACCCCAAACAAGGGGTCATATTATTTTTATTCACCCCAAACAAAGCATATTATTTTTAAATTCACCCCAAACAAAGCATATTATTTTTATTCACCCCAAACAAGGGGTCATATTATTTTTATTCACTTCAAACAAGGGGTCATATTATTTTTATTCACCCCAAACAAGGGGTCATATTATTTTTATTCACCCCAAACAAAGCATATTATTGTTATTCACCCCAAACAAGGGGTCATATTATTTTTATTCACCCCAAACAAAGCATATTATTTTTATTCACCCGAAACAAGGGGTCATATTATTTTTATTCACCCCAAACAAGGGGTCATATTATTTTTATTCACCCCAAACAAGGGGTCATATTATTTTTATTCACCCCAAACAAAGCATATTATTTTTAAATTCACCCCAAACAAAGCATATTATTTTTATTCACCCCAAACAAGGGGTCATATTATTTTTATTCACCCCAAACAAGGGGTCATATTATTTTTATTCACCTCAAACAAAGCATATTATTTTTATTCACCCCAAACAAGGGGTCATATTATTTTTATTAACCCCAAACAAAGCATATTATTTTTATTCACCCCAAACAAGGGGTCATATTATTTTTATTCACCCACAACAAGGGGTCATATTATTTTAATTCACCCCAAACAAGGGGTCATATTATTTTAATTCACCCCAAACAAGGGGTCATATTATTTTCATTCACCCCAAACAAGGGGTCATATTATTTTCATTCACCCCAAACAAGGGGTCATATTATTTTTATTCACCCCAAACAAGGGATCATATTATTTTTATTCACCCCAAACAAAGCATATTATTTTTATTCACCCCAAACAAGGGGTCATATTATTTTTATCTACCCCAAACAAAGCATATTATTTTTATTCACCCCAAACAAGGGGTCATATTATTTTTATTCACCCCAAACAAAGCATATTATTTTTATTCACCCCAAACAAGGGGTCATATTATTTTTATTCACCCCAAACAAAGCATATTATTTTTATTCACCCCAAACAAAGCATATTATTTTTATTCACCCCAAACAAGGGGTCATATTATTTTAATTCACCCCAAACAAGGGGTCATATTATTTTTATTCACCCCAAACAAGGGGTCATATTATTTTAATTCACCCCAAACAAAGCATATTATTTTTATTCACCCTAAACAAAGCATATTATTTTTATTCACCCCAAACAAGGGGTCATATTATTTTAATTCACCCCAAACAAGGGGTCATATTATTTTTATTCACCCCAAACAAGGGGTCATATTATTTTTATTCACCCCAAACAAGGGGTCATATTATTTTCATTCACCCCAAACAAGGGGTCATATTATTTTTATTCACCCCAAACTAGGGGTCATATTATTTTTATTCACCCCAAACAAAGCATATTATTTTTATTCACCCCAAACAAGGGGTCATATTATTTTTATTCACCCCAAACAAGGGGTCATATTATTTTTATTCACCCCAAACAAGGGGTCATATTATTTTTATTCACCCCAAACAAAGCATATTATTTTTAAATTCACCCCAAACAAAGCATATTATTTTTATTCACCCCAAACAAGGGGTCATATTATTTTTATTCACTTCAAACAAGGGGTCATATTATTTTTATTCACCCCAAACAAGGGGTCATATTATTTTTATTCACCCCAAACAAAGCATATTATTGTTATTCACCCCAAACAAGGGGTCATATTATTTTTATTCACCCCAAACAAAGCATATTATTTTTATTCACCCGAAACAAGGGGTCATATTATTTTTATTCACCCCAAACAAGGGGTCATATTATTTTTATTCACCCCAAACAAGGGGTCATATTATTTTTATTCACCCCAAACAAAGCATATTATTTTTAAATTCACCCCAAACAAAGCATATTATTTTTATTCACCCCAAACAAGGGGTCATATTATTTTTATTCACCCCAAACAAGGGGTCATATTATTTTTATTCACCTCAAACAAAGCATATTATTTTTATTCACCCCAAACAAGGGGTCATATTATTTTTATTCACCCCAAACAAAGCATATTATTTTTATTCACCCCAAACAAGGGGTCATATTATTTTAATTCACCCACAACAAGGGGTCATATTATTTTAATTCACCCCAAACAAGGGGTCATATTATTTTAATTCACCCCAAACAAGGGGTCATATTATTTTCATTCACCCCAAACAAGGGGTCATATTATTTTCATTCACCCCAAACAAGGGGTCATATTATTTTTATTCACCCCAAACAAGGGGTCATATTATTTTTATTCACCCCAAACAAGGGGTCATATTATTTTTATTCACCCCAAACAAGGGGTCATATTATTTTCATTCACCCCAAACAAGGGGTCATATTATTTTTATTCACCCCAAACTAGGGGTCATATTATTTTTATTCACCCCAAACAAGGGGTCATATTATTTTTATTCACCCCAAACAAAGCATATTATTTTTATTCACCCCAAACAAGGGGTCATATTATTTTTATTCACCCCAAACAAGGGGTCATATTATTTTTATTCACCCCAAACAAAGCATATTATTTTTAAATTCACCCCAAACAAAGCATATTATTTTTATTCACCCCAAACAAGGGGTCATATTATTTTTATTCAGTTCAAACAAGGGGTCATATTATTTTTATTCACCCCAAACAAGGGGTCATATTATTTTTATTCACCCCAAACAAGGGGTCATATTATTTTTATTCACCCCAAACAAAGCATATTATTTTTATTCACCCCAAACAAGGGGTCATATTATTTTTATTCACCCCAAACAAAGCATATTATTTTTATTCACCCGAAACAAGGGGTCATATTATTTTTATTCACCCCAAACAAGGGGTCATATTATTTTTATTCACCCCAAACAAAGCATATTATTTTTAAATTCACCCCAAACAAAGCATATTATTTTTATTCACCCCAAACAAGGGGTCATATTATTTTTATTCACCCCAAACAAGGGGTCATATTATTTTTATTCACCCCAAACAAGGGGTCATATTATTTTTATTCACCTCAAACAAAGCATATTATTTTTATTCACCCCAAACAAGGGGTCATATTATTTTTATTCACCCCAAACAAAGCATATTATTTTTATTCACCCCAAACAAGGGGTCATATTATTTTAATTTACCCACAACAAGGGGTCATATTATTTTAATTCACCCCAAACAAGGGGTCATATTATTTTAATTCACCCCAAACAAGGGGTCATATTATTTTCATTCACCCCAAACAAGGGGTCATATTATTTTCATTCACCCCAAACAAGGGGTCATATTATTTTTATTCACCCCAAACAAGGGGTCATATTATTTTTATTCACCCCAAACAAGGGGTCATATTATTTTTATTCACCCCAAACAAGGGGTCATATTATTTTTATTCACCCCAAACAAGGGGTCATATTATTTTTATTCACCCCAAACAAAGCATATTATTTTTATTCACCCCAAACAAGGGGTCATATTATTTTTATTCACCCCAAACAAAGCATATTATTTTTATTCACCCCAAACAAAGCATATTATTTTTATTCACCCCAAACAAGGGGTCATATTATTTTTATTCACCCCAAACAAAGCATATTATTTTTATTCACCCCAAACAAAGCATATTATTTTTATTCACCCCAAACAAGGGGTCATATTATTTTAATTCACCCCAAACAAAGCATATTATTTTTATTCACCCCAAACAAGGGGTCATATTATTTTAATTCACCCCAAACAAAGCATATTATTTTTATTCACCCTAAACAAAGCATATTATTTTTATTCACCCCAAACAAGGGGTCATATTATTTTAATTCACCCCAAACAAGGGGTCATATTATTTTTATTCACCCCAAACAAGGGGTCATATTATTTTTATTCACCCCAAACAAAGCATATTATTTTTATTCACCCCAAACAAGGGGTCATATTATTTTTATTCACCCCAATCAAGGGGTCATATTATTTTTATTCACCCCAAACAAAGCATATTATTTTTAAATTCACCCCAAACAAAGCATATTATTTTTATTCACCCCAAACAAGGGGTCATATTATTTTTATTCACTTCAAACAAGGGGTCATATTATTTTTATTCACCCCAAACAAGGGGTCATATTATTTTTATTCACCCCAAACAAAGCATATTATTTTTATTCACCCCAAACAAGGGGTCATATTATTTTTATTCACCCCAAACAAAGCATATTATTTTTATTCACCCGAAACAAGGGGTCATATTATTTTTATTCACCCCAAACAAGGGGTCATATTATTTTTATTCACCCCAAACAAGGGGTCATATTATTTTTATTCACCCCAAACAAAGCATATTATTTTTAAATTCACCCCAAACAAAGCATATTATTTTTATTCACCCCAAACAAGGGGTCATATTATTTTTATTCACCCCAAACAAGGGGTCATATTATTTTTATTCACCTCAAACAAAGCATATTATTTTTATTCACCCCAAACAAGGGGTCATATTATTTTTATTCACCCCAAACAAAGCATATTATTTTTATTCACCCGAAACAAGGGGTCATATTATTTTAATTCACCCCAAACAAGGGGTCATATTATTTTCATTCACCCCAAACAAGGGGTCATATTATTTTTATTCACCCCAAACAAGGGGTCATATTATTTTTATTCACCCCAAACAAGGGGTCATATTATTTTTATTCACCCCAAACAAGGGGTCATATTATTTTTATTCACCCCAAACAAGGGGTCATATTATTTTTATTCACCCCAAACAAAGCATATTATTTTTATTCACCCCAAACAAGGGGTCATATTATTTTTATTCACCCCAAACAAAGCATATTATTTTTATTCACCCCAAACAAAGCATATTATTTTTATTCACCCCAAACAAGGGGTCATATTATTTTTATTCACCCCAAACAAAGCATATTATTTTTATTCACCCCAAACAAAGCATATTATTTTTATTCACCCCAAACAAGGGGTCATATTATTTTAATTCACCCCAAACAAAGCATATTATTTTTATTCACCCCAAACAAGGGGTCATATTATTTTAATTCACCCCAAACAAAGCATATTATTTTTATTCACCCTAAACAAAGCATATTATTTTTATTCACCCCAAACAAGGGGTCATATTATTTTAATTCACCCCAAACAAGGGGTCATATTATTTTTATTCACCCCAAACAAGGGGTCATATTATTTTTATTCACCCCAAACAAAGCATATTATTTTTATTCACCCCAAACAAGGGGTCATATTATTTTTATTCACCCCAATCAAGGGGTCATATTATTTTTATTCACCCCAAACAAAGCATATTATTTTTAAATTCACCCCAAACAAAGCATATTATTTTTATTCACCCCAAACAAGGGGTCATATTATTTTTATTCACTTCAAACAAGGGGTCATATTATTTTTATTCACCCCAAACAAGGGGTCATATTATTTTTATTCACCCCAAACAAAGCATATTATTTTTATTCACCCCAAACAAGGGGTCATATTATTTTTATTCACCCCAAACAAAGCATATTATTTTTATTCACCCGAAACAAGGGGTCATATTATTTTTATTCACCCCAAACAAGGGGTCATATTATTTTTATTCACCCCAAACAAGGGGTCATATTATTTTTATTCACCCCAAACAAAGCATATTATTTTTAAATTCACCCCAAACAAAGCATATTATTTTTATTCACCCCAAACAAGGGGTCATATTATTTTTATTCACCCCAAACAAGGGGTCATATTATTTTTATTCACCTCAAACAAAGCATATTATTTTTATTCACCCCAAACAAGGGGTCATATTATTTTTATTCACCCCAAACAAAGCATATTATTTTTATTCACCCGAAACAAGGGGTCATATTATTTTAATTCACCCCAAACAAGGGGTCATATTATTTTAATTCACCCCAAACAAGGGGTCATATTATTTTCATTCACCCCAAACAAGGGGTCATATTATTTTTATTCACCCCAAACAAGGGGTCATATTATTTTTATTCACCCCAAACAAGGGGTCATATTATTTTTATTCACCCCAAACAAGGGGTCATATTATTTTAATTCACCCCAAACAAGGGGTCATATTATTTTTATTCACCCCAAACAAGGGGTCATGTTACCACTGAGATGTAAGGGGCTACTGTGATTAGGGCCAGATTTATTAGGGTCATCCTAAGTGGGGAGTTGTGCAGCAAAATGTTTGTTCACATTACATTTACATTTCTGCATGTTGGTTCAGTTCCGGGGGGGGGGCGGGAGAAGCTATTAGAGTAGAAAGTTTTCTAGCATCTGAGGCCCTCTACAGTGAAGGGGTGGAATTTTGCTGCTTGTTGGGTTGGTCGGAAGTATTTACATTGAGGGGGGTGGGACTGCGTACAAGTTCAGTAAGATGTTATTCTCACAACATTTCAGCCGATGTAACCTCCGACCTTCTTCACATGGACACATGGTGCCACGGATAAAGTGTTAAGTAATAATCAGTTTTAAGTGATAGTCTTCTAGAGGTTGGCGGTTCAATCCATACTACAAGCAGTTCTAACTAAGAATAAAATCAAAAATTACTTAAAACTTCTACCCGGTTATGGCTGACAGAAGGAGAACAATCTACCCCCGTGGATTAAATAAAGGATTCAGTTCAAAATTCCATGTAGATTCCCAAGTTTGACATAAAGATTCCTGAGGACAACAATATGCATCTGGAGAAGGTTGGAGGTTACATCGGCCGAAACGTTGTGAGAATAACATCCAAGACTTACTGCACTTGTATCCCCCTCAACATAAGTAATCCGACCAACCTGCCTAGCAGCAAAATCCCACCCCTTCACTGTAGAGACTCTCAGATGCCAGAAAACTTTCTCTTTTATCTTATTACTCTAATAGCATCCAAGATGAGAACAGTAGTCTGAATAATCGAAATAATACAAATAATCCACATCTAAAAATTTTTTGAAACATAAAATCTTATTTTTATTTGTTTAGTCCTTCCGCCAAATGTTACGGTTGTTGCTGTCAATACTTCTGCCCTGAATGTTACCTGGAAAATAAGCCAACCCGATTCAATTTATCCAGTAAGTATTTTTTATTTATTAAAGATTGTTTCGCAGAAGTAAATTTATGTAACTGTAATATCAAGTTTGCAGGATTACTGAAGTGAATAGGAGAAAGAAGAATAAATAAAGACCTGGCCAGAGATTGAAGAATCAAAACTTACACACTAAAAAAAAAAAAAAGATAAAAATAAAAAATTGTTTTATTGCATTAATGCATCACTTTTATTATGCCAGGTCCCCAGATGTCGGAGAGCCTTCTACTCAAATAGCTTCTTTCCTCATGCTGCTGGCCTCTGGAACTCCCTCCCTGCCCCCTGTTTCCGACAGTACTGACATGCAGAAATTTAAAACTAATGTAAACAGACATCTCACTGCGCAGATACCAATTTAGGTTGCCCCCTCCCCCCAACCTTCTCCCCTCTTCTTTTTTCTCAGTAGCCCCTTACGTCTACACTGGCGGCCTGCCTTGTTTGGGGTGAACTATGTTAAAAAAAAATTTTTTAAAAATGTCATCTTTTTTTAGCTTTACCGCCATCTTGATGTATACAACACAAGATCATGTTAGAATAGTTATTGTTATGACAAAGTGGTGCCTCCTGATTTGTTCTTGTGATGGGTTTCTCAAAAAATGAAGTTTATTATCAGAAATACAGTTTTGATGTTGTTAAAATATGGTGACTTTTTGAAGAGCCTGTATAGAACATGTTTCCTTTTCAGAATGCCTAGTAAGTTGGTGAGAGGTTACTTGGATATCACCTGGTTCCAAAGTCTTTAGATTTTTCTGGAGACTTCCTTTCAGAATGTTCATTTTACATGAGTCCAATTGATCATACCATTTGTTTCACTTAATTCTGAAGAAGTAGGCTATTTCAGATTTAATTGGGATAGATTGGAGAAAGCTTTCGACAGAGTTTCAAGTGATTTTGTCTGGTGGGCTTTACGTAAATTAGGGACACGTGAAGGTTGTTTTGAAGCAATGTACAGAAATTCTCAGTCGTGTTAGATGTAACAGCACATTTATTGACAACTTTAATGTTAAAGTAGGAGTGCATCATGAAGTGTGTGGGAGTGCATCATGAAGTGTGTGGGAGTGCATCATGAAGTGTGGGAGTGCATCATGAAGTGTGGGAGTGCATCATGAAGTGTGGGTGCGCATCATGAAGTGTGTGGGAGTACATCATGAAGTGTGTGGGTGCGCATCATGAAGTGTGTGGGAGTGCGCATCATGAAGTGTGTGGGAGTGCATCATGAAGTGTGTGGGTGCGCATCATGAAGTGTGTGGGTGCGCATCATGAAGTGTGTGGGTGCGCATCATGAAGTGTGTGGGTGCGCATCATGAATTGTGTGGGTGCGCATCATGAAGTGTGGGGGTGCGCATCATGAAGTGTGGGGGTGCGCATCATGAAGTGTGGGGGTGCGCATCATGAAGTGTGGGGGTGCGGATCATGAAGTGTGGGTGCGCATCATGAAGTGTGGGTGCGCATCATGAAGTGTGTGAGTGCGCATCATGAAGTGTGTGGGTGCGCATCATGAAGTGTGTGGGTGCGCATCATGAAGTGTGGGGGTGCGCATCATGAAGTGTGGGGGTGCGCATCATGAATTGTGGGTGCGCATCATGAATTGTGGGTGCGCATCATGAAGTGTGGGTGCGCATCATGAAGTGTGTGGGAGTGCATCATGAAGTGTGTGGGAGTGCATCATGAAGTGTGTGGGTGCGCATCATGAAGTGTGTGGGTGCGCATCATGAATTGTGTGGGTGCGCATCATGAATTGTGGGTGCGCATCATGAAGTGTGGGGGTGCGCATCATGAAGTGTGGGGGTGCGCATCATGAATTGTGGGGGTGCGCATCATGAAGTGTGGGTGCGCATCATGAATTGTGGGGGTGCGCATCATGAAGTGTGGGTGCGCATCATGAATTGTGGGTGCGCATCATGAAGTGTGGGGGTGCGCATCATGAAGTGTGGGGGTGCGCATCATGAAGTGTGGGTGCGCATCATGAATTGTGGGTGCGCATCATGAAGTGTGGGGGTGCGCATCATGAAGTGTGTGGGTGCGCATCATGAAGTGTGTGGGTGCGCATCATGAAGTGTGTGGGTGCGCATCATGAAGTGTGTGGGTGCGCATCATGAATTGTGGGTGCGCATCATGAAGTGTGTGGGTGCGCATCATGAAGTCTGGGGGTGCGCATCATGAAGTGTGTGGGTGCGCATCATGAAGTGTGTGGGTGCACATCATGAATTGTGGGAGTGCATCATGAAGTGTGAGTGCATGTTTCAGTTTTACGGTTTCAATTAAAAAATAAGCTTTTAGTTGAAGTCTCGTTTCGATATGTTCGTTTTTGTTTAATTTCTCGATTTAAAGAAATTTATCACGCTTTGCATTAAAACTCTTCATGAAAAAATCATAAAAGAAAAAAAAAAAGATTATGCCCCTTGATCCATTTTTGTGTGAGAGTAAAAGTTACTCCGACTTCATCTAATAATGACTTTTTGTGAGAGTTGGCTAGGTCGGAATTAATGTAGGAAATTCTGAAATCAAATGAAACTGACTGATAATTTCCTGAAACACGAAGCAGTTATTGGCAGGAAGCGTGACCATATTGGAATCCTATGTTTATAGTGACTGAATTTACAGTGGGAAAATCGACTTTACTTTATTAATATAGTAGAAAACAAAAACTATAAAAACAGAAAAGATCTACATTTAGAGTGTTACTAATTTGACTTCATTTTTTTTAAGACACAGCACTTCATAAAATTTATACTTTAATGTTTTGAGACGTCCACAGCTCCTAATACTTTTAATAACTACAATCTATTACTAATGGACATTTAGTATCTGTGTGTCTGAAGCCGAACTATACTATTACTTCAATTGTACTATTATACTATCTTTTGATGTTAAATTCAGTTTACTGTACTATTTCAGACTAATGTCTCTTTCAATCCTCAATTCAGAGAGGGGGTAGTGTAGTATCTGTTCTGTGGTCATATCATCCTCCCAGGCAATATCTCCTTCTTGGGTAGTGGTTGGTTAGTTAGGTAGTGTAGTATCTGTTCTGTTGTCATGAGACAATCCTCCCATTTTAAATTTTGGAATTCATGGGGTCGGAGTGTGATATTTATGAATTTTCGGTGTCAGAGTGTGATATTTATGAATTCTCGGTGTCAGAGTGTAATATTTATGAATTTTCGGTGTCGGAGTGTGATATTTATGAATTTTCGGTGTCGGAGTGTGATATTTATGAATTTTCGGTGTCGGAGTGTAATATTTGTGAATTTTCGGTGTCGGAGTGTGATATTTATGAATTTTCGGTGTCGGAGTGTGATATTTATGAATTTTCGGTGTCGGAGTGTGATATTTATGAATTTTCGGTGTCGGAGTGTGATATTTATGAATTTTCGGTGTCGGAGTGTAATATTTATGAATTCTCGGTGTCGGAGTGTAATATTTGTGAATTTTCGGTGTCGGAGTGTGATATTTATGAATTTTCGGTGTCGGAGTGTGATATTTATGAATTTTCGGTGTCGGAGTGTGATATTTATGAATTTTCGGTGTCGGAGTGTAATATTTATGAATTCTCGGTGTCGGAGTGTGATATTTATGAATTTTCGGTGTCGGAGTGTGATATTTATGAATTTTCGGTGTCGGAGTGTGATATTTATGAATTTTCGGTGTCGGAGTGTGATATTTATGAATTTTCGGTGTCGGAGTGTGATATTTATGAATTTTCGGTGTCGGAGTGTAATATTTATGAATTTTCGGTGTCGGAGTGTGATATTTATGAATTTTCGGTGTCGGAGTGTAATATTTATGAATTTTCGGTGTCGGAGTGTAATATTTATGAATTCTCGGTGTCGGAGTGTAATATTTATGAATTCTCGGTGTCGGAGTGTAATATTTATGAATTCTCGGTGTCGGAGTGTAATATTTATGAATTTTCGGTGTCGGAGTGTAATATTTATGAATTTTCGGTGTCGGAGTGTAATATTTATGAATTCTCGGTGTCGGAGTGTAATATTTATGAATTCTCGGTGTCGGAGTGTAATATTTATGAATTCTCGGTGTCGGAGTGTAATATTTATGAATTCTCGGCATTTGACCTTACCTTCAGACTCTGCAGCATTGGTTGAAACAACAAAACATGAATGACTTATAGGAAATCAACAAAATAATCTTTGTTAAATACAGTTTGCAATTTATGTTGTGTAAATTTTCGTTATAAAAACGTTTTTGCAAATCTAAGAATAATTGTCACTTATTTTTTCTTTCCTACAGGAATCCGTTAATATTATTTTAGAAAAGAAGACTTGGAAATGCCGTTACAGCAAAGAATTTTGTTTAATTGAAATCGGTGGAACACCAGGGAAAAATCATACACTTCAAATCTTTTCTTCAACACAGGAAATTTATGAAAGCAAAAAAGTTAATGTTTCTCACCCTACAAGTAAGCTATTTGAACAGGTTTTCTTGGTTTTTTTTCTTAAAGTATTTGTCAAAAATAAATTATCCTAGTTATCAGAACTTGTATGAATTATACAGGGAATCGTCAGGCTAAAGGCATTTTAGCCCGACAATTCCCTACGGGGATGAAATGTGGAAGCTTCTGTGTAGCTTAATTGCCATAAATATATTTTCATAGCTTGCTACCTAGCTCTACTAACATATTGTGCACTGTTGAAGTAAATACTGAAAATCAATACATAAAAGATTATATCTCCTTATAGCATTTTATGTGGATACATGAAATAATAATATATATATATAAATTCCCCCATCAGTTAATGTTAAACTTAATATCTGAACTTAATTCAAACTTAATATTTTAACTTATTTAATTAATTTGTATATATATATATATATATGGGGTAAGGTACACGATAAGTCATGAAACCGGTCAAATCTCTTGTTTTTGTTTTTCTCCTGCATTTTAACCTGTTTTCCGTTTGTCATTTTTCACACACACACACACACACACACACACACACACACACACACACACACACCCACATATATATATATATTACTAGAAAAATACGGATAATATTACTTCCCCTAACAGAACAGTTTTGCACCACTTTTATGCCCCCTTACAAAAATGAAAATAAAGACATAATGCTACTAAACCTTATGTCTGGACTCCTTATTCCAATTTTGATCAAAATCCATTGCATGATTTTGATTCTAGAAAATGTCTAAAATTTAAGTTTTAAGCTTAAGGGGTCTTAAAAAGAAATTTAAATTCAGGGAATCTTTCTTACTTGGCGTCAAATGACTGAGTCAAATTTAATGCAAATTTAAAATATTTTAATTTTTCGAATGGGAGGTTGTGCTCGTATAATGTCCCCTAAAGACCTTTTAAAATACTCCAAAGAAACTGGAATTCAGAGAATATTTATTAATTCGTGATGATCCGTTTATTAGTTTAGGAGTGAATCCTATCCATATAAATATATACACATACCTAACTTTATACATATATTGAGAGATTGGTTTGATTTGTCATGTCTGTTTTTATGGCATATCAACGTTTTAGGGGTTAATTTAATGCTGAAGCAATATCTATTGGAAACAATTCATTGTATACAATTAAATGAACGCAAGTTGTTATATCCATTACCGAGGGGGAATTATTGATTCATACCTTTCCAAAGTGATTGGTTTATTAGTTTAGGATGAATCTTATGCATAAAAATATATAAACATATACACATACCTAACTTTATATAAATAAAGAATTTTACTTTTTAAAATAAAATGGTGAGAAGAACAGAATAATACACTCACACTTAATTCAAAAATCGTTCTAGGAGCCAGTCACCAGTTATATAAATGAGGAACCAACAGACAATTAGTCAGCCTAAAACTTCTACAAACTCTTGTCCGTCGTTTCCATAGCAAGTTTCATTTCTTTATATTTAGAAATATATTTCCATGAAGTTATCGAGGAAGAAAGAATATTGTCATAATTTTTAATCGCTCACCTTTTTAACTTATTTTATAAACTGCAGCTTTTTTGCCTAAAAATGTATGAAATTTAACATATTTTACAAAAGTGTATTTTTAGAAAGCAAAATGTTGCATTATCTCCCCTGCAAGGGGAGTCCCCATCTTGAATGTCACTATCAAATAAATGTTTGTTATTGCAATGTAAATCAACAGGTCATAAACAATACAATTCAATCATACATTTTTGTCTTCAACGTCAACCAAAACGATCCTTCGAGACTGAGGAGACTCCATCCAACATCGTACCTGGAGTCGTCCGTCATCCTCCGATGGCTGCTTCTCTGTGGTGGTGGTGGTGGTGGTAGGGGGGTTGGGCATTCCTGCACTGGCATCAAAGTCGACTTAACAACACAAACGAAAAGAACTCAATCTCTAATTTGAATGACCATTTTATTTGGTAGTTAGCATCGCCTCCATCTTTGCTAGTGGTCGGGAAAAGAAACATTAGGAGCTGCAGATTTGGGGGCTTGCCCCTTACTTTTCGTTTACCATTGATTCTAAAGTCATTTTTATTGCGTCAGATCACATTGGGTTTCTAAGTCGGACTCCCTGATTTTTCGCACCTATCCTATCTTGTCTGACGTCATTTCCTTTATCTATTCTGCCGACAGAAGGCGATGGCCCCAAACGTCAACAGTTTGACCCCTGTTGTCGACCCTTACATCCTGCCTAACTGAACAACAATCTCTCGGTGAACATAAATCCTTAAAACAATTACTAGCTGATGTACCTTCAATATTTAACATTTTTATTTTTTCAAGTTTTGAAGGTTTTGTAAATCAAGGATAAATAATTAATGAAATTTCAAGATATATTAGGCATTTGTTCATAATTTTTAAAATCATTCTAGAACCTTAATATTTAACAATTTAAAATTTTTTTGTAAATAAGTGTTCCTGGCAAATTTATATTTGTCTTTTTGAAATCCATTGTTTATGTTGGACATGATATGCATTTAAAAAAATGTTTAATTGCATGTGGGTGGATTGAGGAAAGTTCAATGAAGATGTATTGCTCCCTCTCTCTCTCTCTCTCTCTCTCTCTCTCTCTCTCTCTCTCTTCTTAACTTTTTTTTATAGATTTCTAAGAATTTAGAAGTTGCCCTCATGCACAACAATGGCGGATATATATTTGTTAAGTTGTCAGCTGTGTATTTTTCCCAAGCAAACAAGATGTATACATTTTTTGTGACTATTTTAATTCTACAAAATATAATATTTCAAATTTGCATTTTCATCCTGTTTTAAAACATAACAGTACTATTTCTGAAAGGTTCATAACCAGCATAATTAGAGTAATAAAATGTTTTTTGGAACTTGTTTTTGGTTAAAATTGATTTTTTACTGAATTCTGAAATATAATAATTATAGCTCTTTTTCTTTTTTTTTCTTTTTAAAATTAGAATAATAAAATGTTTTTTGGAACTTGTTTTTGGTTAAAATTGATTTTTTACTGAATTCTGAAATATAATAATTATAACTTTTTTTCTTTTTTTTTTCTTTTTAAAATTAGAATAATAAAATGTTTTTTGGAACTTGTTTTTGGTTAAAATTGATTTTTTTTACTGAATTCTGAAATATAATAATTACAGCTTTTTTTTTCTTTTTTTTTCTTTTTAAAATTAGAATAATAAAATGTTTTTTGGAATTTGTTTTTGGTTAAAATTGATTTTTTTACTGAATTCTGAAATATAATAATTATAACTTTTTTTTTTTTTTTCTTTTTAAAATTAGAATAATAAAATGTTTTTTGGAACTTGTTTTTGGTTAAAATTGATTTTTTACTGAATTCTGAAATATAATAATTATAACTTTTTTTCTTTTTTTTTTCTTTTTAAAATTAGAATAATAAAATGTTTTTTGGAACTTGTTTTTGGTTAAAATTGATTTTTTTTACTGAATTCTGAAATATAATAATTACAGCTTTTTTTTTCTTTTTTTTTCTTTTTAAAATTAGAATAATAAAATGTTTTTTGGAATTTGTTTTTGGTTAAAATTGATTTTTTTACTGAATTCTGAAATATAATAATTATAACTTTTTTTTTTTTTTTCTTTTTAAAATTAGAATAATAAAATGTTTTTTGGAACTTGTTTTTGGTTAAAATTGATTTTTTACTGAATTCTGAAATATAATAATTACAGCTTTTTTTCTTTTTTTTTCTTTTTTAAAATTAGAATAATAAAATGTTTTTTGGAACTTGTTTTTGGTTAAAATTGATTTTTTACTGAATTCTGAAATATAATAATTATAACTTTTTTTTTTCTTAAAATTAGAATAATAAAATGTTTTTTGGAACTTGTTTTTGGTTAAAATTGATTTTTTACTGAATTCTGAAATATAATAATTATAACTTTTTTTTTTCTTAAAATTAGAATAATAAAATGTTTTTTGGAACTTGTTTTTGGTTAAAATTGATTTTTTACTGAATTCTGAAATATAATAATTATAGCTCTTTTTCTTTTTTTTCTTTTTAAAATTAGAATAATAAAATGTTATTTGGAATTTGTTTTTGGTTAAAATTGATTTTTTACTGAATTCTGAAATATAATAATTACAGCTTTTTTTTTTTCTTTTTTTTTTCTTTTTAAAATTAGAATAATAAAATGTTATTTGGAATTTGTTTTTGGTTAAAATTGATTTTTTACTGAATTCTGAAATATAATAATTATAACTTTTTTTTTTTCTTTTTTTTTTCTTTTTAAAATTAGAATAATAAAATGTTTTTTGGAACTTGTTTTTGGTTAAAATTGATTTTTTACTGAATTCTGAAATATAATAATTATAACTTTTTTTTTCTTTTTTTTTTCTTTAAAATTAGAATAATAAAATGTTTCTTGGAATTTGTTTTTGGTTAAAATTGATTTTTTACTGAATTCTGAAATATAATAATTACAGCTTTTTTTTTCTTTTTTTTTCTTTTTTTTTCTTTTTTTTTCTTTTTAAAATTAGAATAATAAAATGTTTTTTGGAACTTGTTTTTGGTTAAAATTGATTTTTTACTGAATTCTGAAATATAATAATTACAGCTTTTTTTTTCTTTTTTTTTCTTTTTAAAATTAGAATAATAAAATGTTTTTTGGAACTTGTTTTTGGTTAAAATTGATTTTTTACTGAATACTGAAATATAATATTTATAACGCATTTCCTCATCGACAATTACAGGAAAATATTGAGTGAAAATACCTTACACTATGAAATATTGTGCGAATAACTATTTAATTATTCAAAATGATTTTAACTGATTAAAAAAATATAATTATGTATATTATTTCTCTCTTTTTGGTTATCAACTAATTAAAATTAATCTAACACACAAATGAACTATAATAAATACAACTATAATAGATAAATTTAATAGAGGATTCTTTTATCATTAAATAAATCTAAATCTAATTTGCTCCTGAATATCTCCGCTGGTGACTGCGTTAATGCAAAAGACAACACTATCACAAACGCTTAAGACAACACCCAGCAAATGGGGGGGGGGGGGGTAACATTCAGTTAAGACATTACCCAGCCAATACTGTCATATGAGCCATATTGGGGATGGGGGATGAGGTAGGATCAACATTCGGTTAAGACATTACACAGCCAATGCTGTCATATGAGCCATATTGGGGATGGGGGATGAGGTAGGATCAACATTCGGTTAAGACATTACACAGCCAATACTGTCATATGAGCCATATTGGGGATGGGGGATGAGGTAGGATCAACATTCGGTTAAGACATTATCCAGCCAATGCTGTCATATAAGCCATATCGGGGGAGGGGGGGGATCAACATTCAGTTAAGGCATTACCGAGCCAATGCTGTCGTATGAGCAATAAAGGGGGGGGCGGGGGGATCAACATTCAGTTAAGACTTTACCCAGCCAATGCTGTCATATGAGCAATAATCGGGGGGGGGGGGATCAACATTCAGTTAAGACATAACCCAGCCAATGTTTTTATATGAGCCATATCGGGGGGGGGGGGGATCAACATTCAGTTAAGACATTATCCAGCCAATGCTGTCATATGAGCCATATCGGGGGGGGGGGGGAGGGGAAGATCAACATTCAGTTAAGACATTATCCAGCCAATGCTGTCATATGAGCCATATCGGGGGGGGGGGGGGAAGATCAACATACAGTGAAGACATTATCCAGCCAATGCTGTCATATTAGCAATAATGGGGATGGGGGATGAGGGAGAATAAACATTCAGTTAAGACATTATCCAGCCAATGTTTTTATATAAGCCATTACAGGGGGGGGGGGGATCAACATTCAGTTAAGACATTATGCAGCCAATGCTGTCATATGAGCCATATCGGGGGGGGGGGGGAAGATTAACATTCAGTTAAGACATTACCCAGCCAATGCTGTCATATGAGCCATATCGGGGGGGGGGGGGGAGATCAACATTCAGTTAAGAAATTATCCAGCCAATGCTGTCATATGAGCCATATCGGGGGGGGGGGGGAAGGATCAACATTCAGTTAAGACATTACCCAGCCAATGCTGTCATATGAGCAATAATCGGGGGGGGGGGGATCAACATTCAGTTAAGACATAACCCAGCCAATGTTTTTATATGAGCCATATCGGGGGGGGGGGGGATCAACATTCAGTTAAGACATTATCCAGCCAATGCTGTCATATGAGCCATATCGGGGGGGGGGGGGGAGGGGAAGATCAACATTCAGTTAAGACATTATCCAGCCAATGCTGTCATATGAGCCATATCGGGGGGGGGGGGGGAAGATCAACATACAGTGAAGACATTATCCAGCCAATGCTGTCATATTAGCAATAATGGGGATGGGGGATGAGGGAGAATAAACATTCAGTTAAGACATTATCCAGCCAATGTTTTTATATAAGCCATTACAGGGGGGGGGGGATCAACATTCAGTTAAGACATTATGCAGCCAATGCTGTCATATGAGCCATATCGGGGGGGGGGGGAAGATTAACATTCAGTTAAGACATTACCCAGCCAATGCTGTCATATGAGCCATATCGGGGGGGGGGGGGGGGAGATCAACATTCAGTTAAGAAATTATCCAGCCAATGCTGTCATATGAGCCATATCGGGGGGGGGGGGGGGGAAGGATCAACATTCAGTTAAGACATTACCCAGCCAATGCTGTCATATGAGCAATAATGGAGGGGGGGATCAACATTCAGTTAAGACATTACCCAGCCAATGCTGTCATATGAGCAATAATGGAGGGGGGGGATCAACATTCGGTTAAGACATTACACAGCCAATGCTGTCGTATGAGCAATAATGGAGGGGGGGGATCAACATTCAGTTAAGACATCACCCAGCCTATGCTGTCATATGAGCCATATCTGGGGGGGGGGGAGGATCAACATTCAGTTAAGACATTATCCAGCCAATGCTGTCATATAAGCCATATCAAGGGCGGGGGGGAGGATCAGCATTCAGTTAAAGCATTACCCAGCCAATGCTCTCATATGAGCCATATCGTGGGGGGGGGGGGGGGGTGAAAGTCAACATTCAGTTAAGACATTACCCAGCCAATGCTGTCATATGAGCCATATCAGGGGGGAGGGGAAGATCAACATTCAGTTAAGACATTATCCAGCCAATGCTGTCATATGAGCCATATCGGGGGGGGAGGGGGAGGATCAACATTCAGTGAAGACACAACCCAGCCAATGTTTTTATATGAGCCATATCGGGGGGGGGGGGGATCAACATTCAGTTAAGACATTATCCAGCCAATGCTGTCTTATGAGCCATATCGGGGGGGGGGGGTGAAGATCAACATTCAGTTAAGACATTACCCAGCCAATGCTGTCATATGAGCCATATCATGGGGGAGGGGAAGATCAATATTCAGTTAAGACATTATCCAGCCAATGCTGTCATATGAGCCATATCGGGGGGGGGGGGGGGGAGATCAACATTCAGTTAAGACATTATCCAGCCAATGCTGTCATATGAGCTATATCGGGGGGGGGGGGGGAAGATCAACATTCAGTGAAGACATTATCCAGCCAATGCTGTCATATGAGCCATATCGGGGGGAGGGGGGGAAGATCAACATTCAGTTAAGACATTACCCAGCCAATGCTGTCATATGAGCCATATCGGGGGGGGGGGGGGGAAGATCAACATTCAGTTAAGACATTATCCAGCCAATGCTGTCATATGAGCCATTATGGGGGGGGGGGGGGGAAGATAAACATTCAGTTAAGACATTACCCAGCCAATGCTGTCATATTAGCAATAATGAGGATGGGGGATGAAGGAGAATAAACATCCAGTTAAGACAATATCCAGCCAATGTTTTTATATAAGCCATTACGGGGGGGGGGGGGGATCAACATTCAGTTAAGACATTATCCAGCCAATGCTGTCATATGAGCCATATTGGGGGGGGGGGAGGTCAACATTCAGTTAAGACATTACCCAGCCAATGCTGTCATATGAGCAATAATGGAGGGGGGGATCAACATTCGGTTAAGACATTACACAGCCAATGCTGTCGTATGAGCAATAATGGAGGGGGGAGGGATCAACATTCAGTTAAGACATTATCCAGCCAATGCTGTCATATAAGCCATATCGAGGGCGGGGGGGGGGGGGGGGGAAGGATCAGCATTCAGTTAAGGCATTACCCAGCCAATGCTGTCGTATGAGCAATAATGGGGGGTTGGGTCAACATTCAGTTAAAGCATTACCCAGCCAATGCTCTCATATAAGCCATATCGGGGGGGGGGGTGGGGACGATCAACATTCAGTTAAGACATTATCCAGCCAATGCTGTCATATGAGCAATATCAGGCGGGGGGGGGGGGGGGGAATCAACATTCAGTGAAGGCATTACCCAGCCAATGCTATCATATGAGCCATATCGGGGGAGGGGGGGGGGTCAACATTCCGTTAAGACATTATCCAGCTAATGCTGTCATATGAGCCATATTGGGGATGGGGGATGGGGAGGATCAATATTCAGTTAAGACATTATCCAGCCAATGCTGTCATATAAGCCATATCGGGGGGGGGGGGGGGGAATCAACATTCAGTTAAGGCATTACCTAACCAATGCTGTAGTATGAGCAATAAGGGGGGGGGGGATCAACATTCAGTTAAGACTTTACCCAGCCAATGCTGTCATATGAGCAATAATGAGGGGGGGGGGGCGGATCAACATTCAGTTAAGATACAACCCAGCCAATGTTTTCATATAAGCCATATCGGGGGGGGGGGGATCAACATTCAGTTAAGACATTATCCAGCCAATGCTGTCATATGAGCCATATCGGGGGGGGGGGGAAGATCAACATTCAGTTAAGACATTACCCAGCCAATGCTGTCATATGAACCATATCGGGGGGGGGGGGGGAAGATCAACATTCAGTTAAGACATCACCCAGCCAATGCTGTCATATTAGCCATTACGGGGGTGGGGGAAGATCAACATTCAGTTAAGACATTACCCAGCCAATGCTGTCATATTAGCAATAATGGGGATGGGGGATGAGGGAGAATCAACATTCAGTTAAGACATTATCCAGCCAATGCTGTCATATGAGCCATATCGGGGGGGGGGGGGGAGATCAACATTCAGTTAAGACATTACCCAGCCAATGCTGTCATATTAGCCATATCGGGGGAGGGGGAAGATCAACATTCAGTTAAGATATTACCCAGCCAATGCTGTCATATTAGCAATAATGGGGATGGGGGATGAGGGAGAATCAACATTCAGTTAAGACATAACCCAGCCAATGCTGTCATATGAGCCATATCGGGGGGAGGGGAAGATGAACATTCAGTTAAGACATTACCCAGCCAATGCTGTCATATTAGCCATATCGGGGGGGGGGGGGAGATCAACATTCAGTTAAGACATTAACCAGCCAATGCTGTCATATGAGCCATATCGGGGGGGGGGGGAAGATCAACATTCAGTTAAGACATTACCCAGCCAATGCTGTCATATTAGCCATATCGGGGGAGGGGGAAGATCAACATTCAGTTAAGACATTATCCAGCCAATGCTGTCATATGAGCCTTATGGGGGGGGGGGGAGATCAACAGTCAGTTAAGACATTACCCAGCCAATGCTGTCATATGAGCCATATCGGGGGGGGGGGGGGAGGATCAACATTCAGTTAAGACATTACCCAGCCAATGCTGTCATATGAGCTTTCGTTCAACTTGTGTCATTTTAGACAAATTCAAATTCTCAAAGATTTCTCGTTCTCTTTTTTTTTTTTTTTAATATTTTGGTTTTATTAAGCTGCAACATGTTAAAATTGTAATCTTTGCTGACATTTTCACTAATTGTTAAAACCTTTCTCTCTATTCAGAACCGTTGCCACCAAATTGCTCTGAAGAATCAACTTCCACATCATTGACTCTACATTGTTTTCCCTCAAAAAGTGACTTTGAGTTTTATTTAATTTATTTTCATAAAAACGAAAACAGGTAAGTTTAGTTGATGGGTACACAATTTAAAAACAGTAGCATTTTTGGATTATTCGGACTACTGTTCTCATCTTGAATGTTATTCTCACAAGATTTCGGCTGATGTAACCTCCGACTTTCATCAGGTGCATCTAGTTGAACTCGGGGGAATTTGTATGACACTTCGAATGGAACCTTTTATTTAATCCGCAAGGACCCGTGGTGAAACAGAGATAAGTGCTAAGTAATAATCAGTTCTAAATTACAGTCTTCTGGAGGTTGAAGGTTCAATCCTCAGTACGGGCGATACTAAGAATACAATCACGAATTACTTAAGACTCCTACCTGGTCATGGTGGATTAAAGGGTTCTGTTTAAAGTTTATATATATATATATATATATATAAATATATAGATATATATATATATAAAATTATATATGACTGGTTATCCTCTCTCAACCTACCAGTAATTCCACTGCACTTCTTGTGTATCCAATGCTTACACGTATCACAAAAGATTGAATTGTACCCGACTCCCTTTCCATAAACTGAGCCAGGGAAAATTTCTCTTTTGGGGAATTTGGCAACACTACAACCACTGATCATCACTTTGGAAAGTAAAAGTCTAAGAGTGAATGTTACATTCACTCTTAGACTTTTACTTTTACTCCAAATTTTTAACTCCCTGGACAATGCTTCTTAGACACAAATGAAAAGCAACAAACTCAGTACAGACTCAGAATAGAGCCCTGATGTACTCCTACTTTAACATTAAAGCTGTCACTAAATGTGCTGTTAATTCTAACATGACTTTGAGTAATTCTGTACATCGCTCGAACAATCTCCACCAACCACTCATTTACTACTAGTTTACGTAAAACCCACCAGACACCCTCTCTTGGCATTCTGTCAAAAACTTTCTCTAGATCTTGTATCTAGATATTGTTTAGAAAGATTATTTCTTTTATTTCATACGTTTTAAAGACTATAACACTCCATTGCTGTTTATATAACTTTATATTTCCTTTTACTTCATATTGTTTTTCATAAAATGTCCAGTATTTCCACAACTGTTAAGTGTTTTGTTTTTTTTCTTTCATCTGCATTTTTATTTTTTGGTTTGCATGATTTTTGTTTCCATGTGTGGGTTTTTTTTTGGGGGGGGGGGCTTCTGGTTTCCATACGTTTTGAATTTGTCTGTTCGTTACTTAAAATACTTGAAACCAAAATTTTAAATAATAACCGTTTCATTAACAAGTTTCTTGCAAACACAAGACTAAAACTCTTTTTTAGTAAGTTATCCATTTTTTTTGCTAAACCATTTTAATTAATATCACCAAAACTATTCCATATATAGAGACAAAATGGGACAATAAAATTACAAATATATAGCACCAAATATTAATTTATTATGAACTGTTTAAAAAAAATAGTTATGCTAATTAGTTATACAAATAATTATATTTGGATCGTTCATCAGTACTGTATATATATATATATATAGAGAGAGAGAGAGAGAGAGAATTTCAAAATATTATGTTGTATTATTGCTGTAAATAACAGTAACCCGTTTTGATAGTAATATCAGTTAAAAACAACTAATTATTGCTTTTTTCATCATAATAAAACTTACGTTTTGACGGTAATATAGGAGGGATAAATCTCTATGAAATAAATTTCTCAAATATAAAAACAATATGTTGCCATTGTTGAATGTTTTTATTTCATTTCTTCACTAATTTAACTGTTAAATTTATTTTGAGTCAACAACTGATTACTTTAGTAATTAAAGTCAGGAACTATTTACTTTAATTACATATGTGAGCGAATAGATGTGTACAGTTTCTCAATTAAAAAAAATCTTTTTTTTTTTAAAGATAATTTAATGGAATCATTTTACTTTTTGAATGTTTAAAAATGTTCAAATCTTTAAAAACATGTTATATAGAATGTCTCTTATTTCACTTATGTTATTTAAAAAAATTATTTTAATAAAATACAATTTCCATAATTAAAATAATCATAAAATTATGAAAGATTTACATCAAACTGTTTCGGTTGAAAACAACTAATTTTTGTTTTTTTTCATCTTTTTAATAAAACTGACGTTTTGTGTCATTTGGATTATTCGGACGACTGTGCTCGGATATTATTCGCATAAAGTTTTAGCCGATGTGACTTCTGACCTTCTTCAGGTACATCTTGTCGAACTTGTGGCGCAACGGATAAAGGTGCTAAGTGAAAATCAGTTCTAAGTGACAGTCTGAAAGACGGGATTTGGAAGTGTATCACTCGAACTCCAAAAACTCCGTTCCACTTGATAAAACCAACAATCTCTCTTGGAGCTTCAATAATCCGGCTCACAAAAAAATTCGACTCTGACTCTCACTTCTCCCTTCTGTCTCTCTTTCTTTTTTTTTTCTTCCTTTTTATCAGCAGATTTTCAATCTCAGTTAATTCTGTTTAACCAATCAAAATAAAGAATTCGTTGGCTCACTCTTTTTTTTTTATTAAGGTGAATTTGCTTATTGCAGTGAAATAACCAGTCGTTTTGTTACTCCTAGGTCGTGGGTTCGATCCTTACTCGTAACCTATGAATTCGAAATTTCTTTATTTTTCAAACTACAAGCCAGGCAAAGGTGGATCCTTTTATAGCTGGGACGAAGCAAGTCGAGACCACTTCCACCACTCGATTCTGGCTCAGGAGCATCACTTCCACCACACAATCTTATGGATGTTCAAAGTTCAATCCTCACTTACAGGTGATACTAAGAATAGAATAAAGATTACTCAAGACTTTTACCTAGTCATGGCACAACGGATAAATTCAATAAAAATTGTTGAGTTCAAAAAGACGCACCTGAAGAAGGGCGGAGGTTACATTGGCCGGAACGTTGTGAGAATGACATCCAAGACGAGAAGAATAGTCCAAATAATCTTGATCTCAAAATTTCCAAAACATAAAGCTTATACTGTTTGATTTAAAATTTAGCTTTAAATTATGATTTTTAAATGTTTTATCATTTAAATACAATCATTAGTTAATAATTTTACTAATTCTACTATTACTACTAACTGCCTTTTCCAAATTTTTATTTTAGTAAAAGAATTCCCAGAAATGGCGATAAGAATGTGAGCACTACATTTAAAAACTTACAATCCAAGACTGGCTATAAAGTTATTTTGGGTTCATTGAGTGGAACGGAAAGAAGTGAAAATTCAAACAGAATGTTTTTTACAAGTAAAATATATATTATTATTATTTTAATTTTTCGTCTTTTTGTCTCATGCTGAGGTTAAATGTTTCTTGAATGAATGCCAACTTTTTCTGTCTGTTACCATTTCACTGGTGCTGTCTGTTAGGATAAGATCATCATCCACTGATCCCCTCCATGCTTTAAGCGGCCTACAATGCCATCGACATTTATGTGGGACACGCTTTGGAGCATTCCAGATGATGTCGACGGGTGACGTGGCCGTACCAGTTGTGACATTATTGTGCACTGCAATTTCTCATGGAAGCAATTTTCTCGATCCGATGCGCTGTAGCCAGATTTTGTCGTTTTGACATTTCCTCATTGACCACATCTCATAGTCATACAAAAGTAAAGGTTGGACACATGTGTTCTACACTGCCTCTGTTCTTTTATTTCTATTGTAATTAATTTATTGTATTTTAACTTTTTACCCTAATTGCAGACAAGCCAGAAGAAGTCACATTTGTAGAATATTTTTTGAAGATATGAGGAATTAAAAAAAAAAATGGTCAGATGAGAAAAAGAAATTGACTATTGCTTGGAAAATTCAAGTATTCTAATTACATACTACCAAAAAATCAAAGCAATGTTTCATTTCAGGAAACCATTTTGCTGTTAAGAAAGGTTTTGGGCGAAAGAAGTTCACTTTTCACCTCCAGCAATGCCATTATCTAACCAAAAACGATTCAGAGAATTATACTACATTTGCAAGTGTAATGAATAAGGAATGTCAAAATTCAAGAGCCATGAACTTACTCCAGATATGTTCCAATTTCTCATATTTGTAAAAGGTTTAACATCTTCGAGAAACACTGAAATACATTCAAGTCTATTATCAAGACTGGAACAAGATGCAAATTTGAAATTGCAAAATCTTGCTGAAGAATGATAATAAATCTATGCCATGACACTGCAAAAATTGAAGAAAGATATTTCACGCATACACTCAATCGAAAGAGAGCAAAAAAAAGGTAAAAAAGAAAATTTTCTGTCAAAATTAATCTTTGTTTTTGATGCAGTCAAATAAATTTATATAAAAAAATGTCCATTTAAATTGTGACATACATTCCAACATTGTAGAAAATAGCACAGAAAGAAAAAGAATTTAAAATTTAATATAACTTGAAACCTAGCTTGCTCAGCCTTCATCTGGGGTTTTGTAAATTGCTCTTCTTGCTGTCTCTTTGCCACCAGATACATATCCTTCATCTTGGTTTTTGTATATTGCTCTTCTTGCTGTCTCTTTGCCACCAGATACATATCCTTCATCTTGGTTTTTGTAAATGCTCTTCTTGCTGTCTCTTTGCCACCAGATACATATCCTTCATCTTGGTTTTTGTATATTGCTCTTCTTGCTGTCTCTTTGCCACCAGATACATATCCTTCATCTGGGTTTTGTATATTGCTCTTCTTGCTGTCTCTTTGCCACCAGATACATATCCTTTATCTTGGTTTTTGTATATTGCTCTTCTTGCTGTCTCTTTGCCACCAGATACATATCCTTCATCTTGGTTTTTGTATATTGCTCTTCTTGCTGTCTCTTTGCCACCAGATACATATCCTTCATCTTGGTTTTTGTATATTGCTCTTCTTGCTGTCTCTTTGCCACCAGATACATATCCTTCATCTTGGTTTTTGTAAATGCTCTTCTTGCTGTCTCTTTGCCACCAGATACATATCCTTCATCTTGGTTTTTGTATATTGCTCTTCTTGCTGTCTCTTTGCCACTAGATACATATCTTCATCTTGGTTTTTGTATATTGCTCTTCTTGCTGTCTCTTTGCCACCAGATACATATCCTTCATCTTGGTTTTTGTATATTGCTCTTCTTGCTGTCTCTTTGCCACCAGATACATATCCTTCATCTTGGTTTTTGTAAATTGCTCTTTTTGCTGTCTCTTTGCCACCAGATACATATCCTTCATCTTGGTTTTTGTATATTGCTCTTCTTGCTGTCTCTTTGCCACCAGATACATATCCTTCATCTTGGTTTTTGTATATTGCTCTTCTTGCTGTCTCTTTGCCATCAGATACATATCCTTCATCTTGGTTTTTGTATATTGCTCTTCTTGCTGTCTCTTTGCCACCAGATACATATCCTTCATCTTGGTTTTTGTATATTGCTCTTCTTGCTGTCTCTTTGCCACCAGATACATATCCTTCATCTTGGTTTTTGTAAATGCTCTTCTTGCTGTCTCTTTGCCACCAGATACATATCCTTCATCTTGGTTTTTGTATATTGCTCTTCTTGCTGTCTCTTTGCCACCAGATACATATCCTTCATCTTGGTTTTTGTATATTGCTCTTCTTGCTGTCTCTTTGCCACCAGATACATATCCTTCACCTTTTGTTTTTTGTATATTGCTCTTCTTGCTGTCCTCTTTGCCACCAGATACATATTCGTCATCTTGGTTTTTGTATATTGCTCTTCTTGCTGTCTCTTTGCCACCAGATACATATCCTTCATCTTGTTTTTTGTATATTGCTCTTCTTGATGTCTCTTTGCCACCAGATACATATCCTTCATCTTGGTTTTTGTATATTGCTCTTCTTGCTGTCTCTTTGCCACCAGATACATATCCTTCATCTTGGTTTTTGTATATTGCTCTTCTTGCTGTCTCTTTGCCACCAGATACATATCCTTCCTCTTGGTTTTTATATATTGCTCTTCTTGCTGTCTCTTTGCCCCCAGATACATATCCTTCATCTTGGTTTTTGTATATTGCTCTTCTTGCTGTCTCTTTGCCACCAGATACATATCCTTCATCTTAGTTTTTGTATATTGCTCTTCTTGCTGTCTCTTTGCCACCAGATACATATCCTTCATCTTGGTTTTTGTATATTGCTCTTCTTGCTGTCTCTTTGCCACCAGATACATATCCTTCATCTTGGTTTTTGTATATTGCTCTTCTTGCTGTCTCTTTGCCACCAGATACATATCCTTCATCTTGGTTTTTGTATATGGCTCTTCTTGCTGTCTCTTTGCCACCAGATACATATCCTTCATCTTGGTTTTTGTATATTGCTCTTCTTGCTGTCTCTTTGCCACCAGATACATATCCTTAATCTTGGTTTTTGTCTATTGCTCTTCTTGCTGTCTCTTTGCCACCAGATACATATCCTTCATCTTGATTTTTGTATATTGCTCTTCTTGCTGTCTCTTTGCCACCAGATACATATCCTTCGTCTTGGTTTTTGTATATTGCTCTTCTTGCTGTCTCTTTGCCACCAGATACATATCCTTCATCTTGGTTTTTGTATATTGCTCTTCTTGCTGTCCTCTTTGCCACCAGATACATATCCTTCATCTTAGTTTTTGTATATTGCTCTTCTTGCTGTCTCTTTGCCACCAGATACATATCCTTCATCTTGGTTTTTGTATATTGCTCTTCTTGCTGTCTTTTTGCCACCAGATACATATCCTTCATCTTGGTTTTTGTATATGGCTCTTATTGCTGTCTCTTTGCCACCAGATACATATCCTTTATCTTGGTTTTTGTATATTGCTCTTCTTGTTGTCTCTTTGCCACCAGATACATATCCTTCATCTTGGTTTTTGTATATTTCTCTTCTTGCTGTCTCTTTGCCACCAGATACATATCCTTCATCTTGGTTTTTGTATATTGCTCTTCTTGCTGTCTCTTTGCCACCAGATACATATCCTTCATCTTGGTTTTTGTATATTGCTCTTCTTGCTGTCTCTTTGCCACCAGATACATATCCTTCATCTTGGTTTTTGTATATTGCTCTTCTTGCTGTCTCTTTGCCATCAGATACATATCCTTCATCTTGGTTTTTGTATATTGCTCTTCTTGCTGTCTCTTTGCCATCAGATACATATCCTTCATCTTGGTTTTTGTAAATTGCTCTTCTTGATGTCTCTTTGCCACCAGATACATATCCTTCATCTTGGTTTTTGTATATTGCTCTTCTTGCTGTCTCTTTGCCATCAGATACATATCCTTCATCTTGGTGTTTGTATATTGCTCTTCTTGCTGTCTCTTTGCCATCAGATACATATCCTTCATCTTAGTTTTTGTATATTGCTCTTCTTGCTGTCTCTTTGCCATCAGATACATATCCTTCATCTTGGTTTTTGTAAATTGCTCTTCTTGCTGTCTCTTTGCCACCAGATACATATCCTTCATCTTGGTTTTTGTATATTGCTCTTCTTGCTGTCTCTTTGCCACCAGATACATATCCTTCATCTTGGTTTTTGTATATTGCTCTTCTTGCTGTCTGTTTGCCATCAGATACATATCCTTCATCTTGGTGTTTGTACATTGCTCTTCTTGCTGTCTCTTTGCCATCAGATACATATCCTTCATCTTGGTTTTTTTATATTGCTATTCTTGCTGTCTCTTTGCCATCAGATACATATCTTTCATCTTGGTTTTTGTATATTGCTCTTCTTGCTGTCTCTTTGCCACCAGATACATATCCTTCATCTTGGTTTTTGTATATTGCTCTTCTTGCTGTCTCTTTGCCATCTGATACATATCCTTCATCTTGGTTGTTGTATATTGCTCTTCTTGCTGTCTCTTTGCCATCAGATACATATCCTTCATCTTGGTTTTTGTAAATTGCTCTTCTTGCTGTCTCTTTGCCACCAGATACATATCCTTCATCTTGGTTTTTGTATATTGCTCTTCTTGCTGTCTCTTTGCCACCAGATACATATCCTTCATCTTGGTTTTTGTAAATTGCTCTTCTTGCTGTCTCTTTGCCACCAGATACATATCCTTCATATTGGTTTTTGTATATTGCTCTTCTTGCTGTCTCTTTGCCACCAGATACATATCCTTCATCTTGGTTTTTGTATATTGCTCTTCTTGCTGTCTATTTGCCATCAGATACATATCTTTCATCTTGGTTTTTGTAAATTGCTCTTCTTGCTGTCTCTTTGCCACCAGATACATATCCTTCATCTTGGTGTTTGTATATTGCTCTTCTTGCTGTCTCTTTGCAACCAGATACATATCCTTCATCTTGGTTTTTGTAAATCGCTCTTCTTGCTGTCTCTTTGCCACCAGATACATATCCTTCATCTTGGTTTTTGTATATTGCTCTTCTTGCTGGCTCTTTGCCACCAGATACATATCCTTCATCTTGGTTTTTGTAAATTGCTCTTCTTGCTGTCTGTTTGCCACCAGATACATATCCTTCATCTTGGTTTTTGTAAATTGCTCTTCTTGCTGTCTCTTTGCCACCAGATACATATCCTTCATCTTGGTTTTTGTATATTGCTCTTCTTGCTGTCTCTTTGCCACCAGATACACATCCTTCATCTTGGTTTTTGTATATTGCTCTTCTTGCTGTCTCTTTGCCATCAGATACATATCTTTCATCTTGGTTTTTGTATATTGCTCTTCTTGCTGTCTCTTTGCCACCAGATACATATCCTTCATCTTGGTGTTTGTACATTGCTCTTCTTGCTGTGTCTTTGCCATCAGATACATATCCTTCATCTTGGTTTTTGTAAATTGCTCTTCTTGCTTTCTGTTTGCCATCAGATACATATCCTTCATCTTGGTTTTTGTAAATTGCTCTTCTTGCTGTCTCTTTGCCATCAGATACATATCCTTCATCTTGGTTTTTGTAAATTGCTCTTCTTGCTTTCTGTTTGCCATCAGATACATATCCTTCATCTTGGTGTTTGTACATTGCTCTTCTTGCTGTGTCTTTGCCATCAGATACATATCCTTCATCTTGGTTTTTGTATATTGCTATTCTTGCTGTCTCTTTGCCATCAGATACATATCTTTCATCTTGGTTTTTGTATATTGCTCTTCTTGCTGTCTCTTTGCCACCAGATACATATCCTTCATCTTGGTTTTTGTATATTGCTCTTCTTGCTGTCTCTTTGCCATCAGATACATATACTTCATCTTGGTTGTTGTATATTGCTCTTCTTGCTGTCTCTTTGCCATCAGATACATATCCTTCATCTTGGTTTTTGTAAATTGCTCTTCTTGCTGTCTCTTTGCCACCAGATACATATCCTTCATCTTGGTTTTTGTATATTGCTCTTCTTGCTGTCTCTTTGCCACCAGATACATATCCTTCATCTTGGTTTTTGTAAATTGCTCTTCTTGCTGGCTCTTTGCCACCAGATACATATCCTTCAGTTTGGTTTTTGTATATTGCTCTTCTTGCTGTCTCTTTGCCACCAGATACATATCCTTCATCTTGGTTTTTGTATATTGCTCTTCTTGCTGTCTCTTTGCCATCAGATACATATCTTTCATCTTGGTTTTTGTAAATTGCTCTTCTTGCTGTCTCTTTGCCACCAGATACATATCCTTCATCTTGGTGTTTGTATATTGCTCTTCTTGCTGTCTCTTTGCCACCAGATACATATCCTTCATCTTGGTTTTTGTAAATTGCTCTTCTTGCTGTCTCTTTGCCACCAGATACATATCCTTCATCTTGGTTTTTGTATATTGCTCTTCTTGCTGGCTCTTTGCCACCAGATACATATCCTTCATCTTGGTTTTTGTAAATTGCTCTTCTTGCTGTTTCTTTGCCACCAGATACATATCCTTCATCTTGGTTTTTGTAAATTGCTCTTCTTGCTGTCTCTTTGCCACCAGATACATATCCTTCATCTTGGTTTTTGTATATTGCTCTTCTTGCTGTCTCTTTGCTACCAGATACACATCCTTCATCTTGGTTTTTGTATATTGCTCTTCTTGCTGTCTCTTTGCCATAAGATACATATCTTTCATCTTGGTTTTTGTATATTGCTCTTCTTGCTGTCTCTTTGCCACCAGATACATATCCTTCATCTTGGTTTTTGTATATTGCTCTTGTTGCTGTCTCTTTGCCACCAGATACATATCCTTTATCTTGGTTTTTGTAAATTGCTCTTCTTGCTGTCTCTTTGCCACCAGATACATATCCTTCATCTTGGTTTTTGTAAATTGCTCTTCTTGCTGTCTCTTTGCCACCAGATACATATCCTTATTCTTGGTGTTTGTATATTGCTCTTCTTGCTGTCTCTTTGCCATCAGATACATATCCTTCATCTTGGTTTTTGTATATTGCTATTCTTGCTGTCTCTTTGCCATCAGATACATATCTTTCATCTTGGTTTTTGTATATTGCTCTGGTTGCTGTCTCTTTGCCACCAGATACATATCCTTCATCTTGGTTTTTGTATATTGCTATTCTTGCTGTCTCTTTGCCATCAGATACATATCTTTCATCTTGGTTTTTGTATATTGCTCTTCTTGCTGTCTCTTTGCCACCAGATACATATCCTTCATCTTGGTTTTTGTATATTGCTCTTCTTGCTGTCTCTTTGCCATCAGATACATATCTTTCATCTTGGTTTTTGTATATTGCTCTTCTTGCTGTCTCTTTGCCACCAGATACATATCCTTCATCTTGGTTTTTGTAAATTGCTCTTCTTGCTGTCTCTTTGCCACCAGATACATATCCTTCATCTTGGTTTTTGTATATTGCTCTTCTTGCTGTTTCTTTGCCATCAGATACATATCCTTCATCTTGGTTTTTGTATATTGCTCTTCTTGCTGTCCTCTTTGCCACCAGATACATATCCTTCATCTTGGTGTTTGTATATTGCGCTTCTTGCTGTCTCTTTGCCACCAGATACATATCCTTCATCTTGGTTTTTGTATATTGCTCTTCTTGCTGTCTCTTTGCCACCAGATACATATCCTTTATCTTGGTTTTTGTATATGGCTCTTCTTGCGGTCTCTTTGCCACCAGATACATATCCTTCATCTTGGTTTTTATATATTGCTCTTCTTGCTGTCTCTTTGCCACCAGATACATATCCTCTATCTTGGTTTTTGTATATTGCTATTCTTGCTGTCTCTTTGCCATCAGATACATATCTTTCATCTTGGTTTTTGTATATTGCTCTTCTTGCTGTCTCTTTGCCACCGGATACATATCTTTCATCTTGGTTTTTGTATATTGCGCTTCTTGCTGTCTCTTTGCCACCAGATACATATCCTTCATCTTGGTTTTTGTATATTGCTCTTCTTGCTGTCTCTTTGCCATCAGATACATATCTTTCATCTTGGTTTTTGTATATTGCTCTTCTTGCTGTCCTCTTTGCCACCAGATACATATTTTTCATCTTGGTTTTTCTATATTGCTCTTCTTGCTGTCTCTTTGCCATCAGATACATATCTTTCATCTTGGTTTTTGTATATTGCTCTTCTTGCTGTCTCTTTGCCACCAGATACATATCCTTCATATTGGTTTTTGTATATTGCTCTTCTTGCTGTCTCTTTGCCACCAGATACATATCCTTCATCTTGGTTTTTGTATAGTGCTCTTCTTGCTGTCTCTTTGCCATCAGATACATATCCTTCATCTTGGTTTTTGTATATTGCTCTTCTTGCTGTCCTCTTTGCTACCAGATACATATCCTTCATCTTAGTGTTTGTATATTGCGCTTCTTGCTGTCTCTTTGCCACCAGATACATATCCTTCATCTTGGTTTTTGTATATTGCTCTTCTTGCTGTCTCTTTGCCATCAGATACATATCTTTCATCTTGGTTTTTGTATATTGCTCTTCTTGCTGTCTCTTTGCCATCAGATACATATCTTTCATCTTGGTTTTTGTATATTGCTCTTCTTGCTGTCTCTTTGCCACCAGATACATATCCTTCATCTTGGTTTTTGTATATTGCTCTTCTTGCTGTCCTCTTTGCCACCAGATACATATTCTTAATCTTGGTTTTTGTATATTGCTCTTCTTGCTGTTTCTTTGCCATCAGATACATATCCTTCATCTTGGTGTTTGAATATTGCTCTTCTTGCTGTCTCTTTGCCATCAGATACATATCCTTCATCTTGGTTTTTTTATATTGGTCTGGTTGCTGTCTCTTTGCCACCAGATACATATCCTTCATCTTGGTTTTTGTATATTGCTCTTCTTGCTGTCTCTTTGCCATCAGATACATATCTTTCATCTTGGTTTTTGTAAATTGCTCTTCTTGCTGTCTCTTTGCCATCAGATACATATCTTTCATCTTGGTTTTTGTATATTGCTCTTCTTGCTGTCTCTTTGCCACCAGATACATATCCTTTATCTTGGTTTTTTTGTATTGCTCTGGTTGCTGTCTCTTTGCCACCAGATACATATCCTTCATCTTGGTTTTTGTATATTGCTATTCTTGCTGTCTCTTTGCCATCAGATACATATCTTTCATCTTGGTTTTTGTATATTGCTCTTCTTGCTGTCTCTTTGCCACCAGATACATATCCTTCATCTTGGTTTTTGTATATTGCTCTTCTTGCTGTCTCTTTGCCATCAGATACATATCTTTCATCTTGGTTTTTGTATATTGCTCCTCTTGCTGTCTCTTTGCCACCAGATACATATCCTTCATCTTGGTTTTTGTAAATTGCTCTTCTTGCTGTCTCTTTGCCACCAGATACATATCCTTCATCTTGGTTTTTGTATATTGCTCTTCTTGCTGTTTCTTTGCCATCAGATACATATCTTTCATCTTGGTTTTTGTATATTGCTCTTCTTGCTGTCCTCTTTGCCACCAGATACATATCCTTCATCTTGGTGTTTGTATATTGCGCTTCTTGCTGTCTCTTTGCCACCAGATACATATCCTTCATCTTGGTTTTTGTATATTGCTCTTCTTGCTGTCTCTTTGCCACCAGATACATATCCTTTATCTTGGTTTTTGTATATGGCTCTTCTTGCGGTCTCTTTGCCACCAGATACATATCCTTCATCTTGGTTTTTATATATTGCTCTTCTTGCTGTCTCTTTGCCACCAGATACATATCTTTCATCTTGGTTTTTGTAAATTGCTCTTCTTGCTGTCTCTTTGCTACCAGATACATATCCTTCATCTTGGTTTTTTTATATTGCTCTGGTTGCTGTCTCTTTGCCACCAGATACATATCCTTCATCTTGGTTTTTGTATATTGCTATTCTTGCTGTCTCTTTGCCATCAGATACATATCTTTCATCTTGGTTTTTGTATATTGCTCTTCTTGCTGTCTCTTTGCCACCGGATACATATCTTTCATCTTGGTTTTTGTATATTGCGCTTCTTGCTGTCTCTTTGCCACCAGATACATATCCTTCATCTTGGTTTTTGTATATTGCTCTTCTTGCTGTCTCTTTGCCATCAGATACATATCTTTCATCTTGGTTTTTGTATATTGCTCTTCTTGATGTCCTCTTTGCCACCAGATACATATTTTTCATCTTGGTTTTTCTATATTGCTCTTCTTGCTGTCTCTTTGCCATCAGATACATATCTTTCATCTTGGTTTTTGTATATTGCTCTTCTTGCTGTCTCTTTGCCACCAGATACATATCCTTCATATTGGTTTTTGTATATTGCTCTTCTTGCTGTCTCTTTGCCACCAGATACATATCCTTCATCTTGGTTTTTGTATAGTGCTCTTCTTGCTGTCTCTTTGCCATCAGATACATATCCTTCATCTTGGTTTTTGTATATTGCTCTTCTTGCTGTCCTCTTTGCCACCAGATACATATCCTTCATCTTGGTTTTTGTATATTGCTCTTCTTGCTGTCTCTTTGCCATCAGATACATATCTTTCATCTTGGTTTTTGTATATTGCTCTTCTTGCTGTCTCTTTGCCACCAGATACATATCCTTCATCTTTGTTTTTGTATATTGCTCTTCTTGCTGTCCTCTTTGCCACCAGATACATATCCTTCATATTGGTTTTTGTATATTGCTCTTCTTGCTGTCTCTTTGCCACCAGATACATATCCTTCATCTTGGTTTTTGTATATTGCTCTTCTTGCTGTCTATTTGCCATCAGATACATATCTTTCATCTTGGTTTTTGTAAATTGCTCTTCTTGCTGTCTCTTTGCCACCAGATACATATCCTTCATCTTGGTGTTTGTATATTGCTCTTCTTGCTGTCTCTTTGCAACCAGATACATATCCTTCATCTTGGTTTTTGTAAATCGCTCTTCTTGCTGTCTCTTTGCCACCAGATACATATCCTTCATCTTGGTTTTTGTATATTGCTCTTCTTGCTGGCTCTTTGCCACCAGATACATATCCTTCATCTTGGTTTTTGTAAATTGCTCTTCTTGCTGTCTGTTTGCCACCAGATACATATCCTTCATCTTGGTTTTTGTAAATTGCTCTTCTTGCTGTCTCTTTGCCACCAGATACATATCCTTCATCTTGGTTTTTGTATATTGCTCTTCTTGCTGTCTCTTTGCCACCAGATACACATCCTTCATCTTGGTTTTTGTATATTGCTCTTCTTGCTGTCTCTTTGCCATCAGATACATATCTTTCATCTTGGTTTTTGTATATTGCTCTTCTTGCTGTCTCTTTGCCACCAGATACATATCCTTCATCTTGGTTTTTGTATATTGCTCTTCTTGCTGTCTCTTTGCCACCAGATACATATCCTTCATCTTGGTTTTTGTATATTGCTCTTCTTGCTTTCTGTTTGCCATCAGATACATATCCTTCATCTTGGTGTTTGTACATTGCTCTTCTTGCTGTGTCTTTGCCATCAGATACATATCCTTCATCTTGGTTTTTGTATATTGCTATTCTTGCTGTCTCTTTGCCATCAGATACATATCTTTCATCTTGGTTTTTGTATATTGCTCTTCTTGCTGTCTCTTTGCCACCAGATACATATCCTTCATCTTGGTTTTTGTATATTGCTCTTCTTGCTGTCTCTTTGCCATCAGATACATATACTTCATCTTGGTTGTTGTATATTGCTCTTCTTGCTGTCTCTTTGCCATCAGATACATATCCTTCATCTTGGTTTTTGTAAATTGCTCTTCTTGCTGTCTCTTTGCCACCAGATACATATCCTTCATCTTGGTTTTTGTATATTGCTCTTCTTGCTGTCTCTTTGCCACCAGATACATATCCTTCATCTTGGTTTTTGTAAATTGCTCTTCTTGCTGTCTCTTTGCCACCAGATACATATCCTTCAGTTTGGTTTTTGTATATTGCTCTTCTTGCTGTCTCTTTGCCACCAGATACATATCCTTCATCTTGGTTTTTGTATATTGCTCTTCTTGCTGTCTCTTTGCCATCAGATACATATCTTTCATCTTGGTTTTTGTAAATTGCTCTTCTTGCTGTCTCTTTGCCACCAGATACATATCCTTCATCTTGGTGTTTGTATATTGCTCTTCTTGCTGTCTCTTTGCCACCAGATACATATCCTTCATCTTGGTTTTTGTAAATTGCTCTTCTTGCTGTCTCTTTGCCACCAGATACATATCCTTCATCTTGGTTTTTGTATATTGCTCTTCTTGCTGGTTCTTTGCCACCAGATACATATCCTTCATCTTGGTTTTTGTAAATTGCTCTTCTTGCTGTTTCTTTGCCACCAGATACATATCCTTCATCTTGGTTTTTGTAAATTGCTCTTCTTGCTGTCTCTTTGCCACCAGATACATATCCTTCATCTTGGTTTTTGTATATTGCTCTTCTTGCTGTCTCTTTGCCACCAGATACACATCCTTCATCTTGGTTTTTGTATATTGCTCTTCTTGCTGTCTCTTTGCCATAAGATACATATCTTTCATCTTGGTTTTTGTATATTGCTCTTCTTGCTGTCTCTTTGCCACCAGATACATATCCTTCATCTTGGTTTTTGTATATTGCTCTTGTTGCTGTCTCTTTGCCACCAGATACATATTCTTTATCTTGGTTTTTGTAAATTGCTCTTCTTGCTGTCTCTTTGCCACCAGATACATATCCTTCATCTTGGTTTTTGTAAATTGCTCTTCTTGCTGTCTCTTTGCCACCAGATACATATCCTTATTCTTGGTGTTTGTATATTGCTCTTCTTGCTGTCTCTTTGCCATCAGATACATATCTTTCATCTTGGTTTTTGTATATTGCTCTTCTTGCTGTCTCTTTGCCACCAGATACATATCCTTCATCTTGGTTTTTGTATATTGCTCTTGTTGCTGTCTCTTTGCCACCAGATACATATTCTTTATCTTGGTTTTTGTAAATTGCTCTTCTTGCTGTCTCTTTGCCACCAGATACATATCCTTCATCTTGGTTTTTGTAAATTGCTCTTCTTGCTGTCTCTTTGCCACCAGATACATATCCTTATTCTTGGTGTTTGTATATTGCTCTTCTTGCTGTCTCTTTGCCATCAGATACATATCCTTCATCTTGGTTTTTGTATATTGCTATTCTTGCTGTCTCTTTGCCATCAGATACATATCTTTCATCTTGGTTTTTGTATATTGCTCTTCTTGCTGTCTCTTTGCCACCAGATACATATCCTTCATCTTGGTGTTTGTATATTGCTCTTCTTGCTGTCTCTTTGCCATCAGATACATATCTTTCATCTTGGTTTTTGTATATTGCTCTTCTTGCTGTCTCTTTGCCACCAGATACATATCCTTCATCTTGGTTTTTGTAAATTGCTCTTCTTGCTGTCTCTTTGCCACCAGATACATATCCTTCATCTTGGGTTTTGTATATTGCTCTTCTTGCTGTTTCTTTGCCATCAGATACATATCCTTCATCTTGGTTTTTGTATATTGCTCTTCTTGCTGTCCTCTTTGCCACCAGATACATATCCTTCATCTTGGTGTTTGTATATTGCGCTTCTTGCTGTCTCTTTGCCACCAGATACATATCCTTCATCTTGGTTTTTGTATATTGCTCTTCTTGCTGTCTCTTTGCCACCAGATACATATCTTTTATCTTGGTTTTTGTATATGGCTCTTCTTGCGGTCTCTTTGCCACCAGATACATATCCTTCATCTTGGTTTTTATATATTGCTCTTCTTGCTGTCTCTTTGCCACCAGATACATATCCTTCATCTTGGTTTTTGTATATTGCTATTCTTGCTGTCTCTTTGCCATCAGATACATATCTTTCATCTTGGTTTTTGTATATTGCTCTTCTTGCTGTCTCTTTGCCACCGGATACATATCTTTCATCTTGGTTTTTGTATATTGCGCTTCTTGCTGTCTCTTTGCCACCAGATACATATCCTTCATCTTGGTTTTTGTATATTGCTCTTCTTGCTGTCTCTTTGCCATCAGATACATATCTTTCATCTTGGTTTTTGTATATTGCTCTTCTTGCTGTCCTCTTTGCCACCAGATACATATTTTTCATCTTGGTTTTTCTATATTGCTCTTCTTGCTGTCTCTTTGCCATCAGATACATATCTTTCATCTTGGTTTTTGTATATTGCTCTTCTTGCTGTCTCTTTGCCACCAGATACATATCCTTCATATTGGTTTTTGTATATTGCTCTTCTTGCTGTCTCTTTGCCACCAGATACATATCCTTCATCTTGGTTTTTGTATAGTGCTCTTCTTGCTGTCTCTTTGCCATCAGATACATATCCTTCATCTTGGTTTTTGTATATTGCTCTTCTTGCTGTCCTCTTTGCCACCAGATACATATCCTTCATCTTGGTGTTTGTATATTGCGCTTCTTGCTGTCTCTTTGCCACCAGATACATATCCTTCATCTTGGTTTTTGTATATTGCTCTTCTTGCTGTCTCTTTGCCATCAGATACATATCTTTCATCTTGGTTTTTGTATATTGCTCTTCTTGCTGTCTCTTTGCCATCAGATACATATCTTTCATCTTGGTTTTTGTATATTGCTCTTCTTGCTGTCTCTTTGCCACCAGATACATATCCTTCATCTTGGTTTTTGTATATTGCTCTTCTTGCTGTCCTCTTTGCCACCAGATACATATTCTTAATCTTGGTTTTTGTATATTGCTCTTCTTGCTGTTTCTTTGCCATCAGATACATATCCTTCATCTTGGTGTTTGAATATTGCTCTTCTTGCTGTCTCTTTGCCATCAGATACATATCCTTCATCTTGGTTTTTTTATATTGCTCTGGTTGCTGTCTCTTTGCCACCAGATACATATCCTTCATCTTGGTTTTTGTATATTGCTCTTCTTGCTGTCTCTTTGCCATCAGATACATATCTTTCATCTTGGTTTTTGTAAATTGCTCTTCTTGCTGTCTCTTTGCCATCAGATACATATCTTTCATCTTGGTTTTTGTATATTGCTCTTCTTGCTGTCTCTTTGCCACCAGATACATATCCTTTATCTTGGTTTTTTTATATTGCTCTGGTTGCTGTCTCTTTGCCACCAGATACATATCCTTCATCTTGGTTTTTGTATATTGCTATTCTTGCTGTCTCTTTGCCATCAGATACATATCTTTCATCTTGGTTTTTGTATATTGCTCTTCTTGCTGTCTCTTTGCCACCAGATACATATCCTTCATCTTGGTTTTTGTATATTGCTCTTCTTGCTGTCTCTTTGCCATCAGATACATATCTTTCATCTTGGTTTTTGTATATTGCTCCTCTTGCTGTCTCTTTGCCACCAGATACATATCCTTCATCTTGGTTTTTGTAAATTGCTCTTCTTGCTGTCTCTTTGCCACCAGATACATATCCTTCATCTTGGTTTTTGTATATTGCTCTTCTTGCTGTTTCTTTGCCATCAGATACATATCCTTCATCTTGGTTTTTGTATATTGCTCTTCTTGCTGTCCTCTTTGCCACCAGATACATATCCTTCATCTTGGTGTTTGTATATTGCGCTTCTTGCTGTCTCTTTGCCACCAGATACATATCCTTCATCTTGGTTTTTGTATATTGCTCTTCTTGCTGTCTCTTTGCCACCAGATACATATCCTTTATCTTGGTTTTTGTATATGGCTCTTCTTGCGGTCTCTTTGCCACCAGATACATATCCTTCATCTTGGTTTTTATATATTGCTCTTCTTGCTGTCTCTTTGCCACCAGATACATATCTTTCATCTTGGTTTTTGTAAATTGCTCTTCTTGCTGTCTCTTTGCTACCAGATACATATCCTTCATCTTGGTTTTTTTATATTGCTCTGGTTGCTGTCTCTTTGCCACCAGATACATATCCTTCATCTTGGTTTTTGTATATTGCTATTCTTGCTGTCTCTTTGCCACCAGATACATATCTTTCATCTTGGTTTTTGTATATTGCGCTTCTTGCTGTCTCTTTGCCACCAGATACATATCCTTCATCTTGGTTTTTGTATATTGCTCTTCTTGCTGTCTCTTTGCCATCAGATACATATCTTTCATCTTGGTTTTTGTATATTGCTCTTCTTGATGTCCTCTTTGCCACCAGATACATATTTTTCATCTTGGTTTTTCTATATTGCTCTTCTTGCTGTCTCTTTGCCATCAGATACATATCTTTCATCTTGGTTTTTGTATATTGCTCTTCTTGCTGTCTCTTTGCCACCAGATACATATCCTTCATATTGGTTTTTGTATATTGCTCTTCTTGCTGTCTCTTTGCCACCAGATACATATCCTTCATCTTGGTTTTTGTATAGTGCTCTTCTTGCTGTCTCTTTGCCATCAGATACATATCCTTCATCTTGGTTTTTGTATATTGCTCTTCTTGCTGTCCTCTTTGCCACCAGGTACATATCCTTCATCTTGGTTTTTGTATATTGCTCTTCTTGCTGTCTCTTTGCCATCAGATACATATCTTTCATCTTGGTTTTTGTATATTGCTCTTCTTGCTGTCTCTTTGCCACCAGATACATATCCTTCATCTTTGTTTTTGTATATTGCTCTTCTTGCTGTCCTCTTTGCCACCAGATACATATTCTTAATCTTGGTTTTTGTATATTGCTCTTCTTGCTGTTTCTTTGCCATCAGATACATATCCTTCATCTTGGTGTTTGAATATTGCTCTTCTTGCTGTCTCTTTGCCATCAGATACATATCTTTCATCTTGGTTTTTGTATATTGCTCTTCTTGCTGTCTCTTTGCCACCAGATACATATCCTTCATCTTGGTTTTTGTATATTGCTCTTCTTGCTGTCTCTTTGCCACCAGATACATATCCTTCATCTTGGTTTTTGTATATTGCTCTTCTTGCTGTTTCTTTGCCATCAGATACATATCCTTTATCTTGGTTTTTGTATATTGCTCTTCTTGCTGTCCTCTTGGCCACCAGATACATATCCTTCATCTTGGTGTTTGTATATTGCGCTTCTTGCTGTCTCTTTGCCACCAGATGCATATCCTTCATCTTGGTTTTTGTATATTGCTCTTCTTGCTGTCTCTTTGCCATCAGATACATATCCTTCATCTTGTTTTTTGTATATTGCTCTTCTTGCTGTCTCTTTGCCATCAGATACATATCCTTCATCTTGGTGTTTGTATATTGCGCTTCTTGCTGTCTCTTTGCCACCAGATACATATCCTTCATCTTGGTTTTTGTATATTGCTCTTCTTGCTGTCTCTTTGCCACCAGATACATATCCTTTATCTTGGTTTTTGTATATGGCTCTTCTTGCTGTCTCTTTGCTACCAGATACATATCCTTCATCTTGGTTTTTGTATATTGCTCTTCTTGCTGTCTCTTTGCCACCAGATACATATCTTTCATCTTGGTTTTTGTATATTGCTCTTCTTGCTGTCCTCTTTGCCACCAGATACATATCCTTCATCTTGGTTTTTGTATATTGCTCTGGTTGCTGTCTCTTTGCCACCAGATACATATCCTTCATCTTGGTGTTTGTATATTGCTTTTCTTGCTGTCTCTTTTCCATCAGGTACATATCTTTCATCTTGGTTTTTGTATATTGCTCTTCTTGCTGTCTCTTTGCCACCAGATACATATCCTTCATCTTGGTTTTTGTATATTGCTCTTCTTGCTGTCTCTTTGCCACCAGATACATATCCTTCATCTTGGTTTTTGTATATTGCTCTTCTTGCTGTTTCTTTGCCATCAGATACATATCCTTCATCTTGTTTTTTGTATATTTCTCTTCTTGCTGTCCTCTTTGCCACCAGATACATATCCTTCATCTTGGTGTTTGTATATTGCGCTTCTTGCTGTCTCTTTGCCACCAGATACATATCCTTTATCTTGGTTTTTGTATATTGCTCTTCTTGCTGTCTCTTTGCCATCAGATACATATCTGTCATCTTGGTTTTTGTAAATTGCTCTTCTTGCTGTCTCTTTGCTACCAGATACATATCCTTCATCTTGGTTTTTTTTATATTGCTCTGGTTGCTGTCTCTTTGCCACCAGATACATATCCTTCATCTTGGTTTTTGTATATTGCTATTCTTGCTGTCTCTTTACCATCAGATACATATCTTTCATCTTGGTTTTTGTATATTGCTCTTCGTGCTGTCTCTTTGCCACCGGATACATATCTTTCATCTTGGTTTTTGTATATTGCGCTTCTTGCTGTCTCTTTGCCACCAGATACATATCCTTCATCTTGGTTTTTGTATATTGCTCTTCTTGCTGTCTCTTTGCCATCAGATACATATCTTTCATCTTGGTTTTTGTATATTGCTCTTCTTGCTGTCCTCTTTGCCACCAGATACATATTTTTCATCTTGGTTTTTCTATATTGCTCTTCTTTGCTGTCTCTTTGCCATCAGATACATATCTTTCATCTTGGTTTTTGTATATTGCTCTTCTTGCTGTCCTCTTTGCCACCAGATACATATCCTTCATCTTGGTTTTTGTATATTGCTCTTCTTGCTGTCTCTTTGCCATCAGATACATATCTTTCATCTTGGTTTTTGTATATTGCTCTTCTTGCTGTCTCTTTGCCACCAGATACATATCCTTCATCTTGGTTTTTGTATATTGCTCTTCTTGCTGTCTCTTTGCCATCAGATACATATCTTTCATCTTGGTTTTTGTATATTGCTCTTCTTGCTGTCTCTTTGCCACCAGATACATATCCTTCATCTTGGTTTTTGTAAATTGCTCTTCTTGCTGTCTCTTTGCCACCAGATACATATCCTTCATCTTGGTTTTTGTATATTGCTCTTCTTGCTGTTTCTTTGCCATCAGATACATATCTTTCATCTTGGTTTTTGTATATTGCTCTTCTTGCTGTCCTCTTTGCCACCAGATACATATCCTTCATCTTGGTGTTTGTATATTGCGCTTCTTGCTGTCTCTTTGCCACCAGATACATATCCTTCATCTTGGTTTTTGTATATTGCTCTTCTTGCTGTCTCTTTGCCACCAGATACATATCCTTTATCTTGGTTTTTGTATATGGCTCTTCTTGCTGTCTCTTTGCCACCAGATACATATCCTTCATCTTGGTTTTTATATATTGCTCTTCTTGCTGTCTCTTTGCCACCAGATACATATCTTTCATCTTGGTTTTTGTAAATTGCTCTTCTTGCTGTCTCTTTGCCACCAGATACATATCCTTCATCTTGGTTTTTGTATATTGCTCTGGTTGCTGTCTCTTTGCCACCAGATACATATCCTTCATCTTGGTTTTTGTATATTGCTCTTCTTGCTGTCTTTTTGCCATCAGATACATATCCTTCATCTTGGTTTTTGTAAATTGCTCTTCTTGCTGTCTCTTTGCCACCAGATACATATCCTTCATCTTGGTTTTTGTATATTGCTCTTCTTGCTGTCTCTTTGCCACCAGATACATATCCTTATTCACTAAACCTCTTCTACACTCACTCCATCGTTTCCACTTTTCTATGATACACATTTCTACATTTTTATTTCACTATCGTGTCACCCCATATATTGAAGGCCCTTTCATCCCCCCACAAGTCTTGTTTGTTACATTCAACAGTTTATCTTTAACCTCTTCCCCGCTTAGCAGTATTCTTCATTCAACTTCCACATCTTCTCCTGGGAATAAACTGTCTTTAACTCATGAGCTTTCTTCAATTTCAAGTCACAATTAACTGGTTTTTGCTGTGTTACAATTTCTTCACCAGTTCTTACTTTCACATAACTCAAGAGCTTTCTGTCCCTTTTCCTTACCAACAGATAATCTACTTGAGGCTTTGTTGTTCCAGATTCATATGTTACAAGATGGCTTTCCTTTTTTTTAAAACCAATATTTGCATCCAACATATCTATGGCAAGACCAAATTCTAACATGCTTTCTTCTGTATTCCTATCACCTTATCCATTTCCTCAGTGTACACCCTCAAAATGACCAGGGGTCTCTCCAAGAGCTGTTTTGCTGTGAAAAAGAATGGCACCAGCTGAATTTATATTTGTACAAAAGATTCAAGTGATTAATACTTAACAAAACTGAAAAGTTTGGAAAATGTTATGCAAATGTAACAAAATCTTTCAAGCCCAGCAACAATATCTATTTTAAAGATTACGGAAATAGAAAAGTTAACTGAAAAGATGCTATTATTCAGAAATGAATTGGAAGACTAGTGTATATCGTCAAACATCCAAATTGATTGTTAAAATATATTATAACCATCTTAAAAAGAGATATACATCTGAACCAAATCATCTTAAGGAACAGCCTATTAAGGTAATTTATGACTTATTGGATGTACCGAAACATCAAATAGCACCAGAACAGAAACATCAGTTCTTGATGTGAAAAGAAATAACGGGAAAAGAAAAACATTCATTAATCCCACCAGATCCAATGACAACAACGTCCATGTCACATGCATGGACAGCTTTTAGAAATTGGCTTCCAAACTAATCTATCTCTGACTAGGTCTTTCCTGAAATCCAACAAGTTTTCTTTGGAAGTCATTTACTTAGATGAGACAAGATTTTTTATAAGCCTGATGCCAACCTAGTGAGGTGATGGGAACCAGTACTTTTATTGAGACACCATCTCTAGGTGATTGCCTAAAGAGTGCTTCACCTGCCTTTATCTAATTCTTTATTTGCTGCTCACTTATTCCCGCAACCACTTTCAGGACCTGATCCATCAACTTTAAGCCTTTGTAATTACATCTATCTAATGTCTTTTTCACCTGCAGCCGTGGACATTTTCTGTAATAACGCTCGAGTATCATGCGGCCTTACACTTTTTCATCTTACTCACAGCTTTCCATACCATTTCTAATGACTGGTCCAACTTCTGCAACTTTGAGATTTTCTCCGTCCCATATTCAGCAACTGCTCATAACATTTCCTAGCATTCCCGTTCATCGGTTGCTAGTAACCCATTGTCATCTCGAATACACTTCTCTCCGACATTATCTCTATTTGTCATTCTCGTCTGTTTAGCTTTCCTGAATACTTCATTCTTCTCGTTATCCCTTCGTATCTGGAAAGCGAGCTTCCACCTTGGTTTTGTAAATTGCTCTTCTAAGTATACAACATCTCTTGACACTCTGTCAAAAGCTTTCTCCAAATCCACAAAAGCAAAATACAGGTTCTTCTTCCTACCAAGGTACTTCTCTTGGATTTTATCTCAGGATAAATATTTCATCTATGCTTATCTGACTTCTTATTTGCTGCTTAATTATTCTCTCAACCACTTTCAAGACATGATCCATCAACTTTAAGCCTCCGTAATTACCTCTATCGAAGGCTCCTCGTTTACCCTTGTAACAGTTCACAATTTTACTAAGATAACAGTCTTTCGGAACAACTTCTTTTATGATCTGATTTGTCAAGTCTGTGATCATCTCGATGCTTGTTTCACCTACTGCCTTCAAAATTTCTGTAACAACACTTGAGTGTTCTGTGGCCTTAAACTTCTTCATCTTACAGCTTCCCATAACATTTCTTTCTCAATTCTCATGACTGACCAGATTTTCTCCATCCCATGAAAAATCAGTATTCAGTAATCTCTTATAATATCATTTTTAAACATTGTCCCATTCATTGTTATTTCGAATGCACTTCTCGCCAATATTATCTTTATTTGTCTTTGTCATCTGTTTAGCTTTCCGGAATACTTCATTCTTCTGGTGATCCCTTTATAATATATTTGGAAACCTAGTTTGCTCAGTCTCAGTGGCAAGACCAAATTCTATTATGCTTTCTTCTTCTGTATCAAAAGCAAAATACAGCTTCTTCTTCCTACCAAGGTACTTCTCTTGGATTTTATCTCAGGATAAATATTTCATCTATGCTTATCTGACTTCTTATTTGTGCTTTCTTCTTCTGTATTCCTATGACCAAATCAATTTCCTTCATGAATACCCTCAAAATCACCAGGTGACTTTCCAACATGACCATTCAAATCTCCTGCCATAGCAAGTACTTCCTTCTCATCAACCTTAGTAATTACTGTAATTAGCCTGTCATAAAACATATCTTTCACATCTTCATTCAACCCATATCATGATGCATAAATAGATATTGCTGTAAACATTTTCTCACCAACCATCAACTTCATCAGTATGATTTGCTCACTTAAATGATTAACTTCAACGACTTTAACCCTAACCCAACAGAGATTAATGCATCTTTCAAGAAAATTAATCTCTCCTGACCGTCCTTGCAAGCTTCCATCATTCAAACTGCACAATCTTAAGTTCGTCAAGTTTAATTTGGAAGACATTTCATTAATTGAAGCAAAGTTTTTATAGATTGGATGATCTTCCTAGTGCCAACCCAGTGTGGTGATGGGGACCAGTATTTTTTATCTAGACACCATGTCTAGGTGATTGCCCACCAAGGTAAAGAGTGTTTCATCTGTCTTCTTTTTTACTTGCTGTGAAAACAAATACTAATCACACCGGTTCTTGCTGTGAAAAAGAATAAGTGAAAAACAAAGAAATTACACCGGTTTTTATTATGAAAAGAATAACTAAAAAAACAACAAAAAATGTATTAGAATTAAACCTCGTCTTGATGTGAAAAAGAATAACTGAAAAAGTAAGAAGGAAAACATATTGTAATCAGACCAGTTCTTTGCTGTGAAATGGAAAACTTAGAAAACAAAAATAAAGCATATTGGAATCACATGAAAGGAAAAAAACATGAATTACACCAGTTTTTACTGTGGAAAAGAATAACAAAAATACAAAACTTTGGCTCACAAATACAAAACCTTGGATCACATATCACTAATAAGGAATAACTAAAAAAAAGAATGTATCTGAATCACATCAGTTCTTTTTGAGAAAAAGAAAACCATATTGGAATCACAAAAAAAACTGAAAATCAAAAAAGAAAACTTATTATAAATTATAAATTATAATCACTATGAAAAGAAGAAAAAGCAAAAAAGAAAATGTATTAGAATCGTCTTGCTGCAAAAAAATGAAAAGTATGAAACAATGTGAAAAAATAATCATAGAAAAACTGAAAGGAAAAACATTAGAATGAAGTTCCTGCTGTGAAAAAGAATAACAGAAATACAAAACCTTGGATCACACCAGTTCTTTCACTGATAAAGAATAACTAAAAAATAATGCATCTGAATCACATCGGTTCTTTCTGAGAATAACTGAAAATAAAAACATTGGGATCATAACGTTTTTTTGGGAATTATGAGCTATCTCACTTGGACCATTTGAAAATAAAATTAAGAAAATGTATGTGATCACATCGTTTTTTTTTTTTTAGAATGATTGAAAAGAAAAACATTGGGATCATAACGTTTTCTTTTTTTGTGAATTATTAGTTATCTCTCTTGGACCATTTGAAGATAAAAACAAGAAAATGTATCTGATCACATCGGTTTTTTCTTCAAAGAAGAATAACTGAAAAACAAAACAGAAAAACATATTGGAATCACACTAGTTTGAAAAAGAATAACTGAAAAACATAAAGAACAACATATTGGAATCACACTAGTTTGAAAAAGAATAACTGAAAAACAGAAAGAAAAACATATTGGAATCACACTAGTTTGAAAAAGAATAACTGAAAAACAGAAAGAAAAACATATTGGAATCACACTAGTTTGAAAAAGAATAACTGAAAAACAGAAAGAACAACATATTGGAATCACACTAGTTTGAAAAAGAATAACTGAAAAACAGAAAGAAAAACATATTGGAATCACACTAGTTTGAAAAAGAATAACTGAAAAACAGAAAGAACAACATATTGGAATCACACTAGTTTGAGAAAGAATAACTGAAAAACAGAAAGAAAAACATATTGGAATCACACTAGTTTGAAAAAGAATAACTGAAAAACAGAAAGAAAAACATATTGGAATCACACTAGTTTGAAAAAGAATAACTGAAAAACAGAAAGAACAACATATTGGAATCACACTAGTTTGAAAAAGAATAACTGAAAAACAGAAAGAAAAACATATTGGAATCACACTAGTTTGAAAAAGAATAACTGAAAAACAGAAAGAAAAACATATTGGAATCACACTAGTTTGAAAAAGAATAACTGAAAAACAGAAAGAACAACATATTGGAATCACACTAGTTTGAAAAAGAATAACTGAAAAACATAAAGAACAACATATTGGAATCACACTAGTTTGAAAAAGAATAACTGAAAAACATAAAGAACAACATATTGGAATCACACTAGTTTGAAAAAGAATAACTGAAAAACAGAAAGAACAACATATTGGAATCACACTAGTTTGAAAAAGAATAACTGAAAAACATAAAGAACAACATATTGGAATCACACTAGTTTGAAAAAGAATAACTGAAAAACAGAAAGAAAAACATATTGGAATCACACTAGTTTGAAAAAGAATAACTGAAAAACAGAAAGAACAACATATTGGAATCACACTAGTTTGAAAAAGAATAACTGAAAAACAGAAAGAAAAACATATTGGAATCACACTAGTTTGAAAAAGAATAACTGAAAAACAGAAAGAACAACATATTGGAATCACACTAGTTTGAAAAAGAATAACTGAAAAACAGAAAGAAAAACATATTGGAATCACACTAGTTTGAAAAAGAATAACTGAAAAACAGAAAGAAAAACATATTGGAATCACACTAGTTTGAAAAAGAATAACTGAAAAACAGAAAGAAAAACATATTGGAATCACACTAGTTTGAAAAAGAATAACTGAAAAACAGAAAGAACAACATATTGGAATCACACTAGTTTGAAAAAGAATAACTGAAAAACAGAAAGAAAAACATATTGGAATCACACTAGTTTGAAAAAGAATAACTGAAAAACAGAAAGAAAAACATATTGGAATCACACTAGTTTGAAAAAGAATAACTGAAAAACAGAAAGAAAAACATATTGGAATCACACTAGTTTGAAAAAGAATAACTGAAAAACAGAAAGAAAAACATATTGGAATCACACTAGTTTGAAAAAGAATAACTGAAAAACAGAAAGAAAAACATATTGGAATCACACTAGTTTGAAAAAGAATAACTGAAAAACAGAAAAAAAAACATATTGGAATCACACTAGTTTGAAAAAGAATAACTGAAAAACAGAAAGGACACCATTTCTCTTGGTGCATAAGAATAACTAAAAAACAACAAAGAAAACATTGTTATCACACCGATTTTTATGTTGAGAAAGAATGATTGAAAAACAAAGAAAAACATATTGGAATCATAACGGTTTTTTGGTGAAACGTTTGTGTATAAGAATAACTGAAAAAGAAAACCTGTTGGAATCATGCGGGTTTTTTGGTGAAACCGAAAACACTAAAAAGAAATTGTTGACTTTAAGTTGATTTTAACAACTAAACAGCTTTAACTTTATTGTTATAGTTTCATGAATTTTTTTTAATTATTGAAAATAATTTTTATTTTTATTGTTATAGTTTCATGAATATTTTTTAATTATTGAAAATAATTTTTATTTTTATTGTTATAATTTCACGAATATTGTTTAATTATTGAAAATAATTTTTATTTTTATTGTTTCATGAATATTTTTTAATTATTGAAAATAATTTTTATTTTTATTGTTATAGTTTCATGAATATTTTTTAATTATTGAAAATAATTTTTATTTTTATTGTTATAGTTTCATGAATATTTTTTAATTATTGAAAATAATTTTTATTTTTATTGTTATAGTTTCATGAATATTTTTTAATTATTGAAAATAATTTTTATTTTTATTGTTATAGTTTCATGAATATTTTTTAATTATTGAAAATAATTTTTATTTTTATTGTTATAGTTTCATGAATATTTTTTAATTAGTGAAAATAATTTTTATTTTTATTGTTTCATGAATATTTTTTAATTATTGAAAATAATGATTGAACATTACATGGAACATTTTCTTATTTTTCACAGATCCATCTCTCGATCAAACGACCATCATACCGAAAGGGAACAAGGTTTTTGTTTCTTCGAAACAATATTTTAACAACTGCAGTATGTGCTTGTATTATAACAGCATCTCTACGTGTAAATCGTAAGTTCTTTTATTTTTTCTGAAATGCAATTATATAGCAAGCTTTACAAGCATAAAGTATACATTTCATATGTCATACATTTTATTTTATTTATACAGGGTCTGTCATAAGTAACTATATATATATATGCTACAACAGCAGCTTTTGCTGTTATTACAACAGCAGGATAGTGCAGAGGGTCTGTATTTTCAGCAGAAGAAGGCACCAGCCCATTACGCTGCACTTCTACAAGACCAGCTGGATGACAACCTACTCGGTCGATGGATTGGCAGACATGGACCGCTTGAGTAGCTGTCTCCTTCGTCAGATTTAACCTCTCCCAGCTTTTTCCTGTGGATGGTTCTCAAAGACTATTCATCAAAACCTCGTAGAATAGTTGAACTCGAGGAACAAATCCGAGCTGCCATTGTTCAAGTACCATCTGAAGTGTGCATCAACGTATGCTGCTAAGTTCCTGAAAGACTAGCAAAGTGCAGTGTGATGATGTATGGAAGTGAAACCGGGCCAGTGAGGGTTGAGGACATGTGTTGCATGGAAAGAAATTATATAAGAATGATACAATGGATGTGTAATACGAGTCTTAAAGACAGGCTTAGATCCGATGACCTCAGAGGAAGATTAAATCTGGACAGTATATGTGTGCAGAACAGGAGACCTTGATGGTATTGCCTCATTGAAAGAATAAACGAGAGTTCTTTGGGTTAGTAGATGTAGAACAGTTGAGGTAGCAGGGTCAGTTGGCAGAGGGATGCTAAACCGAATGTGATGATCATGATGCAAAGAGCACTAAGCTTCATGGAGAAAACACACAGCTTTAATAAAAAAAACATGTTTTATGATGCAAAAAAACATGTTTTATGATGCAAAAAACTTAAGTGTACATTTTGTTAGTCTCTATATTTCAGTAGCATTTTTCTTCCATGCTACATTTATTATATTGAACTAAAATTGTATAATCATCTATGGAAGACCCTGTATATAATCATCTATGGCAGACCCTGTATATAATCATCTATGGCAGACCCTGTATATAATCATCTATGGCAGACCCTATATATAATCTGCTAAAGTGTTTACAAGTTATAAAAGAAACCACTTTATTAATCGTAATGAACATTTGCTATTGGTTGAATCATCATCTTCTGTTTCCGTTCAAACATAAAATTAAAATTGAAATGAAGAAAATACATCAATTTATATATTAACTAGGAGAACCGTTTGGAAATAGAAACTGAAGCATAATCTGCTATTCTCGAATATAATTTGTCTTCTAAAAAAGTAATCTGAATTAGTTTAATTTTCTCTGTTAATGTTAGTATTTGTTGTTACATAAGTCGTATGATGCTAACCGTTTGGAAATAGAAACTGAAGCATAATCTGCTATTCTCAAATAAAATTTGACTTCTAAAAAAGTAATCTGAATTAGTTTAATTTTCTCTGTTAATGTTAGTATTTGTTGTTACATAAGTCGTATGATGCTAACCGTTTGCAAATAGAAACTGAAGCATAATCTGCTATTCTCGAATAAAATTTGTCTTCTAAAAAAGTAATCTGAATTAGTTTAATTTTCTCTGTTAATGTTAGTATTTGTTGTTACATAAGTCGTATGATGCTAACCGTTTGGAAATAGAAACTGAAGCATAATCTGCTATTCTCGAATAAAATTTGACTTCTAAAAAAGTAATCTGAATTAGTTTAATTTTCTCTGTTAATGTTAGTATTTGTTGTTACATAAGTCGTATGATGCTAACCGTTTGGAAATAGAAACTGAAGCATAATCTGCTATTCTCGAATAAAATTTGTCTTCTAAAAAAGTAATCTGAATTAGTTTAATTTTCTCTGTTAATGTTAGTATTTGTTGTTACATAAGTCGTATGATGCTAACCGTTTGGAAATAGAAACTGAAGCATAATCTGCTATTCTCGAATAAAATTTGTCTTCTAAAAAAGTAATCTGAATTAGTTTAATTTTCTCTGTTAATGTTAGTATTTGTTGTTACATAAGTCGTATGATGCTAACCGTTTGGAAATAGAAACTGAAGCATAATCTGCTATTCTCGAATAAAATTTGTCTTCTAAAAAAGTAATCTGAATTAGTTTAATTTTCTCTGTTAATGTTAGTATTTGTTGTTACATAAGTCGTATGATGCTAACCGTTTGGAAATAGAAACTGAAGCATAATCTGCTATTCTCGAATAAAATTTGACTTCTAAAAAAGTAATCTGAATTAGTTTAATTTTCTCTGTTAATGTTAGTATTTGTTGTTACATAAGTCGTATGATGCTAACCGTTTGGAAATAGAAACTGAAGCATAATCTGCTATTCTCGAATAAAATTTGACTTCTAAAAAAGTAATCTGAATTAGTTTAATTTTCTCTGTTAATGTTAGTATTTGTTGTTACATAAGTCGTATGATGCTAACCGTTTGGAAATAGAAACTGAAGCATAATCTGCTATTCTCGAATAAAATTTGTCTTCTAAAAAAGTAATCTGAATTAGTTTAATTTTCTCTGTTAATGTTAGTATTTGTTGTTACATAAGTCGTATGATGCTAACCGTTTGGAAATAGAAACTGAAGCATAATCTGCTATTCTCGAATAAAATTTGACTTCTAAAAAAGTAATCTGAATTAGTTTAATTTTCTCTGTTAATGTTAGTATTTGTTGTTACATAAGTCGTATGATGCTAACCGTTTGGAAATAGAAACTGAAGCATAATCTGCTATTCTCGAATAAAATTTGTCTTCTAAAAAAGTAATCTGAATTAGTTTAATTTTCTCTGTTAATGTTAGTATTTGTTGTTACATAAGTCGTATGATGCTAACCGTTTGGAAATAGAAACTGAAGCATAATCTGCTATTCTCGAATAAAATTTGACTTCTAAAAAAGTAATCTGAATTAGTTTAATTTTCTCTGTTAATGTTAGTATTTGTTGTTACATAAGTCGTATGATGCTAACCGTTTGGAAATAGAAACTGAAGCATAATCTGCTATTCTCGAATAAAATTTGTCTTCTAAAAAAGTAATCTGAATTAGTTTAATTTTCTCTGTTAATGTTAGTATTTGTTGTTACATAAGTCGTATGATGCTAACCGTTTGGAAATAGAAACTGAAGCATAATCTGCTATTCTCAAATAAAATTTGACTTCTAAAAAAGTAATCTGAATTAGTTTAATTTTCTCTGTTAATGTTAGTATTTGTTGTTACATAAGTCGTATGATGCTAACCGTTTGGAAATAGAAACTGAAGCATAATCTGCTATTCTCGAATAAAATTTGTCTTCTAAAAAAGTAATCTGAATTAGTTTAATTTTCTCTGTTAATGTTAGTATTTGTTGTTACATAAGTCGTATGATGCTAACCGTTTGGAAATAGAAACTGAAGCATAATCTGCTATTCTCGAATAAAATTTGACTTCTAAAAAAGTAATCTGAATTAGTTTAATTTTCTCTGTTAATGTTAGTATTTGTTGTTACATAAGTCGTATGATGCTGTTCGGGATCGAGGGTCGTGTTCCCCCGATTATAAACGTGTTCAGTTGAATCAAGCAATGTTGCATGCAAAGACGGAGTAATAATTAATAAACAAAAATGAAGTAGTTCAAATAACGTTTATTGAACGTGTGTGTACGTGGAATGGTGAAGTGTGTGATGTATGCGTATGTGTCGATGGAAAAACAGTTCTTGAAAAGGTAATAGAAGAAATGAATCCGGCGTAGGAAAAGTCTTTGAAAGCCGTAGACAAAGAAAACGAGTTGAGAACTCTTACCGTTGTTTGCCCACGTGTGTTGGTAGTTGTTATGCTGGTTGAGAAGAAAAGCGTGAGACGAAACGCTAGTGTATTAGCGTCGTTCTGCCGACCAGAGAAGAGTGAAACGGAACGCTAGTGTCAGCGTCTGCCTGCCGAGGCAGGTCGGTGAGGAAGAGAGAGAATTTCCGTTTGGCCCCGGGTTTTTATAGTAAGAAGGGCAGATAACTCTGGTGTCGCTTTACGGCGCCACCTGTCGGTGAAAAAGCGCCACCTACCGGCAAACCGGTGTAGTTATGTTTTGAAAGGAGGAGGTAACTGCTACAAGGACTCCCCCCTGTGACGCCGGATGTGACGTCACGGGCGGGACTACAAATAGACCCGAGGAATTAGGTTCGGGGACTCATTTCGTAGACAGTAAACCTGGCGACGAGGTAAAAAAAAAAAACAAAAAAAAAACCCGAAACTGAACAACAACTGAAATTTAATTTCTCGAAACAAACAGCGACGAGTAATCAAAACAACAACTGAAATTTAATTTCTCGAAGCAAACAGCGACGAGTAATCGAAACAACAACTGAAATTTAATTTCTCGAAGCAAACAGCGACGAGTAACCGAAATTAAACAACTGAAAAAAAAAACAAAAAAAAACCCCGAAACTGAACAACAACAACAACAACTAATATTTAATTTCTCGAAGAAAACAGCAACGAGTAACCGAAACTGAACAACAACTGAAATTTAACTTCTCTAAGCAAAACAGCGACGAGTAACTGAAACTGAACAACAACTGAAATTTAACTTCTCTAAGCAAAACAGCGACGAGTAACTGAAACTGAACAACAACTGAAATTTAATTTCTCGAAGCAAACAGCGACGAGTAATCAAAACTAAACAACGGAAAAAAAAAAAAAAAAAAAAAAAAAAAAAAAAAAAAAAAACGAAACTGAACAACAACAACTGAAATATAATTTCTCGAAGAAAACTAAACAAAACCCCCTCCGAAGAGAAAATAAATAAATATGTCTCTTTCAATGCCAACAATAGAACCCCTAGACTGGGAGGACTCTAACCAGGAGCAAGCATGGAGGGAATGGAGTGAACACCTTGAGGACGCATTTACGGCGTTCGAAATAAGGGATGACAATCGACAGCGTTCACTTTTACGATTTTATGGGGGACGGAAACTAAAAGAAATCATCAGGACTTTAACCCCGGAGGTACCACAAGACCGATTAGAGCCAACGTACAAAACAATGAAGATAGCTTTGGACGAATACTTCATCCAGAAAACCAATAAGGTTTTCGAACGTCATAAATTCCGAATGCTTATGCAAGATAACGGGGAGTCTACACACGACTACGTCACCCGTTTGCGGATACAAGGGGCAAAATGTAATTTTAACGAATACAGTCTAGACAAGGCTATAGTAGACCAACTAATAGAGAAATGCACCTCCAACAAATTACGTCGAGCGTATTTAAAAGAAACGGATTTGACCGTAGAGGAAGCACTTCGGAGAGCATTCATATTCGAATCCACTGAAACACAGGCCGAGCATATTGAAGGGAACGGGAAAGGGCATTCGGATATCCACCAAGTTAAAACCAGCTACAAACGGCAACAACTTAACAGTGATCATAGACATCTCCCCTCCACAGACAAAAACAGCCCTTTAAGACCTGTCACAAGATGCTACGGCTGTAACAGTTCAGACCATATACATGGTCAAACAAAATGCCCAGCATTTGAAAAAAAATGTAACTACTGTGGATTAAAGAACCACTTCGAGAAAACGTGCTTGAGGAAAAAGAGCGATAGAAAAAAAGAATCAAACCTATCAGGCGAAAACAAACGTGTCCAACCAGTATCAACGAAACTGGAATCAGACAACCAGACATGGGTCTTCCAAATAGATCACATTAGTGCGGCAGGAAGCGAAGTCGTCCACATTGACGACGTACCCGTCACAATATTAATAGACTCTGGAGCAGATATCAATCTCATTGACGGCAAAACTTTTTCGGGAATCCTTAATTTACGACCGAATTTGACATTAAAACAAACCAATTGTAGACCAAAAGCCTATGGGAACACACCGATACCTCTAAAAGGGGAATTTTTTGCTACGCTAACAAAGGGGCCCAGGAGAATAGCCCACAAGATATTTGTTACTAAGGCATATCAAGGGGGTAACATATTGAGCAAACGGGCCAGCATTGAACTAGGGTTCATTACCACCCCACAAGTGAAATCACTCCATACAAACAGTATCCCACAATCAACAAAGGACATTCTCAAACAACATCTACCCTCATTAGAAGGGTTAGGAAGAATGAGAAATTTTCGACTCAAAATCAAAATTGACAATAACATTACGCCAGTAGCCCAACCACCACGGCGAACACCATTTCACATCCAAGAAGCGGTGGAGAAAAAAATCGAGGAAATGTTAGAAAATGATATCATTGAACGAGTGGAAGGACCAACTCCGTGGGTCTCACCATTAGTAGCGGTACCAAAGCCAAACGGGGAGATAAGAATATGTGCCGACCTACGCGTAGCGAATAAAGCAGTAAAACGCACTCGCTATCAAATACCAACAGTTGAACAACTATTGAGTGAAATTGGCAACGCAAACACTTTCTCGAAAATCGACCTAAACTCCTATTATCACCAAATAGAACTAGATCCAGAGTCAAGGGACATCACCACTTTCTCTTGCAAGTCTGGGATCTACAGATACAAAGTACTAGTGATGGGAATTACATCTGCAGCCGAGGAAGGGCAGCGATTACTACAACAAATCCTCCAGAAAATCCCAAACTGCTGCAACGGGGCTGACGACATTCTAATCTGGGGAAAGGACACAAAAGAACACAACAAGACCCTAGATGCGGTATTGCGGACGTTGAGAGGAAACAACCTCACAATCGCACAGAAAAAGAGCATATTCCACAGTGAAGAACTCGAGTTCTATGGGTTTATTGTGTCCAGCACAGGGATCAGACCCACCGACTCCAAAATAAAAGCAATAAAAGAATTCAAAAACCCCGAAAATATCCAGGACGTACGTAGTTTCTTGGGGCTGATAAATTACCTCGGGAAATTTATCCCTCGTCTGGCAACACTCAGTGAGCCCTTAAAAAGGTTGACTCGTGCAAACACGGAATGGCGATGGACCAAGGAAGAGGAATCTTGCTTCCTTAAACTGAAAAATATGATAATTCAAAGCAAGCCGCTTATGCACTTCGATCCAAAGCTGGAGACATCAGTCTTGGTAGACGCCAGTCCCATGGGACTGGGAGCAATACTGTGCCAGAACAAACTAGGAGTACTTACCCCCATCAGCTATGCATCGAGAACTCTGACCGACGGTGAACGTCGCTACTGCCAACTGGAAAAAGAAGCCCTAGCTATTGTGTGGGCTTGCGAAAAATTCCATTTTTATCTGTATGGAAAAAGTTTCCTGCTAATGACTGATCATCAAGCCTTGACAACTATTTTTAATCCCAAAGGCAACCCCTCCGCACGAATATTGCGCTGGATCCTACGCTTACAACAATATGACTATACTATCAAACATATCAACGGTAGGAATAATCCAGCAGACATACTCTCTCGACAACCGATGAAATATCAAAAAACAGTATCACCAGAAGAAGAGATTGCCGAAGGGTTTATCAACGCCATCGTAGCAAACAGCACGCCTAAATCAATCACGTTATCAGAGATAATGGAAGAATCTCAACGGGACTTAACTCTCAAAGCAGTGGAAAAGGCGATACAACAAGGCGACTGGAGTAAAGAGTCAACCCAACCCTACAAACATGTGAAGAATGAGCTGACAGCCAAACGGGGTATAATTACGCGAGGATCCAGAATCATTATACCAAAAAACTTGCAGAAGCGAATCATGAAGTTGGCACATGACACACACTTGGGTATAGTGAAAACAAAAGCGCTGCTTAGGACTAAGGTATGGTGGCCTAATATAGACAAGGACATAGAGACCACTATAAGCCGATGTATCCCGTGTACGACCCAAGACCCGAAGAGTAACCATCGTCCAGTACATATGGCCGAGATGAAAGGTCCATGGGAAGTCCTCCACGTCGACATATGTGGACCTTTCCCTAGCGGGGATTATGTTATTGGGATGGTTGATGCAGGCTCAAGATGGCCGGAAGCATTCATTACGAAAACCACGAGAGCCAGTACAGTTGTATCAACGATCCAAAACTGCTTTTATACACACGGCATCCCCACCATCATTGTTTCAGATAACGGACCCCAATTCATATCATCCGATTTTAAGCAATTCTGTGAACAATGGGGTATCCAACATCGGAAGATAACACCTTATCATCCCCAAGCTAATGGGGAAATTGAGCGGTTCTTTGGAACTATGTTGAAAGCGATTAGAGCAATGAACACTGAAGGAAGGGACTGGAGGAAACATCTAGGAGAATTCCTGATGTATTATCGAAACAGCCCTCATGCCATGACGGGGGAAACACCTGCCTCTCTTCTCTTGGGTCGGGAGGTGAACATCAACCTGCCAGGACTACAAAAAAGACCTGAAAGCCAGGCCTGGAGAGCAGCTCGGCAAAAAGACAAGAAAGAGAAATACAAATTAAAGGATCGCACAGATCAGAAAAATAAAGCCAAACCATCTTACATAAAAACAGGAGAAAGTGTACTCCTAAAACAAAGTAGATATAATAAGCTAACCCCAGCTTATCATCCAACACCATGGACAGTAGGAGAGCGCAAGGGGGAATCCGCGATTATAAGGCAAGGGGATAAACGGGTGCTAAGACACACGTCACAACTAAAAAGAATCCCCCAAAACACGACCCGTCAACAAGGGGAGGATGATGAGTTCCCTTTCAGTGATGAGTTAAGGAAACTGGAAGAAGAGGAACAAACCCAAAGAAGCGACGAAGAAATGGACCTCCCGATCGCACTCAGACGAGCAAGACGACACATAAGAAAACCCCGGAGATATGCAAGCAGCAGTTCAGGGGACGAGGGAAGCGATCCGAATACAGAGGAGGAGGTAGATGTGACGCCGGATGTGACGTCACGGGCGGGACTACAAATAGACCCGAGGAATTAGGTTCGGGGACTCATTTCGTAGACAGTAAACCCCCCAGATTGAAAAATATTGAGAATATTATTCAATATGTACAGTTGTAGATGAGAAGCATTCTTTGTGGGTATGTCTGTTTTGCTGTTGAAGATTAGAAAAAGTAGTGTGCACGCTACTTATTTCTGTTTCTGTATCTGTATTGAATGATTGATCGCAAGTGCATCTGCGGAATTGAGTGTTTGTAACGCATGTGGATCTGCGTGTTGTTTGGGTCTGCATCAAGTTTGAGTGCAAGTGAGTTTGCGGTCGAAAAATGTTGAGTGCAAGGTAATTTGCACTTGTTGGTGGCGTTGTTTATGTTGATTAGTCTGCGTGATGCGGAGCTGATGAACGAACGTTGAATTGTCAGTGTTGTCCGGGAATGTTTGGTGCTTGGGTCTGCGCGGTTGTTGATGAGTGAGCACAAGTGAATCTGTGCAGTTGTTGATGAATGAGCACAAGTGAATCTGTGCAGTGTTGATGAGTGAGCACAAGTGAATCTGTGCAGTGTTGATGAATGAGCACAAGTGAGTCTGTGCAGTTGTTGATGAATGAGCACAAGTGAATCTGTGCAGTGTTGATGCGTGAGCACAAGTGAGTCTGTGCAGTGTTGATGAGTGAGCACAAGTGAATCTGTGCAGTGTTGATGAGTGAGCACAAGTGAGTCTGTGCAGTGTTGATGAATGAGCACAAGTGAGTCTGTGCGGTGTTGATGAATGAGCACAAGTGAGTCTGTGCAGGTGTTGATGAATGAGCACAAGTGAGTCTGTGCGGTGTTGATGAATGAGCACAAGTGAGTCTGTGCAGTTGTTGATGTTGTTCATGTTAATTAGTCCGTGTTGTGGAGCTGATGAACAAACATCTAGTTGTTGAGATTGGTGGTACACTATGGTCAAAATCAGATGCACAAATGTCTGCAAGTGAGTTAGCAGGTCCAGGTACAAGTGGGTCTGTACTGGTGTTGGTGCGCGTCGTTCGAGTTGATGTGTCCCCAGTTGATCAACAAACGTCCAGTTGTTGAGTATTTAGTCGTGCTTGTGCAGGTGTACTCATTTTGAACTGGTGTGATTTCTTCCATAGTGTCGTCAGTGATGTCCGGAAATGTTTGGTGCTTGATGAATATCCGGGAAAAATGTGGTTGTTCAAGTTGTGTTGAAGATTGTTGGTAGGCCTTGAAGGGTGATGTTGTTCGTGTTTGCCTGTTTTGTAGTTTTCTTTTCCTTTATATATATATTTCCAACACGTGGGTAGAAAGGAAAAAGAAAAAAAAATGGAGTCGTAATTTTTTTCACACGAGGAATGATGTTTTTTGTTTTCGTTTTAGTTTGTTTGAATGTTAGTTTCCACGTAGAGAAAGAATGGTGGCTTCTCTTTCCTTTGTTGTTGAAAAGAAAGAAAAAAAACATTTTTCGTATTTTCTTTTTTGTTTGAATTTCCGAGAGATAAAAATGGCGTTTTTTTTTTTTTTTTAATTTTTTTATCAACACGTGGTCCGGAAAAAAGATGGCGGCAATTTAAAAAATTTTTTTATCAACATGTGGTCACGAAAAAGATGGGCAGCGTGAGCGTTTGTTTTCTTTTTATCCCCACGTGTTCAAAACAAAGGAAGTGGCGTCTTGTAAGGTCCTTTTGTTCGTCGAAAAAGAAGAAAAAAAGGATTGGCAAAAGTTTGTCTTTTTCTTTGTATATATTTTTCCGACATGTGGAGAAAGAGAAGAAAAAATGAAATTGTAATTTGTTTTATACTCGGGAAGAGCCGAGAAATGTTTGTCTTTCTTTGTTTGGGTATTTCCGCGTGGCCAGGAAAAATGGAGACGGTGGCTTCTTTTTTTTTTGTTTGTATATTTCTACCACGTGGGTAGAAAAAAAAAAGAAAAAAGATGGGTGCGTAATTCGTTTCACCACGTAAAGAAAGACGAGAAATAACTTTTTTTTTTTGTTTCTTTTTTTTTGTTCTAGTACGAAATTAATTACTCCGTCAGATACAACAAAGCTTGCACGTCGGGTCACCAATTGTTAGGATCGAGGGTCGTGTTCCCCCGATTATAAACGTGTTCAGTTGAATCAAGCAATGTTGCATGCAAAGACGGAGTAATAATTAATAAACAAAAATGAAGTAGTTCAAATAACGTTTATTGAACGTGTGTGTACGTGGAATGGTGAAGTGTGTGATGTATGCGTATGTGTCGATGGAAAAACAGTTCTTGAAAAGGTAATAGAAGAAATGAATCCGGCGTAGGAAAAGTCTTTGAAAGCCGTAGACAAAGAAAACGAGTTGAGAACTCTTACCGTTGTTTGCCCACGTGTGTTGGTAGTTGTTATGCTGGTTGAGAAGAAAAGCGTGAGACGAAACGCTAGTGTATTAGCGTCGTTCTGCCGACCAGAGAAGAGTGAAACGGAACGCTAGTGTCAGCGTCTGCCTGCCGAGGCAGGTCGGTGAGGAAGAGAGAGAATTTCCGTTTGGCCCCGGGTTTTTATAGTAAGAAGGGCAGATAACTCTGGTGTCGCTTTACGGCGCCACCTGTCGGTGAAAAAGCGCCACCTACCGGCAAACCGGTGTAGTTATGTTTTGAAAGGAGGAGGTAACTGCTACAATGCTAACCGTTTAGAAATAGAAACTGAAGCATAATCTGCTATTCTCAAATAAAATTTGACTTCTAAAAAAGTAATCTGAATTAGTTTAATTTTCTCTGTTAATGTTAGTATTTGTTGTTACATAAGTCGTATGATGCTAACCGTTTGGAAATAGAAACTGAAGCATAATCTGCTATTCTCGAATAAAATTTGTCTTCTAAAAAAGTAATCTGAATTAGTTTAATTTTCTCTGTTAATGTTAGTATTTGTTGTTACATAAGTCGTATGATGCTAACCGTTTGGAAATAGAAACTGAAGCATAATCTGCTATTCTCGAATAAAATTTGTCTTCTAAAAAAGTAATCTGAATTAGTTTAATTTTCTCTGTTAATGTTAGTATTTGTTGTTACATAAGTCGTATGATGCTAACCGTTTGGAAATAGAAACTGAAGCATAATCTGCTATTCTCGAATAAAATTTGACTTCTAAAAAAGTAATCTGAATTAGTTTAATTTTCTCTGTTAATGTTAGTATTTGTTGTTACATAAGTCGTATGATGCTAACCGTTTGGAAATAGAAACTGAAGCATAATCTGCTATTCTCGAATAAAATTTGTCTTCTAAAAAAGTAATCTGAATTAGTTTAATTTTCTCTGTTAATGTTAGTATTTGTTGTTACATAAGTCGTATGATGCTAACCGTTTGGAAATAGAAACTGAAGCATAATCTGCTATTCTCGAATAAAATTTGACTTCTAAAAAAGTAATCTGAATTAGTTTAATTTTCTCTGTTAATGTTAGTATTTGTTGTTACATAAGTCGTATGATGCTAACCGTTTGGAAATAGAAACTGAAGCATAATCTGCTATTCTCGAATAAAATTTGTCTTTTAAAAAAGTAATCTGAATTAGTTTAATTTTCTCTGTTAATGTTAGTATTTGTTGTTACATAAGTCGTATGATGCTAACCGTTTGGAAATAGAAACTGAAGCATAATCTGCTATTCTCGAATAAAATTTGACTTCTAAAAAAGTAATCTGAATTAGTTTAATTTTCTCTGTTAATGTTAGTATTTGTTGTTACATAAGTCGTATGATGCTAACCGTTTGGAAATAGAAACTGAAGCATAATCTGCTATTCTCGAATAAAATTTGTCTTCTAAAAAAGTAATCTGAATTAGTTTAATTTTCTCTGTTAATGTTAGTATTTGTTGTTACATAAGTCGTATGATGCTAACCGTTTGGAAATAGAAACTGAAGCATAATCTGCTATTCTCGAATAAAATTTGACTTCTAAAAAAGTAATCTGAATTAGTTTAATTTTCTCTGTTAATGTTAGTATTTGTTGTTACATAAGTCGTATGATGCTAACCGTTTGGAAATAGAAACTGAAGCATAATCTGCTATTCTCGAATAAAATTTGTCTTCTAAAAAAGTAATCTGAATTAGTTTAATTTTCTCTGTTAATGTTAGTATTTGTTGTTACATAAGTCGTATGATGCTAACCGTTTGGAAATAGAAACTGAAGCATAATCTGCTATTCTCGAATAAAATTTGTCTTCTAAAAAAGTAATCTGAATTAGTTTAATTTTCTCTGTTAATGTTAGTATTTGTTGTTACATAAGTCGTATGATGCTAACCGTTTGGAAATAGAAACTGAAGCATAATCTGCTATTCTCAAATAAAATTTGACTTCTAAAAAAGTAATCTGAATTAGTTTAATTTTCTCTGTTAATGTTAGTATTTGTTGTTACATAAGTCGTATGATGCTAACCGTTTGGAAATAGAAACTGAAGCATAATCTGCTATTCTCGAATAAAATTTGTCTTCTAAAAAAGTAATCTGAATTAGTTTAATTTTCTCTGTTAATGTTAGTATTTGTTGTTACATAAGTCGTATGATGCTAACCGTTTGGAAATAGAAACTGAAGCATAATCTGCTATTCTCGAATAAAATTTGTCTTCTAAAAAAGTAATCTGAATTAGTTTAATTTTCTCTGTTAATGTTAGTATTTGTTGTTACATAAGTCGTATGATGCTAACCGTTTGGAAATAGAAACTGAAGCATAATCTGCTATTCTCGAATAAAATTTGTCTTCTAAAAAAGTAATCTGAATTAGTTTAATTTTCTCTGTTAATGTTAGTATTTGTTGTTACATAAGTCGTATGATGCTAACCGTTTGGAAATAGAAACTGAAGCATAATCTGCTATTCTCAAATAAAATTTGTCTTCTAAAAAAGTAATCTGAATTAGTTTAATTTTCTCTGTTAATGTTAGTATTTGTTGTTACATAAGTCGTATGATGCTAACCGTTTGGAAATAGAAACTGAAGCATAATCTGCTATTCTCAAATAAAATTTGTCTTCTAAAAAAGTAATCTGAATTAGTTTAATTTTCTCTGTTAATGTTAGTATTTGTTGTTACATAAGTCGTATGATGCTAACCGTTTGGAAATAGAAACTGAAGCATAATCTGCTATTCTCGAATAAAATTTGTCTTCTAAAAAAGTAATCTGAATTAGTTTAATTTTCTCTGTTAATGTTAGTATTTGTTGTTACATAAGTCGTATGATGCTAACCGTTTGGAAATAGAAACTGAAGCATAATCTGCTATTCTCGAATAAAATTTGACTTCTAAAAAAGTAATCTGAATTAGTTTAATTTTCTCTGTTAATGTTAGTATTTGTTGTTACATAAGTCGTATGATGCTAACCGTTTGGAAATAGAAACTGAAGCATAATCTGCTATTCTCGAATAAAATTTGTCTTCTAAAAAAGTAATCTGAATTAGTTTAATTTTCTCTGTTAATGTTAGTATTTGTTGTTACATAAGTCGTATGATGCTAACCGTTTGGAAATAGAAACTGAAGCATAATCTGCTATTCTCGAATAAAATTTGTCTTCTAAAAAAGTAATCTGAATTAGTTTAATTTTCTCTGTTAATGTTAGTATTTGTTGTTACATAAGTCGTATGATGCTAACCGTTTGGAAATAGAAACTGAAGCATAATCTGCTATTCTCAAATAAAATTTGACTTCTAAAAAAGTAATCTGAATTAGTTTAATTTTCTCTGTTAATGTTAGTATTTGTTGTTACATAAGTCGTATGATGCTAACCGTTTGGAAATAGAAACTGAAGCATAATCTGCTATTCTCGAATAAAATTTGTCTTCTAAAAAAGTAATCTGAATTAGTTTAATTTTCTCTGTTAATGTTAGTATTTGTTGTTACATAAGTCGTATGATGCTAACCGTTTGGAAATAGAAACTGAAGCATAATCTGCTATTCTCGAATAAAATTTGTCTTCTAAAAAAGTAATCTGAATTAGTTTAATTTTCTCTGTTAATGTTAGTATTTGTTGTTACATAAGTCGTATGATGCTAACCGTTTGGAAATAGAAACTGAAGCATAATCTGCTATTCTCGAATAAAATTTGTCTTCTAAAAAAGTAATCTGAATTAGTTTAATTTTCTCTGTTAATGTTAGTATTTGTTGTTACATAAGTCGTATGATGCTAACCGTTTGGAAATAGAAACTGAAGCATAATCTGCTATTCTCGAATATAATTTGTTTTCTAAAAAAGTAATCTGAATTAGTTTAATTTTCTCTGTTAATGTTAGTATTTGTTGTTACATAAGTCGTATGATGCTAACCGTTTGGAAATAGAAACTGAAGCATAATCTGCTATTCTCGAATAAAATTTGACTTCTAAAAAAGTAATCTGAATTAGTTTAATTTTCTCTGTTAATGTTAGTATTTGTTGTTACATAAGTCGTATGATGCTAACCGTTTCGAAATAGAAACTGAAGCATAATCTGCTATTCTCGAATAAAATTTGTCTTTTAAAAAAGTAATCTGAATTAGTTTAATTTTCTCTGTTAATGTTAGTATTTGTTGTTACATAAGTCGTATGATGCTAACCGTTTGGAAATAGAAACTGAAGCATAATCTGCTATTCTCGAATAAAACTTGACTTCTAAAAAAGTAATCTGAATTAGTTTAATTTTCTCTGTTAATGTTAGTATTTGTTGTTACATAAGTCGTATGATGCTAACCGTTTGGAAATAGAAACTGAAGCATAATCTGCTATTCTCGAATAAAATTTGTCTTTTAATAAAGTAATCTGAATTAGTTTAATTTTCTCTGTTAATGTTAGTATTTGTTGTTACATAAGTCGTATGATGCTAACCGTTTGGAAATAGAAACTGAAGCATAATCTGCTATTCTCAAATAAAATTTGACTTCTAAAAAAGTAATCTGAATTAGTTTAATTTTCTCTGTTAATGTTAGTATTTGTTGTTAAATAAGTCGTATGATGCTAACCGTTTGGAAATAGAAACTGAAGCATAATCTGCTATTCTCGAATAAAATTTGTCTTCTAAAAAAGTAATCTGAATTAGTTTAATTTTCTCTGTTAATGTTAGTATTTGTTGTTACATAAGTCGTATGATGCTAACCGTTAGGAAATAGAAACTGAAGCATAATCTGCTATTCTCGAATAAAATTTGACTTCTAAAAAAGTAATCTGAATTAGTTTAATTTTCTCTGTTAATGTTAGTATTTGTTGTTACATAAGTCGTATGATGCTAACCGTTTGCAAATAGAAACTGAAGCATAATCTGCTTTTCCTGAATAAAATTTGACTTCTAAAAAAGTAATCTGAATTAGTTTAATTTTCTCTGTTAATGTTAGTATTTGTTGTTAAATTAGTCGTATGATGCTAACCGTTTGGAAATAGAAACTGAAGCATAATCTGCTATTCTCGAATAAAATTTGTCTTCTAAAAAAGTAATCTGAATTAGTTTAATTTTCTCTGTTAATGTTAGTATTTGTTGTTACATAAGTCGTATGATGCTAACCGTTTGGAAATAGAAACTGAAGCATAATCTGCTATTCTCGAATAAAATTTGTCTTCTAAAAAAGTAATCTGAATTAGTTTAATTTTCTCTGTTAATGTTAGTATTTGTTGTTACATAAGTCGTATGATGCTAACCGTTTGGAAATAGAAACTGAAGCATAATCTGCTATTCTCGAATAAAATTTGTCTTCTAAAAAAGTAATCTGAATTAGTTTAATTTTCTCTGTTAATGTTAGTATTTGTTGTTACATAAGTCGTATGATGCTAACCGTTTGGAAATAGAAACTGAAGCATAATCTGCTATTCTCGAATAAAACTTGACTTCTAAAAAAGTAATCTGAATTAGTTTAATTTTCTCTGTAAATGTTAGTATTTGTTGTTACATAAGTCGTATGATGCTAACCGTTTGGAAATAGAAACTGAAGCATAATCTGCTATTCTCGAATAAAATTTGACTTCTAAAAAAGTAATCTGAATTAGTTTAATTTTCTCTGTTAATGTTAGTATTTGTTGTTACATAAGTCGTATGATGCTAACCGTTTGGAAATAGAAACTGAAGCATAATCTGCAATTCTCGAATAAAATTTGTCTTCTAAAAAAGTAATCTGAATTAGTTTAATTTTCTCTGTTAATGTTAGTATTTGTTGTTACATAAGTCGTATGATGCTAAGTGTTTGGAAATAGAAACTGAAGCATAATCTGCTATTCTCGAATAAAATTTGACTTCTAAAAAAGTAATCTGAATTAGTTTAATTTTCTCTGTTAATGTTAGTATTTGTTGTTACATAAGTCGTATGATGCTAACCGTTTGGAAATAGAAACTGAAGCATAATCTGCTATTCTCGAATAAAATTTGTCTTCTAAAAAAGTAATCTGAATTAGTTTAATTTTCTCTGTTAATGTTAGTATTTGTTGTTACATAAGTCGTATGATGCTAACCGTTTGGAAATAGAAACTGAAGCATAATCTGCTATTCTCGAATAAAATTTGACTTCTAAAAAAGTAATCTGAATTAGTTTAATTTTCTCTGTTAATGTTAGTATTTGTTGTTACATAAGTCGTATGATGCTAAGTGTTTGGAAATAGAAACTGAAGCATAATCTGCTATTCTCAAATAAAATTTGACTTCTAAAAAAGTAATCTGAATTAGTTTAATTTTCTCTGTTAATGTTAGTATTTGTTGTTACATAAGTCGTATGATGCTAACCGTTTGGAAATAGAAACTGAAGCATAATCTGCTATTCTCGAATAAAATTTGACTTCTAAAAAAGTAATCTGAATTAGTTTAATTTTCTCTGTTAATGTTAGTATTTGTTGTTACATAAGTCGTATGATGCTAACCGTTTGGAAATAGAAACTGAAGCATAATCTGCTATTCTCGAATAAAATTTGTCTTCTAAAAAAGTAATCTGAATTAGTTTAATTTTCTCTGTTAATGTTAGTATTTGTTGTTACATAAGTCGTATGATGCTAACCGTTTGGAAATAGAAACTGAAGCATAATCTGCTATTCTCGAATAAAATTTGTCTTCTAAAAAAGTAATCTGAATTAGTTTAATTTTCTCTGTTAATGTTAGTATTTGTTGTTACATAAGTCGTATGATGCTAACCGTTTGGAAATAGAAACTGAAGCATAATCTGCTATTCTCAAATAAAATTTGTCTTCTAAAAAAGTAATCTGAATTAGTTTAATTTTCTCTGTTAATGTTAGTATTTGTTGTTACATAAGTCGTATGATGCTAACCGTTTGGAAATAGAAACTGAAGCATAATCTGCTATTCTCAAATAAAATTTGTCTTCTAAAAAAGTAATCTGAATTAGTTTAATTTTCTCTGTTAATGTTAGTATTTGTTGTTACATAAGTCGTATGATGCTAACCGTTTGGAAATAGAAACTGAAGCATAATCTGCTATTCTCGAATAAAATTTGTCTTCTAAAAAAGTAATCTGAATTAGTTTAATTTTCTCTGTTAATGTTAGTATTTGTTGTTACATAAGTCGTATGATGCTAACCGTTTGGAAATAGAAACTGAAGCATAATCTGCTATTCTCGAATAAAATTTGACTTCTAAAAAAGTAATCTGAATTAGTTTAATTTTCTCTGTTAATGTTAGTATTTGTTGTTACATAAGTCGTATGATGCTAACCGTTTGGAAATAGAAACTGAAGCATAATCTGCTATTCTCGAATAAAATTTGTCTTCTAAAAAAGTAATCTGAATTAGTTTAATTTTCTCTGTTAATGTTAGTATTTGTTGTTACATAAGTCGTATGATGCTAACCGTTTGGAAATAGAAACTGAAGCATAATCTGCTATTCTCGAATAAAATTTGTCTTCTAAAAAAGTAATCTGAATTAGTTTAATTTTCTCTGTTAATGTTAGTATTTGTTGTTACATAAGTCGTATGATGCTAACCGTTTGGAAATAGAAACTGAAGCATAATCTGCTATTCTCAAATAAAATTTGACTTCTAAAAAAGTAATCTGAATTAGTTTAATTTTCTCTGTTAATGTTAGTATTTGTTGTTACATAAGTCGTATGATGCTAACCGTTTGGAAATAGAAACTGAAGCATAATCTGCTATTCTCGAATAAAATTTGTCTTCTAAAAAAGTAATCTGAATTAGTTTAATTTTCTCTGTTAATGTTAGTATTTGTTGTTACATAAGTCGTATGATGCTAACCGTTTGGAAATAGAAACTGAAGCATAATCTGCTATTCTCGAATAAAATTTGTCTTCTAAAAAAGTAATCTGAATTAGTTTAATTTTCTCTGTTAATGTTAGTATTTGTTGTTACATAAGTCGTATGATGCTAACCGTTTGGAAATAGAAACTGAAGCATAATCTGCTATTCTCGAATAAAATTTGTCTTCTAAAAAAGTAATCTGAATTAGTTTAATTTTCTCTGTTAATGTTAGTATTTGTTGTTACATAAGTCGTATGATGCTAACCGTTTGGAAATAGAAACTGAAGCATAATCTGCTATTCTCGAATAAAATTTGACTTCTAAAAAAGTAATCTGAATTAGTTTAATTTTCTCTGTTAATGTTAGTATTTGTTGTTACATAAGTCGTATGATGCTAACCGTTTGGAAATAGAAACTGAAGCATAATCTGCTATTCTCGAATAAAATTTGACTTCTAAAAAAGTAATCTGAATTAGTTTAATTTTCTCTGTTAATGTTAGTATTTGTTGTTACATAAGTCGTATGATGCTAACCGTTTGGAAATAGAAACTGAAGCATAATCTGCTATTCTCGAATAAAATTTGTCTTCTAAAAAAGTAATCTGAATTAGTTTAATTTTCTCTGTTAATGTTAGTATTTGTTGTTACATAAGTCGTATGATGCTAACCGTTTGGAAATAGAAACTGAAGCATAATCTGCTATTCTCGAATATAATTTGTTTTCTAAAAAAGTAATCTGAATTAGTTTAATTTTCTCTGTTAATGTTAGTATTTGTTGTTACATAAGTCGTATGATGCTAACCGTTTGGAAATAGAAATTGAAGCATAATCTGCTATTCTCGAATAAAATTTGACTTCTAAAAAAGTAATCTGAATTAGTTTAATTTTCTCTGTTAATGTTAGTATTTGTTGTTACATAAGTCGTATGATGCTAACCGTTTCGAAATAGAAACTGAAGCATAATCTGCTATTCTCGAATAAAATTTGTCTTTTAAAAAAGTAATCTGAATTAGTTTAATTTTCTCTGTTAATGTTAGTATTTGTTGTTACATAAGTCGTATGATGCTAACCGTTTGCAAATAGAAACTGAAGCATAATCTGCTATTCTCGAATAAAACTTGACTTCTAAAAAAGTAATCTGAATTAGTTTAATTTTCTCTGTTAATGTTAGTATTTGTTGTTACATAAGTCGTATGATGCTAACCGTTTGGAAATAGAAACTGAAGCATAATCTGCTATTCTCGAATAAAATTTGACTTCTAAAAAAGTAATCTGAATTAGTTTAATTTTCTCTGTTAATGTTAGTATTTGTTGTTACATAAGTCGTATGATGCTAACCGTTTGGAAATAGAAACTGAAGCATAATCTGCTATTCTCGAATAAAATTTGTCTTTTAATAAAGTAATCTGAATTAGTTTAATTTTCTCTGTTAATGTTAGTATTTGTTGTTACATAAGTCGTATGATGCTAACCGTTTGGAAATAGAAACTGAAGCATAATCTGCTATTCTCAAATAAAATTTGACTTCTAAAAAAGTAATCTGAATTAGTTTAATTTTCTCTGTTAATGTTAGTATTTGTTGTTAAATAAGTCGTATGATGCTAACCGTTTGGAAATAGAAACTGAAGCATAATCTGCTATTCTCGAATAAAATTTGTCTTCTAAAAAAGTAATCTGAATTAGTTTAATTTTCTCTGTTAATGTTAGTATTTGTTGTTACATAAGTCGTATGATGCTAACCGTTAGGAAATAGAAACTGAAGCATAATCTGCTATTCTCGAATAAAATTTGACTTCTAAAAAAGTAATCTGAATTAGTTTAATTTTCTCTGTTAATGTTAGTATTTGTTGTTACATAAGTCGTATGATGCTAACCGTTTGCAAATAGAAACTGAAGCATAATCTGCTTTTCCTGAATAAAATTTGACTTCTAAAAAAGTAATCTGAATTAGTTTAATTTTCTCTGTTAATGTTAGTATTTGTTGTTAAATTAGTCGTATGATGCTAACCGTTTGGAAATAGAAACTGAAGCATAATCTGCTATTCTCGAATAAAATTTGTCTTCTAAAAAAGTAATCTGAATTAGTTTAATTTTCTCTGTTAATGTTAGTATTTGTTGTTACATAAGTCGTATGATGCTAACCGTTTGGAAATAGAAACTGAAGCATAATCTGCTATTCTCGAATAAAATTTGTCTTCTAAAAAAGTAATCTGAATTAGTTTAATTTTCTCTGTTAATGTTAGTATTTGTTGTTACATAAGTCGTATGATGCTAACCGTTTGGAAATAGAAACTGAAGCATAATCTGCTATTCTCGAATAAAATTTGTCTTCTAAAAAAGTAATCTGAATTAGTTTAATTTTCTCTGTTAATGTTAGTATTTGTTGTTACATAAGTCGTATGATGCTAACCGTTTGGAAATAGAAACTGAAGCATAATCTGCTATTCTCGAATAAAACTTGACTTCTAAAAAAGTAATCTGAATTAGTTTAATTTTCTCTGTAAATGTTAGTATTTGTTGTTACATAAGTCGTATGATGCTAACCGTTTGGAAATAGAAACTGAAGCATAATCTGCTATTCTCGAATAAAATTTGACTTCTAAAAAAGTAATCTGAATTAGTTTAATTTTCTCTGTTAATGTTAGTATTTGTTGTTACATAAGTCGTATGATGCTAACCGTTTGGAAATAGAAACTGAAGCATAATCTGCAATTCTCGAATAAAATTTGTCTTCTAAAAAAGTAATCTGAATTAGTTTAATTTTCTCTGTTAATGTTAGTATTTGTTGTTACATAAGTCGTATGATGCTAAGTGTTTGGAAATAGAAACTGAAGCATAATCTGCTATTCTCGAATAAAATTTGACTTCTAAAAAAGTAATCTGAATTAGTTTAATTTTCTCTGTTAATGTTAGTATTTGTTGTTACATAAGTCGTATGATGCTAACCGTTTGGAAATAGAAACTGAAGCATAATCTGCTATTCTCGAATAAAATTTGTCTTCTAAAAAAGTAATCTGAATTAGTTTAATTTTCTCTGTTAATGTTAGTATTTGTTGTTACATAAGTCGTATGATGCTAACCGTTTGGAAATAGAAACTGAAGCATAATCTGCTATTCTCGAATAAAATTTGACTTCTAAAAAAGTAATCTGAATTAGTTTAATTTTCTCTGTTAATGTTAGTATTTGTTGTTACATAAGTCGTATGATGCTAAGTGTTTGGAAATAGAAACTGAAGCATAATCTGCTATTCTCAAATAAAATTTGACTTCTAAAAAAGTAATCTGAATTAGTTTAATTTTCTCTGTTAATGTTAGTATTTGTTGTTACATAAGTCGTATGATGCTAACCGTTTGGAAATAGAAACTGAAGCATAATCTGCTATTCTCGAATAAAATTTGACTTCTAAAAAAGTAATCTGAATTAGTTTAATTTTCTCTGTTAATGTTAGTATTTGTTGTTACATAAGTCGTATGATGCTAACCGTTTGGAAATAGAAACTGAAGCATAATCTGCTATTCTCGAATAAAATTTGACTTCTAAAAAAGTAATCTGAATTAGTTTAATTTTCTCTGTTAATGTTAGTATTTGTTGTTACATCAGTCGTATGATGCTAACCGTTTGGAAATAGAAACTGAAGCATAATCTGCTATTCTCGAATTAAATTTGACTTCTAAAAAGTAATCTGAATTAGTTTAATTTTCTCTGTTAATGTTAGTATTTGTTGTTACATAAGTCGTATGATGCTAACCGTTTGGAAATAGAAACTGAAGCATAATCTGCTATTCTCGAATAAAATTTGTCTTCTAAGAAATTAATCTTAATTAGTTTAATTTTCTCTGTTAATGTTAGTATTTGTTGTTACATAAGTCGTATGATGCTAACCGTTTGGAAATAGAAACTGAAGCATAATCTGCTATTCTCAAATAAAATTTGACTTCTAAAAAAGTAATCTGAATTAGTTTAATTTTCTCTGTTAATGTTAGTATTTGTTGTTACATAAGTCGTATGATGCTAACCGTTTGGAAATAGAAACTGAAGCATAATCTGCTATTCTCGAATAAAATTTGTCTTCTAAAAAAGTAATCTGAATTAGTTTAATTTTCTCTGTTAATGTTAGTATTTGTTGTTAGATAAGTCGTATGATGCTAACCGTTTGGAAATAGAAACTGAACCATAATCTGCTATTCTCGAATAAAATTTGTCTTCTAAAAAAGTAATCTGAATTAGTTTAATTTTCTCTGTTAATGTTAGTATTTGTTGTTACATAAGTCGTATGATGCTAACCGTTTGCAAATAGAAACTGAAGCATAATCTGCTATTCTCGAATAAAATTTGTCTTCTAAAAAAGTAATCTGTATTAGTTTAATTTTCTCTGTTAATGTTAGTATTTGTTGTTACATAAGTCGTATGATGCTAACCGTTTGGAAATAGAAACTGAAGCATAATCTGCTATTCTCAAATAAAATTTGACTTCTAAAAAAGTAATCTGAATTAGTTTAATTTTCTCTGTTAATGTTAGTATTTGTTGTTACATAAGTCGTATGATGCTAACCGTTTGGAAATAGAAACTGAAGCATAATCTGCTATTCTCGAATAAAATTTGACTTCTAAAAAAGTAATCTGAATTAGTTTAATTTTCTCTGTTAATGTTAGTATTTGTTGTTACATAAGTCGTATGATGCTAACCGTTTGCAAATAGAAACTGAAGCATAATCTGCTTTTCCTGAATAAAATTTGACTTCTAAAAAAGTAATCTGAATTAGTTTAATTTTCTCTGTTAATGTTAGTATTTGTTGTTAAATTAGTCGTATGATGCTAACCGTTTGGAAATAGAAACTGAAGCATAATCTGCTATTCTCGAATAAAATTTGTCTTCTAAAAAAGTAATCTGAATTAGTTTAATTTTCTCTGTTAATGTTAGTATTTGTTGTTACATAAGTCGTATGATGCTAACCGTTTGGAAATAGAAACTGAAGCATAATCTGCTATTCTCGAATAAAATTTGTCTTCTAAAAAAGTAATCTGAATTAGTTTAATTTTCTCTGTTAATGTTAGTATTTGTTGTTACATAAGTCGTATGATGCTAACCGTTTGGAAATAGAAACTGAAGCATAATCTGCTATTCTCGAATAAAACTTGACTTCTAAAAAAGTAATCTGAATTAGTTTAATTTTCTCTGTAAATGTTAGTATTTGTTGTTACATAAGTCGTATGATGCTAACCGTTTGGAAATAGAAACTGAAGCATAATCTGCTATTCTCGAATAAAATTTGACTTCTAAAAAAGTAATCTGAATTAGTTTAATTTTCTCTGTTAATGTTAGTATTTGTTGTTACATAAGTCGTATGATGCTAACCGTTTGGAAATAGAAACTGAAGCATAATCTGCAATTCTCGAATAAAATTTGTCCTCTAAAAAAGTAATCTGAATTAGTTTAATTTTCTCTGTTAATGTTAGTATTTGTTGTTACATAAGTCGTATGATGCTAAGTGTTTGGAAATAGAAACTGAAGCATAATCTGCTATTCTCGAATAAAATTTGACTTCTAAAAAAGTAATCTGAATTAGTTTAATTTTCTCTGTTAATGTTAGTATTTGTTGTTACATAAGTCGTATGATGCTAACCGTTTGGAAATAGAAACTGAAGCATAATCTGCTATTCTCGAATAAAATTTGTCTTCTAAAAAAGTAATCTGAATTAGTTTAATTTTCTCTGTTAATGTTAGTATTTGTTGTTACATAAGTCGTATGATGCTAACCGTTTGGAAATAGAAACTGAAGCATAATCTGCTATTCTCGAATAAAATTTGTCTTCTAAAAAAGTAATCTGAATTAGTTTAATTTTCTCTGTTAATGTTAGTATTTGTTGTTACATAAGTCGTATGATGCTAAGTGTTTGGAAATAGAAACTGAAGCATAATCTGCTATTCTCGAATAAAATTTGACTTCTAAAAAAGTAATCTGAATTAGTTTAATTTTCTCTGTTAATGTTAGTATTTGTTGTTACATAAGTCGTATGATGCTAACCGTTTGGAAATAGAAACTGAAGCATAATCTGCTATTCTCGAATAAAATTTGATTTCTAAAAAAGTAATCTGAATTAGTTTAATTTTCTCTGTTAATGTTAGTATTTGTTGTTACATAAGTCGTATGATGCTAACCGTTTGGAAATAGAAACTGAAGCATAATCTGCTATTCTCGAATAAAATTTGACTTCTAAAAAAGTAATCTGAATTAGTTTAATTTTCTCTGTTAATGTTAGTATTTGTTGTTACATAAGTCGTATGATGCTAACCGTTTGGAAATAGAAACTGAAGCATAATCTGCTATTCTCGAATTAAATTTGACTTCTAAAAAGTAATCTGAATTAGTTTAATTTTCTCTGTTAATGTTAGTATTTGTTGTTACATAAGTCGTATGATGCTAACCGTTTGGAAATAGAAACTGAAGCATAATCTGCTATTCTCGAATAAAATTTGTCTTCTAAGAAATTAATCTTAATTAGTTTAATTTTCTCTGTTAATGTTAGTATTTGTTGTTACATAAGTCGTATGATGCTAACCGTTTGGAAATAGAAACTGAAGCATAATCTGCTATTCTCAAATAAAATTTGACTTCTAAAAAAGTAATCTGAATTAGTTTAATTTTCTCTGTTAATGTTAGTATTTGTTGTTACATAAGTCGTATGATGCTAACCGTTTGGAAATAGAAACTGAAGCATAATCTGCTATTCTCGAATAAAATTTGTCTTCTAAAAAAGTAATCTGAATTAGTTTAATTTTCTCTGTTAATGTTAGTATTTGTTGTTAGATAAGTCGTATGATGCTAACCGTTTGGAAATAGAAACTGAACCATAATCTGCTATTCTCGAATAAAATTTGTCTTCTAAAAAAGTAATCTGAATTAGTTTAATTTTCTCTGTTAATGTTAGTATTTGTTGTTACATAAGTCGTATGATGCTAACCGTTTGCAAATAGAAACTGAAGCATAATCTGCTATTCTCGAATAAAATTTGTCTTCTAAAAAAGTAATCTGTATTAGTTTAATTTTCTCTGTTAATGTTAGTATTTGTTGTTACATAAGTCGTATGATGCTAACCGTTTGGAAATAGAAACTGAAGCATAATCTGCTATTCTCAAATAAAATTTGACTTCTAAAAAAGTAATCTGAATTAGTTTAATTTTCTCTGTTAATGTTAGTATTTGTTGTTACATAAGTCGTATGATGCTAACCGTTTGGAAATAGAAACTGAAGCATAATCTGCTATTCTCGAATAAAATTTGACTTCTAAAAAAGTAATCTGAATTAGTTTAATTTTCTCTGTTAATGTTAGTATTTGTTGTTACATAAGTCGTATGATGCTAACCGTTTGGAAATAGAAACTGAAGCATAATCTGCTATTCTCAAATAAAATTTGACTTCTAAAAAAGTAATTTGAATTAGTTTAATTTTCTCTGTTAATGTTAGTATTTGTTGTTACATAAGTCGTATGATGCTAACCGTTTGGAAATAGAAACTGAAGCATAATCTGCTATTCTCAAATAAAATTTGACTTCTAAAAAAGTAATCTGAATTAGTTTAATTTTCTCTGTTAATGTTAGTATTTGTTGTTACATAAGTCGTATGATGCTAACCGTTTGGAAATAGAAACTGAAGCATAATCTGCTATTCTCGAATAAAATTTGTCTTCTAAGAAATTAATCTTAATTAGTTTAATTTTCTCTGTTAATGTTAGTATTTGTTGTTACATAAGTCGTATGATGCTAACCGTTTGGAAATAGAAACTGAAACATAATCTGCTATTCTCAAATAAAATTTGACTTCTAAAAAAGTAATCTGAATTAGTTTAATTTTCTCTGTTAATGTTAGTATTTGTTGTTACATAAGTCGTATGATGCTAACCGTTTGGAAATAGAAACTGAAGCATAATCTGCTATTCTCGAATAAAATTTGTCTTCTAAAAAAGTAATCTGAATTAGTTTAATTTTCTCTGTTAATGTTAGTATTTGTTGCTAGATAAGTCGTATGATGCTAACCGTTTGGAAATAGAAACTGAAGCATAATCTGCTATTCTCGAATAAAATTTGTCTTCTAAAAAAGTAATCTGAATTAGTTGAATTTTCTCTGTTAATGTTAGTATTTGTTGTTACATAAGTCGTATGATGCTAACCGTTTGCAAATAGAAACTGAAGCATAATCTGCTATTCTCGAATAAAATTTGTCTTCTAAAAGAGTAATCTGAATTAGTTTAATTTTCTCTGTTAATGTTAGTATTTGTTGTTACATAAGTCGTATGATGCTAACCGTTTGGAAATAGAAACTGAAGCATAATCTGCTATTCTCGAATAAAATTTGACTTCTAAAAAAGTAATCTGAATTAGTTTAATTTTCTCTGTTAATGTTAGTATTTGTTGTTACATAAGTCGTATGATGCTAACCGTTTGGAAATAGAAACTGAAGCATAATCTGCTATTCTCGAATAAAATTTGACTTCTAAAAAAGTAATCTGAATTAGTTTAATTTTCTCTGTTAATGTTAGTATTTGTTGTTACATAAGTCGTATGATGCTAACCATTTGGAAATAGAAACTGAAGCATAATCTGCTATTCTCGAATAAAATTTGACTTCTAAAAAAGTAATCTGAATTAGTTTAATTTTCTCTGTTAATGTTAGTATTTGTTGTTACATAAGTCGTATGATGCTAACCGTTTGCAAATAGAAACTGAAGCATAATCTGCTATTCTCGAATAAAATTTGTCTTCTAAAAAAGTAATCTGAATTAGTTTAATTTTCTCTGTTAATGTTAGTATTTGTTGTTACATAAGTCGTATGATGCTAACCGTTTGCAAATAGAAACTGAAACATAATCTGCTATTCTCAAATAAAATTTGACTTCTAAAAAAGTAATCTGAATTAGTTTAATTTTTAGCTGTTAATGTTAGTATTTGTTGTTACCTAAGTCGTATGATGCTAACCGTTTGGAAATAGAAACTGAAGCATAATCTGCTATTCTCGAATAAAATTTGTCTTCTAAAAAAGTAATCTGAATTAGTTTAATTTTCTCTGTTAATGTTAGTATTTGTTGTTACATAAGTCGTATGATGCTAACCGTTTGGAAATAGAAACTGAAACATAATCTGCTATTCTCGAATAAAATTTGACTTCTAAAAAAGTAATCTGAATTAGTTTAATTTTTAGCTGTTAATGTTAGTATTTGTTGTTACCTAAGTCGTATGATGCTAACCGTTTGGAAATAGAAACTGAAGCATAATCTGCTATTCTCGAATAAAATTTGTCTTCTAAAAAAGTAATCTGAATTAGTTTAATTTTCTCTGTTAATGTTAGTATTTGTTGTTACATAAGTCGTATGATGCTAACCGTTTGGAAATAGAAACTGAAGCATAATCTGCTATTCTCGAATAAAATTTGACTTCTAAAAAAGTAATCTGAATTAGTTTAATTTTCTCTGTTAATGTTAGTAGTTGTTGTTACATAAGTCGTATGATGCTTACCGTTTGGAAATAGAAACTGAAGCATAATCTGCTATTCTCAAATAAAATTTGACTTCTAAAAAAGTAATCTGAATTAGTTTAATTTTCTCTGTTAATGTTAGTATTTGTTGTTACATAAGTCATATGATGCTAACCGTTTGGAAATAGAAACTGAAGCATAATCTGCTATTCTCGAATAAAATTTGACTTCTAAAAAAGTAATCTGAATTAGTTTAATTTTCTCTGTTAATGTTAGTATTCGTTGTTACATAAGTCGTATGATGCTAACCGTTTGGAAATAGAAACTGAAGCATAATCTGCTATTCTCGAATAAAATTTGACTTCTAAAAAGTAATCTGAATTAGTTTAATTTTCTCTGTTAATGTTAGTATTTGTTGTTACATAAGTCGTATGATGCTAACCGTTTGGAAATAGAAACTGAAGCATAATCTGCTATTCTCGAATAAAATTTGACTTCTAAAAAAGTAATCTGAATTAGTTTAATTTTCTCTGTTAATGTTAGTATTTGTTGTTACATAAGTCGTATGATGCTAACCGTTTGGAAATAGAAACTGAAGCATAATCTGCTATTCTCGAATAAAATTTGACTTCTAAAAAAGTAATCTGAATTAGTTTAATTTTCTCTGTTAATGTTAGTATTTGTTGTTACATAAGTCGTATGATGCTAACCGTTTGGAAATAGAAACTGAAGCATAATCTGCTATTCTCGAATAAAATTTGTCTTCTAAAAAAGTAATCTGAATTAGTTTAATTTTCTCTGTTAATGTTAGTATTTGTTGTTACATAAGTCGTATGATGCTAACCGTTTGGAAATAGAAACTGAAGCATAATCTGCTATTCTCGAATAAAATTTGACTTCTGAAAAAGTAATCTGAATTAGTTTAATTTTCTCTGTTAATGTTAGTATTTGTTGTTACATAAGTCGTATGATGCTAACCGTTTGGAAATAGAAACTGAAGCATAATCTGCTATTCTCAAATAAAATTTGACTTCTAAAAAAGTAATCTGAATTAGTTTAATTTTCTCTGTTAATGTTAGTATTTGTTGTTACATAAGTCGTATGATGCTAACCGTTTGGAAATAGAAACTGAAGCATAATCTGCTATTCTCAAATAAAATTTGACTTCTAAAAAAGTAATCTGAATTAGTTTAATTTTCTCTGTTAATGTTAGTATTTGTTGTTACATAAGTCGTATGATGCTAACCGTTTGGAAATAGAAACTGAAGCATAATCTGCTATTCTCAAATAAAATTTGACTTCTAAAAAAGTAATCTGAATGAGTTTAATTTTCTCTGTTAATGTTAGTATTTGTTGTTACATAAGTCGTATGATGCTAACCGTTTGGAAATAGAAACTGAAGCATAATCTGCTATTCTCAAATAAAATTTGACTTCTAAAAAAGTAATCTGAATTAGTTTAATTTTCTCTGTTAATGTTAGTATTTGTTGTTACATAAGTCATATGATGCTAACCGTTTGGAAATAGAAACTGAAGCATAATCTGCTATTCTCGAATAAAATTTGACTTCTAAAAAAGTAATCTGAATTAGTTTAATTTTCTCTGTTAATGTTAGTATTTGTTGTTACATAAGTGGTATGATGCTAACCGTTTGGAAATAGAAACTGAAGCATAATCTGCTATTCTCGAATAAAATTTGACTTCTAAAAAAGTAATCTGAATTAGTTTAATTTTCTCTGTTAATGTTAGTATTTGTTGTTACATAAGTCGTATGATGCTAACCGTTTGGAAATAGAAACTGAAGCATAATCTGCTATTCTCGAATAAAATTTGTCTTCTAAAAAAGTAATCTGAATTAGTTTAATTTTCTCTGTTAATGTTAGTATTCGTTGTTACATAAGTCGTATGATGCTAACCGTTTGGAAATAGAAACTGAAGCATAATCTGCTATTCTCGAATAAAATTTGACTTCTAAAAAGTAATCTGAATTAGTTTAATTTTCTCTGTTAATGTTAGTATTTGTTGTTACATAAGTCGTATGATGCTAACCGTTTGGAAATAGAAACTGAAGCATAATCTGCTATTCTCGAATAAAATTTGTCTTCTAAAAAAGTAATCTGAATTAGTTTAATTTTCTCTGTTAATGTTAGTATTCGTTGTTACATAAGTCGTATGATGCTAACCATTTGGAAATAGAAACTGAAGCATAATCTGCTATTCTCGAATAAAATTTGACTTCTAAAAAAGTAATCTGAATTAGTTTAATTTTCTCTGTTAATGTTAGTATTTGTTGTTACCTAAGTCGTATGATGCTAACCGTTTGGAAATAGAAACTGAAGTATAATCTGCTATTCTCGAATAAAATTTGACTTCTAAAAAAGTAATCTAAATTAGTTTAATTTTCTCTGTTAATGTTAGTATTTGTTGTTACATAAGTCGTATGATGCCAACCGTTTGGAAATAGAAACTGAAGCATAATCTGCTATTCTCGAATAAAATTTGTCTTCTAAAAAAGTAATCTGTATTAGTTTAATTTTCTCTGTTAATGTTAGTATTTGTTGTTACATAAGTCGTATGATGCTAACCGTTTGGAAATAGAAACTGAAGCATAATCTGCTATTCTCAAATAAAATTTGACTTCTAAAAAAGTAATCTGAATTAGTTTAATTTTCTCTGTTAATGTTAGTATTTGTTGTTACATAAGTCGTATGATGCTAACCGTTTGGAAATAGAAACTGAAGCATAATCTGCTATTCTCGAATAAAATTTGACTTCTAAAAAAGTAATCTGAATTAGTTTAATTTTCTCTGTTAATGTTAGTATTTGTTGTTACATAAGTCGTATGATGCTAACCGTTTGGAAATAGAAACTGAAGCATAATCTGCTATTCTCAAATAAAATTTGACTTCTAAAAAAGTAATTTGAATTAGTTTAATTTTCTCTGTTAATGTTAGTATTTGTTGTTACATAAGTCGTATGATGCTAACCGTTTGGAAATAGAAACTGAAGCATAATCTGCTATTCTCAAATAAAATTTGACTTCTAAAAAAGTAATCTGAATTAGTTTAATTTTCTCTGTTAATGTTAGTATTTGTTGTTACATAAGTCGTATGATGCTAACCGTTTGGAAATAGAAACTGAAGCATAATCTGCTATTCTCGAATAAAATTTGTCTTCTAAGAAATTAATCTTAATTAGTTTAATTTTCTCTGTTAATGTTAGTATTTGTTGTTACATAAGTCGTATGATGCTAACCGTTTGGAAATAGAAACTGAAACATAATCTGCTATTCTCAAATAAAATTTGACTTCTAAAAAAGTAATCTGAATTAGTTTAATTTTCTCTGTTAATGTTAGTATTTGTTGTTACATAAGTCGTATGATGCTAACCGTTTGGAAATAGAAACTGAAGCATAATCTGCTATTCTCGAATAAAATTTGTCTTCTAAAAAAGTAATCTGAATTAGTTTAATTTTCTCTGTTAATGTTAGTATTTGTTGCTAGATAAGTCGTATGATGCTAACCGTTTGGAAATAGAAACTGAAGCATAATCTGCTATTCTCGAATAAAATTTGTCTTCTAAAAAAGTAATCTGAATTAGTTGAATTTTCTCTGTTAATGTTAGTATTTGTTGTTACATAAGTCGTATGATGCTAACCGTTTGCAAATAGAAACTGAAGCATAATCTGCTATTCTCGAATAAAATTTGTCTTCTAAAAGAGTAATCTGAATTAGTTTAATTTTCTCTGTTAATGTTAGTATTTGTTGTTACATAAGTCGTATGATGCTAACCGTTTGGAAATAGAAACTGAAGCATAATCTGCTATTCTCGAATAAAATTTGACTTCTAAAAAAGTAATCTGAATTAGTTTAATTTTCTCTGTTAATGTTAGTATTTGTTGTTACATAAGTCGTATGATGCTAACCGTTTGGAAATAGAAACTGAAGCATAATCTGCTATTCTCGAATAAAATTTGACTTCTAAAAAAGTAATCTGAATTAGTTTAATTTTCTCTGTTAATGTTAGTATTTGTTGTTACATAAGTCGTATGATGCTAACCATTTGGAAATAGAAACTGAAGCATAATCTGCTATTCTCGAATAAAATTTGACTTCTAAAAAAGTAATCTGAATTAGTTTAATTTTCTCTGTTAATGTTAGTATTTGTTGTTACATAAGTCGTATGATGCTAACCGTTTGCAAATAGAAACTGAAGCATAATCTGCTATTCTCGAATAAAATTTGTCTTCTAAAAAAGTAATCTGAATTAGTTTAATTTTCTCTGTTAATGTTAGTATTTGTTGTTACATAAGTCGTATGATGCTAACCGTTTGCAAATAGAAACTGAAACATAATCTGCTATTCTCAAATAAAATTTGACTTCTAAAAAAGTAATCTGAATTAGTTTAATTTTTAGCTGTTAATGTTAGTATTTGTTGTTACCTAAGTCGTATGATGCTAACCGTTTGGAAATAGAAACTGAAGCATAATCTGCTATTCTCGAATAAAATTTGTCTTCTAAAAAAGTAATCTGAATTAGTTTAATTTTCTCTGTTAATGTTAGTATTTGTTGTTACATAAGTCGTATGATGCTAACCGTTTGGAAATAGAAACTGAAACATAATCTGCTATTCTCGAATAAAATTTGACTTCTAAAAAAGTAATCTGAATTAGTTTAATTTTTAGCTGTTAATGTTAGTATTTGTTGTTACCTAAGTCGTATGATGCTAACCGTTTGGAAATAGAAACTGAAGCATAATCTGCTATTCTCGAATAAAATTTGTCTTCTAAAAAAGTAATCTGAATTAGTTTAATTTTCTCTGTTAATGTTAGTATTTGTTGTTACATAAGTCGTATGATGCTAACCGTTTGGAAATAGAAACTGAAGCATAATCTGCTATTCTCGAATAAAATTTGACTTCTAAAAAAGTAATCTGAATTAGTTTAATTTTCTCTGTTAATGTTAGTAGTTGTTGTTACATAAGTCGTATGATGCTTACCGTTTGGAAATAGAAACTGAAGCATAATCTGCTATTCTCAAATAAAATTTGACTTCTAAAAAAGTAATCTGAATTAGTTTAATTTTCTCTGTTAATGTTAGTATTTGTTGTTACATAAGTCATATGATGCTAACCGTTTGGAAATAGAAACTGAAGCATAATCTGCTATTCTCGAATAAAATTTGACTTCTAAAAAAGTAATCTGAATTAGTTTAATTTTCTCTGTTAATGTTAGTATTCGTTGTTACATAAGTCGTATGATGCTAACCGTTTGGAAATAGAAACTGAAGCATAATCTGCTATTCTCGAATAAAATTTGACTTCTAAAAAGTAATCTGAATTAGTTTAATTTTCTCTGTTAATGTTAGTATTTGTTGTTACATAAGTCGTATGATGCTAACCGTTTGGAAATAGAAACTGAAGCATAATCTGCTATTCTCGAATAAAATTTGACTTCTAAAAAAGTAATCTGAATTAGTTTAATTTTCTCTGTTAATGTTAGTATTTGTTGTTACATAAGTCGTATGATGCTAACCGTTTGGAAATAGAAACTGAAGCATAATCTGCTATTCTCGAATAAAATTTGACTTCTAAAAAAGTAATCTGAATTAGTTTAATTTTCTCTGTTAATGTTAGTATTTGTTGTTACATAAGTCGTATGATGCTAACCGTTTGGAAATAGAAACTGAAGCATAATCTGCTATTCTCGAATAAAATTTGTCTTCTAAAAAAGTAATCTGAATTAGTTTAATTTTCTCTGTTAATGTTAGTATTTGTTGTTACATAAGTCGTATGATGCTAACCGTTTGGAAATAGAAACTGAAGCATAATCTGCTATTCTCGAATAAAATTTGACTTCTGAAAAAGTAATCTGAATTAGTTTAATTTTCTCTGTTAATGTTAGTATTTGTTGTTACATAAGTCGTATGATGCTAACCGTTTGGAAATAGAAACTGAAGCATAATCTGCTATTCTCAAATAAAATTTGACTTCTAAAAAAGTAATCTGAATTAGTTTAATTTTCTCTGTTAATGTTAGTATTTGTTGTTACATAAGTCGTATGATGCTAACCGTTTGGAAATAGAAACTGAAGCATAATCTGCTATTCTCAAATAAAATTTGACTTCTAAAAAAGTAATCTGAATTAGTTTAATTTTCTCTGTTAATGTTAGTATTTGTTGTTACATAAGTCGTATGATGCTAACCGTTTGGAAATAGAAACTGAAGCATAATCTGCTATTCTCAAATAAAATTTGACTTCTAAAAAAGTAATCTGAATGAGTTTAATTTTCTCTGTTAATGTTAGTATTTGTTGTTACATAAGTCGTATGATGCTAACCGTTTGGAAATAGAAACTGAAGCATAATCTGCTATTCTCAAATAAAATTTGACTTCTAAAAAAGTAATCTGAATTAGTTTAATTTTCTCTGTTAATGTTAGTATTTGTTGTTACATAAGTCATATGATGCTAACCGTTTGGAAATAGAAACTGAAGCATAATCTGCTATTCTCGAATAAAATTTGACTTCTAAAAAAGTAATCTGAATTAGTTTAATTTTCTCTGTTAATGTTAGTATTTGTTGTTACATAAGTGGTATGATGCTAACCGTTTGGAAATAGAAACTGAAGCATAATCTGCTATTCTCGAATAAAATTTGACTTCTAAAAAAGTAATCTGAATTAGTTTAATTTTCTCTGTTAATGTTAGTATTTGTTGTTACATAAGTCGTATGATGCTAACCGTTTGGAAATAGAAACTGAAGCATAATCTGCTATTCTCGAATAAAATTTGTCTTCTAAAAAAGTAATCTGAATTAGTTTAATTTTCTCTGTTAATGTTAGTATTCGTTGTTACATAAGTCGTATGATGCTAACCGTTTGGAAATAGAAACTGAAGCATAATCTGCTATTCTCGAATAAAATTTGACTTCTAAAAAGTAATCTGAATTAGTTTAATTTTCTCTGTTAATGTTAGTATTTGTTGTTACATAAGTCGTATGATGCTAACCGTTTGGAAATAGAAACTGAAGCATAATCTGCTATTCTCGAATAAAATTTGTCTTCTAAAAAAGTAATCTGAATTAGTTTAATTTTCTCTGTTAATGTTAGTATTCGTTGTTACATAAGTCGTATGATGCTAACCATTTGGAAATAGAAACTGAAGCATAATCTGCTATTCTCGAATAAAATTTGACTTCTAAAAAAGTAATCTGAATTAGTTTAATTTTCTCTGTTAATGTTAGTATTTGTTGTTACCTAAGTCGTATGATGCTAACCGTTTGGAAATAGAAACTGAAGTATAATCTGCTATTCTCGAATAAAATTTGACTTCTAAAAAAGTAATCTAAATTAGTTTAATTTTCTCTGTTAATGTTAGTATTTGTTGTTACATAAGTCGTATGATGCCAACCGTTTGGAAATAGAAACTGAAGCATAATCTGCTATTCTCGAATAAAATTTGTCTTCTAAAAAAGTAATCTGAATTAGTTTAATTTTCTCTGTTAATGTTAGTATTTGTTGTTACATAAGTCGTATGATGCTAACCGTTTGGAAATAGAAACTGAAGCATAATCTGCTATTCTCGAATAAAATTTGACTTCTAAAAAAGTAATCTGAATTAGTTTAATTTTCTCTGTTAATGTTAGTATTTGTTGTTACATAAGTCGTATGATGCTAACCGTTTGGAAATAGAAACTGAAGCATAATCTGCTATTCTCGAATAAAATTTGTCTTCTAAAAAAGTAATCTGAATTAGTTTAATTTTCTCTGTGTGATGTTAGTATTTGTTGTTACATAAGTCGTATGATGCTAACCGTTTGGAAATAGAAACTGAAGCATAATCTGCTATTCTCGAATAAAATTTGACTTCTAAAAAAGTAATCTGAATTAGTTTAATTTTCTCTGTTAATGTTAGTATTTGTTGTTACATAAGTCGTATGATGCTAACCGTTTGGAAATAGAAACTGAAGCATAATCTGCTATTCTCGAATAAAATTTGACTTCTAAAAAGTAATCTGAATTAGTTTAATTTTCTCTGTTAATGTTAGTATTTGTTGTTACATAAGTCGTATGATGCTAACCGTTTGGAAATAGAAACTGAAGCATAATCTGCAATTCTCGAATAAAATTTGTCTTTTAAAAAAGTAATCTGAATTAGTTTAATTTTCTCTGTTAATGTTAGTATTTGTTGTTACATAAGTCATATGATGCTAACCGTTTGGAAATAGAAACTGAAGCATAATCTGCTATTCTCGAACAAATTTGACTTCTAAAAAAGTAATCTGAATTAGTTTAATTTTCTCTGTTAATGTTAGTATTTGTTGTTACATAAGTCGTATGATGCTAACCGTTTGGAAATAGAAACTGAAGCATAATCTGCTATTCTCGAATAAAATTTGACTTCTAAAAAGTAATCTGAATTAGTTTAATTTTCTCTGTTAATGTTAGTATTTGTTGTTACATAAGTCGTATGATGCTAACCGTTTGGAAATAGAAACTGAAGCATAATCTGCTATTCTCGAATAAAATTTGACTTCTAAAAAAGTAATCTGAATTAGTTTAATTTTCTCTGTTAATGTTAGTATTTGTTGTTACATAAGTCGTATGATGCTAACCGTTTGGAAATAGAAACTGAAGCATAATCTGCTATTCTCGAATAAAATTTGACTTCTAAAAAAGTAATCTGAATTAGTTTAATTTTCTCTGTTAATGTTAGTATTTGTTGTTACATAAGTCGTATGATGCTAACCGTTTGGAAATAGAAACTGAAGCATAATCTGCTATTCTCGAATAAAATTTGACTTCTAAAAAAGTAATCTGAATTAGTTTAATTTTCTCTGTTAATGTTAGTATTTGTTGTTACATAAGTCGTATGATGCTAACCGTTTGGAAATAGAAACTGAAGCATAATCTGCTATTCTCGAATAAAATTTGACTTCTAAAAAAGTAATCTGAATTAGTTTAATTTTCTCTGTTAATGTTAGTATTTGTTGTTACATAAGTCGTATGATGCTAATCGTTTGGAAATAGAAACTGAACCATAATCTGCTATTCTCGAATAAAATTTGGCTTCTAAAAAAGTAATCTGAATTAGTTTAATTTTCTCTGTTAATGTTAGTATTTGTTGTTACATAAGTCGTATGATGCTAACCGTTTGGAAATAGAAACTGAAGCATAATCTGCTATTCTCAAATAAAATTTGACTTCTAAAAAAGTAATCTGAATTTGTTTAATTTTCTCTGTTAATGTTAGTATTTGTTGTTACATAAGTCGTATGATGCTAACCGTTTGGAAATAGAAACTGAAGCATAATCTGCTATTCTCGAATAAAATTTGTCTTCTAAAAAAGTAATCTGAATTAGTTTAATTTTCTCTGTTAATGTTAGTATTTGTTGTTACATAAGTCGTATGATGCTAACCGTTTGGAAATAGAAACTGAAGCATAATCTGCTATTCTCGAATAAAATTTTACTTCTAAAAAAGTAATCTGAATTAGTTTAATTTTCTCTGTTAATGTTAGTATTTATTGTTACATAAGTCGTATGATGCTAACCGTTTGGAAATAGAAACTGAAGCATAATCTGCTATTCTCGAATAAAATTTGTCTTCTAAAAAAGTAATCTGAATTAGTTTAATTTTCTCTGTTAATGTTAGTATTTGTTGTTACATAAGTCGTATGATGCTAACCGTTTGGAAATAGAAACTGAAGCATAATCTGCTATTCTCGAATAAAATTTGACTTCTAAAAAAGTAATCTGAATTAGTTTAATTTTCTCTGTTAATGTTAGTATTTGTTGTTACATAAGTCGTATGATGCTAACCGTTTGGAAATAGAAACTGAAGCATAATCTGCTATTCTCGAATAAAATTTGACTTCTAAAAAAGTAATCTGAATTTGTTTAATTTTCTCTGTTAATGTTAGTATTTGTTGTTACATAAGTCGTATGATGCTAATCGTTTGGAAATAGAAACTGAAGCATAATCTGCTATTCTCGAATAAAATTTGACTTCTAAAAAAGTAATCTGAATTAGTTTAATTTTCTTTGTTAATGTTAGTATTTGTTGTTAAAAATGCAAAACGAACGCAAAAAGAACAAAGTCAATATGTAATAATAATGAAGTGAGTATGTTAGAATTACAAAACTGCTATTCTTATATTCCATGAAACTGGAATGTGAAAGAAAGAAGGGAGCGGTCATTATTTTGATTGAACATTTACAATAGGTAACAGAGAAAAAGAGTAGCGTGAAAAATGAAACACAAACGGTGTTCATGGTATTGTTATGACGTGAATAATTGGTCACCGGTGATATTGGGAGCGGTAGGAGTAGATATTACGATGCGAGTGAAAATGTCTGCAATCTTCTCTGTGGAATAATTATTTGGGAGAAACAGCTTACCCAGAGAAAATTTTAAAAAGTTTTGAATAAAAACAAAATAAATGCATATTTTCTAGAAAACACATGAGAATTTGGCCTAAGTGGCTGGCGGAACAGATAAGCATATGAAGCTTTTGGTTCTAGACCTATAATGTCTGATGAAATAGGGGTAAAATAGACTTTATTTTATTATATAGATGTGCATTAAATTTAATCCATAGTCATTAAATGCCATTTAAGCAAAATTTCATGAATTTGAATTTCTTAAGCCCCCTTAAGCTTGAACCTTAATTTTTAGACATTTTCTAGAATCAGAATCATGTAATGGATGTTGATCAATATTAGAATAAGTATTCTCGACAAAAGTTTAGTATTATTATATCTTGATTCTAATCTTTTTAAGGGACATAAAAGTGGTACAAAACTGTTCTGTTCGGAGAATTAATTTTACCTGTCCTGTGATGGGTATTCTTTTCGTATTATTTATATTTATATATATATATATATATATATATATATATATAATATCAATCAATAAATTAAAAAAAAATCTATTTATAGAATTTTTCTTTAATTATTAAAACTAATATTCTCAACTTTATTGTTTCCATTGCAATTTTTCTGCCAGTGTTCACCACATTTGAAGCACCAGGTATTCCTTAGTTATCGAGTTTGATAAAAATATTGTTAAGACAAACCATAACTCTTATACACCAAAATAGATATAAAAAAATTATTGTGACATTGGTTCTTCTTGTGAGAACATGGAACAATGATTATCAAAGCGTCAATTTTTTTTTTACTGAAATCTTTTTGCTTTGGACGGCTTTCACCTGCTGCTGTCCACTGAGCTGATTGCTGATTTGACTGGTGGATCCCATGTTTCATCCATTTCATATATTAATGCAAAAACTCTTTTCTTCAATTCCTTTTCTATCTCACACAACTTCAATTAACGATCAGCAAAAACGAGTTCGTAGACTATTTTGATGTTTTTACTGGGACAACTGCAAAATTTAGGCGACCTGACCATTCAGCATCATTTGTGTCTGTATGACTGCCTTTAAAGTCAGCATACCACCAATGGGGCAGAGTTTGAATAACACTTATCAAGCTATTGGTTTGCTTGAACAGTATATTTTTCCATCAGAAAGCCATGTTTTATCAAGACACAAAATTAAGATTTTACTACTGTTTTTAAAATTTGCAACAGTAGCTTCAATTAAATAATTGTAATTTGTAAACTAATAATCCGATTGGGATCAAATTTTGACACGTGTCGTTTGAGGATTAGTACTTTATAAAGATCAAGTTGATTTTTTATTATTTGCACCATCTATATGTTTGGCCTGGCACTTATTGAGTAATGTATTCCATTTCTCTTTGGACCTATGCTGCATTTCAATGTGGTGCTATGCTGCATTTTAATTTGCATCTATGCTGCATTTTAATTTGCATCTATGTTGCATTCCAATTTGAAACTATGTTGAATTTAAGATCTGCCTTATTAGTGTACAGTTAAAACTCTGTTTAAAGCTATTGCTTGAAGTTACTTTTGTAAAACAAGCATTTAATTTCATTTTTTTATTCCAGCATTTTTGGAAATAATGTAACATTTGATAAGGTCAAAGCCGGTATAAGATATTTGTTGAATGTAAGTTGCAATGGAAAATGGAGCCAGCCACGCGAAGTGATTGTTGGTAAGTTAAAATTATTATTATTTTAATTTTTTGACTTTGTGTCTCATCCTGAGGTTCAACGTTTTGTAAATGACTTGCAACTTCTTCTGTCTGTTGCCATTTCGCTTGTGCTATACTCTCGGATCAACTAATACCCTCCATGTCTTCAGCGGCCTTGGACCATTGACATTGATGTGGGAGCATTTCAGATGACTAACGGTGGATGACGTGATGATACCAGTTAAGATATTGTTGTGTGAAACAATTTCTCATAGAAGGCTTTACAGCAATTTTCCATCGTTAAAAGTATTTTTATCAAATTCTTCTACACGATGTTGATTGCATCAAAGCAGATTCAAAATATTTGGAAGAATAGAATATCTTAAATGCAACTTCATTCGTAACAAGAAAAAATCTGCGGAGTGTGTGTGTCTTTTTGTTTTTATAATTAAGCCGGAAGTAGAAGAAATCAGTGTCAATCAAAATGTGTTCTTTTTGGTATTTACTTATTCTGGGGTGTTGTAAGTCTAATTGATCCTGTATTTTTAACAAATTTTTTTACATGGTGTTTACTGCATCAAAATAGATTTTAAATACAGGGTGTTTCAAAAGTCTTGGGAACATTACAAATGCGTATATCTCATGAACTATTCCAGGTAGAAAAATGAAACTGGTGCCATTTTAAAGCTTGCTTAATCAAGTTTTTGGTCATACTAATGATTTTCGTGTTATCTTTCCAGGTGCAGTAATGGCGTTCTCTAAACAAGACAAGGCATTTTGCGTCCTCCAATTTGCAAAGACTGAATCGTGGACATGTGTTCAGCGTGCATTTCGCAGGAAATTTAAAAAAGAAGCCCCTGAAAGGAAATCCATTGTCAGATGACATGCTAAATTTGTGAAAGATGGGTGTTTGTGCCCAAGTAAGCGAACAGGTCGCCCTTCAACTTCAGAAGATGCAGTTGAGCAAGTTCGGACAGCCTTTCAGCGGAGCCCCCGTAAATCAGTGAGAAGAGCCAGCAGGGAACTTCAGCTTGCTCCAGCAACTGTCTGGCGTGTCTTAAGGAAACGACTGCAAATGGTACCTTACAAGCTCAAGTTGGTCCAAAAGTTGAAGGACACTGATAAGCCACTTCGCCGTGACTTTTGCATTGCAATGCAAGAGAAGTTGGAAGATAACGGCTTTGATGACCGGCTTGTTTTTAGCGATGAGGCGACCTTCCATCTGAATGGCAAAGTTAACAAGCATAACACTCGCATATGAGGTACTGAGAATCCTCATGAACTTCTTGAGCACGAGCGAGATTCACCAAAAGTGAACGTGTTTTGTACAATTTCCAAGAAAGGTGTCTATCGACCGTTCTTCTTTGAAGAGGCAACTATCACTGGTGAATCCTATCTCAACATGCTGGAAGACTGGTTAATGGCTCAGTTGGAACAAGCAGAATCTGATGACTTCATTTTTCAACAAGATGGTGCACCACCACACTGGAGTCTTAGAGTAAGGCAGTTTCTTAACACAAGGCTGCCTGGTAGATGGATTGGGAGATCTGGGCGAGGTGATGACGTTCTCATGCCCTGGCCTCCTAGGTCTCCAGATCTTACCCCGTGTGACTTTTTCCTTTGGGGCTTTGTCAAGCAACAAGTCTATGTGCCGCCCCTTCCAAGAGATATTGACGAACTAAAGGCTCGAGTAACGGCAGTTGTGGGAACCATTGACGTCAAGATGCTGGAACGCGTTTGGCAGGAAATGGACTATCGACTAGATGTCTGCCGTGTGACGAATGGTGCTCATATTGAGCAACTTTGAAGATTCCCCACAAAACTTGAAACTTTAACTTTTCCAACGGTACCAATTTCATTTTTCAACTCCTAATAGTTTTTGAGTTATTAAAAATCGTTATGTTCCCAAGACTTTTGAAACACCCTGTATTGGGAAGAATAGAATATCTTAAATACAAGTCCGTGTCTTAACAAACACTTATCGATTTCCTTTGTTTAGATTTCCCAGATGAAAAACTTATTTGCATTATTTGTATTCTGTCTGGTATCCTCTTCTTGATTATTTGCAGCTTAACATTGTCGCTGCTGTAATTTCTAGACTTCATGTTGAGACGTGCTGCTCACAGTACTCTTTCTTACTTCGACAGAGTACAAAATTGACTTCACAATCTAGTGGGAGATAACCACTTTCCTACAGTCTCACATAAGAGCAGTTGCTAGTCTTTCTCTACTCTATCAGTATTTTCATGGTAGGTGCTCGGCTGAGCTCCAATCTCTGTTCCTCCCTCCTGTAAAACATTCACATCAAGATCTCATCTAGCTACTAACACTGCAAAGGACTTTTCTTCCTTTGTGCATATAAAATCAAATGAAACTTCCATGAACAGAGTTTCTTTCCCAGAACTGTTCATTTGTGGAACACAACACCTTTGTTTCATTTTATTTTTAAATGAAGAAAATCTATTTAAAATAAATGAAATCGTTTCTTTATGTTCTAATATATATTCAGTTATTTTATGGACCTAACCGATAATTGCCCCTAGTGGCTCCAGATAGAATTGAATGAATATTTTAATGGTGTTTTTAGATTCTATTAAAAGTTTAACCCTTATTGAAACTCATTTGAATGCCTTAACTGTAAACATATCGATTTTTATAACGCACAAACAGATATTGACTTTTATACATATATATATATATATATATATATATATATATAAAAGATTTTAGCAGGTAAATGCAGGTGCAGGCGAACCAAAACATGCTCAATGACAAAATGTCACAGATAGAGGTCAAGGGGTCAACAATGACTGAGATTTGCTGTGAGAACTAAAGTGTATTTAAGGAAAGGGAAATGATGTAATAAGAGAGTGTACCAACGCTAAGATTTGCTAACTGTGAAAAGTGAAGTGAATTTAAAGACAGGAAAGGGAAGTGATGTAATAAGAGAGTGTACCAACGCTAAGATTTGCTAACTGTGAGTACTGAAGTGAATTTAAGGAAAGGGAAGTTATGTAGTAAGAGAGTTTACCAATGCTGAGATTTGCTAACTGTGAGAACTGAAGTGAATTTAAAGAAAGGGAAGTGATGTAATAAGAGAGTGTACCAATGCTGAGATTTGCTAACTGTGAAAAGTGAAGTGAATTTAAAGACAGGAAAGGGAAGTGATGTAATAAGAGAGTGTACCAACGCTAAGATTTGCTAACTGTGAGTACTGAAGTGAATTTAAGGAAAGGGAAGTTATGTAGTAAGAGAGTTTACCAATGCTGAGATTTGCTAACTGTGAGAACTGAAGTGAATTTAAAGAAAGGGAAGTGATGTAATAAGAGAGTGTACCAACGCTAAGATTTGCTAACTGTGAGTACTGAAGTGAATTTAAGGAAAGGGAAGTTATGTAGTAAGAGAGTTTACCAATGCTGAGATTTGCTAACTGTGAGAACTGAAGTGAATTTAAAGAAAGGGAAGTGATGTAATAAGAGAGTGTACCAATGCTGAGATTTGCTAACTGTGAGAACTGAAGTGAATTTAAAGAAAGGGAAGTGATGTAATAAGAGAGTGTACCAATGCTGAGATTTGCTAACTGTGAGAACTGAAGTGAATTTAAAGAAAGGGAAATGATGTAATAAGAGAGTGTACCAACGCTAAGATTTGCTAACTGTGAAAAGTGAAGTGAATTTAAAGACAGGAAAGAGAAGTGATGTAATAAGAGAGTGTACGAACGCTAAGATTTGCTAACTGTGAGAACTGAAATTAATTTAAGGAAAAGGAAATGATGTAATAAGAGAGTGTACCAATGCTGAGATTTGCTAACTGTTAGAACTGAAGTGAATTTAAGGAGAGGGAAGTTATGTAGTAAGAGAGTGTACCAATTCTGAAATTTGCTAACTGTGAGAACTGAAGTGAATTTAAAGAAAGGGAAGTGATGTAATAAGAGAGTGTACCAATGCTAAGATTTGCTAACTGTGAGAACTGAAGTGACTTTAAGGAAAGTAAAGTGATGTAATAAGAGAGTGTACCAATGCTGAGATTTGTTGTGAGAACTGAAACGAATTTAAGGAAAGGACAGGGAAGTGATGTAATAAGAGAGTGTACCAACGCTAAGATTTGCTAACTGTGAGAAGTGAAGTGAATTTAAAGACAGGAAAGAGAAGTGATGTAATAAGAGAGTGTACGAACGCTAAGATTTGCTAACTGTGAGAACTGAAGTGAATTTAAGGACAGGGAAGTGATGTAATTAGAGAGTGTACCAATGCTGAGATTTGCTAACTGTGAAAACTGAAGTGAATTTAAGGAAAGGGAAGTGATGTAATAAGAGAGTGTACGAACGCTAAGATTTGCTAACTGTGAGAACTGAAGTTAATTTAAGGACAGGGAAGTGATGTAATAAGAGAGAAGTAGGAGTTCCTGGCATTCTCAAGGAGTGGGTATAAACTTGTTTAGGATTTAAAAGATTTAAAAAAAATTTTTTTAAATGAACATGTCACATATTCTGAAATGCTTATTTTATTTTTGTCTGTTTAAGCTCCACTTCCACCCATGGACATTGTGGTTTCAGCAACAACTCATTCAATTTATATCAATTGGACGTTTGCCTATGACAAATCGGTAGTTGAAAATTGGTTCATTTCTGTTAATGGATATACTTATAAACTTAACTACGATAAAAGAGAACATCTTATACGTAACTTAACTTCTGGAACTGATTACACGATTTCAATTTGGAGCCATGCTGCTGGTGAAAATAGTTCCAATGTAACAAAATCAATAAAAACTTGTAAGTATATTTTTGATTGTTTCGGATGTTGGTACTATGTTATATTATTTCTTTGTTATTCATTCTTTGCCATTCTGATGATGCATAGCTTTTAACCTTTCACTTCTTTTTTTTTTTAAACAAAACAAAAAACGAACCTGAATGTCGTTCTTTTGAATATCCGGTCTGGTGTACCGGAAATGTCACGTGGCACAAATAAAATGTACACAGACACGCACCTGATTGGAAAAAACAAAATGCGGTTGATTGACACAAAACACAACTCTTCGGAGAATAAAATATTTGTTGATAGATTCGAAACCACCTGTAAAAGGTTACCTACAGGCTGGAATATGTCATCACTAAATAAATGCTTTAGAGGCGTGGCTACATTGACAGTGGAGGCGAAATCCCGGAATAGCCATTTACAGGTGGGTGTGTGGATGTCCCAAATCATTATATAAACTAACCTAAAATTGAGATCGGGTGGTGAGTGAATTCCTGTGTGTCCTCCACCTTTTTCACTTACCCCACTCATTTACTGTCACCGATGATAAAAGTATATCATATATATATATATATATATATATATATATATATAGGTATACATTTTTATTTATACAAACATTATTGGTTACATATGTGCATACATGTTTCGGTTGTACTCTTCACAGAGAGTCAACCTCTTCAGACCAAAGACTCCACTGGTCTGAAGAGGTTGACTCTCTGTGAAGAGTACAACCGAAACATGTATGCACATATGTAACCAATAATGTTTGTATAAATAAAAATTTATGCTTATGAACAGCTCTACTTGTTATTGAGCATTTTTTATAAACACTTGAGTTTCAACGAATTTGCATCTACAGAAACTAATACAATACATGTACTATATATATATATATATATATATATATATATATATATATATATATATATATATATATGTCAGTGTTTGTCGTTATTCTTTTAAGCAAAGCAGAAATACAACACGTTTCCTCGATGCTAAAACGAAACAAGTGCATCCTTAACCTGTTCCTGTTCACGTTTTTTAATTACCTATCCAATAACAAGGTTCTCAAGACTCATAAAGAAGGGAAACTATTTGTGAATGAAGCACCCTAGGCTTGTAAATTTAGTTTCAGTGATAGAACACAAATACTCGGATTGTTAAAAAATGTTGAGTTTGACATATCGATATCTATAATACATAAACAAACGACTTTTATATATGGAGAGGATATTAGAGAGTAAATGCAGGTACAGTCAAACCAAACACAACAATGACTGAGATTTGCTAACTGTGAGAACGGAAGTGGATTTAAGGGAAGTGAAGTAATAAGAGAGTGTGTAGGATTTCTTGATTTACCAATACCGCTCAAGGAGCAGGTCTTAACTAGTTTAGAATTTAAACGATTAAAAATGTCTTTTTTAAATGAACATGTGACATATTCTGAAATCCTTATAGGCAACACTTTTTTTCGATGCTAAATAAAACAAGTGCATTCTTAACCTTTTCCCTTTTAGTTTTTTTACTTACCTGCCCAATATGCCATCACTAAATAAATGCCTTAATGTTTGGCTACATTGACAGTGGAAGTGAAATCCCAGAATAGGCATTTACAGGTGGATGCATGGATGTCCCAAATCATTATATAAACTAACCTCAAATTGAGATCGGGAGTTGAGTGGTGCGTGAATTCGAGAAGACCACTTGCGTCAATTCCTGTGTTTCCTCCACTTTTCTCATTTACTGCCACCGAGAATAAAAATATATCAATATATTTTTATACGTCAGTGTTTGCCATTATTCTTTTAAGCACAGCAGAAATGCAACACATTTCCTCGCTGCTAAAAAAAGCAAGTGCATCCTTAACCTGTTCCCTTTCACGTTTTTAAATTACCCGTCGAATAACAAGGTTCTCAATATCCGTAGAAAATGGGAAACTATTGGTGAATGAAGCACCCTAGGTTAGTAAATTTAGTTTCAGTGATAGAACACAAATACTTGGGATTGTTTAAAAATGCTGATCCCATAAAAACTCAGGATAATCGGGGAAGAGGTTAAAAGTTTTTCTACAGATCTTGCAAGAGATAATTCTGTTTTTTTTTTTTCTTTGCATCAAAGCAAATAAAAAAAATCTATTTTTAAATATTTTATTACTTATGTTTACACCTATTTGGTGGCTGGACACTTGGTCAGCATCCTCACTGTTGTTGTTGTTGTTCATCATCATCATCATCATCATCATCATCATCATCATCATCATCATCATCATCATCATCCATTTTTATCATCATCATCATCATCATCCATTTTTATCATCTTATTTCCCTTGGTTAGGGGTCTGACGTTTGCTGACAGCCTTCAACCTCAGTCTCTAAGCTTGGCGGTTTTGAGAATTGATTCCGTTCAAATTCCGCTGTCTCAGATCCTTGCTGACTGACTGCATCCAAGTTTTCTTGGGTCGTTCAATTTTCCTCCAGCATTCCACGTCAAGATCTCTGCATCTACTTATCCAAGAGTCGCTCCTTTCAACGTAGCCAAACCAATATAGCTCATCAGGAGTTCAGGATTTGGTATATTCAGCCTTGCCAACAGAATGTCAGAGCTGATACGTTGGGTCTGGTCTGACCCGATATTGCATATCCATATGATCATTGCTCTGTCATTACACTGAAGACAGGTGAATGAGGACTGCATGGGGTCCCAACACTTGCCTCCTTAGCATTCTTTTGAAATATGCAAATAGCCAGTAGTCGTGGGGGGCAGATCTGGGGAATAGGGTGGCTGCGGAAGCAATTCAAAACGCAATTCATGTAATTTTGCCATTGTTGCAGTCAACTTGTGTTACGGTCATTTGTGGCCGTTTGTTGGCGATTTCTTCCTTAAAATGCACAAATAATGCTATATAATATTCGCTCTTGATGATTCTTCCTTTCTCAATCGATGAACAAAATTCCTTGCACATCCCAAAATTCTAAGCCAAAACCTTACCTGCTGATGTTTGTGGCTTCGGTCACTTTAAACTGCTTTCACATACTGCTGTCCACTCACCTGCTTGCAGATTTGACTCTGGGGTTAAGTGGTGGATCCATGTTTCATCCATTGTAACATATTGATGCAAAAAAAAACTTTTTATTGCATTGAAACAGTTGCAAACAATTCTCTGAATCATCAATGTGTTGTTGTTTGTGATCGACTGTGAGCAAATGCGGCACCCACTTTGAACACAGTTTTCTCATTGACAAATGTGCTTCTGATATCTTCAACTCCTCTGCTATCTCACGCAACTTCAATCTAAGATAGGCCAAAAAGGTAGCAAGAAAAGGTAGTTTGCGAACGACACAAAATGTCTCCGTCAAAGATGATCTTAAGCTATGGCATATCGAAACCAACGTAAGTTGATAGAAAATCATGGAGAAAGTCATTTCATAGTTTGATAGCCAACGTGCAACCCACATCTCATGTGAAAAGGACATGTTAAACGAAGATGAAGAAGACATTGTCTAACGAGTCAATCACCTCGTTTACGAACATGGGTGTTGGAAGAGCTCTCATCATTTCAAGTGAACTTTGTCCTTTGGGATGTTTAATTCTTTGCTGAAAATAGAGCCTTAGTGTTTGATCGGTTCAAAGGTGGGATATGGTTATTTAAGGGAAGTTTGAAATTTAATGGTTGTTGTGATGGTGTGGGGAGACCGTATGTGCGCATGTCAAAAAGACAAACGTGGGACTGTCGAATTTCAAAAGTGATATTCGAAGGCTTCTAATTATGCAAAGTAGTCAACGTCTTCATTGGTTGAGAAAGCTCGATAAAAAGGAGCGATATTGTGATCAGAGAGTGAGTTGTTTGTTTCTGTCAAAGTAAGGATGGGCCAAAGTCTGGGCCTTACTTCTCCATGTTGTATGAAGTATTCCCGAAGTTATGCCATAGAAACGTTGATAACTCAAAACCTATTTATCTGATCAGGCTGACATTTTGAATAGTTGTTAGCGTTATTAAAGAGCAACAGATCTACACATGAAATTTGAAAAAAAAATGAGATTCAACGTTTTGAAAAAAATGATGTTCTATTACATGACTTAAAATGAACACCGCCTTGAAACAGCTGTAAACACCTTTAAAATATTTGGGTATACTCTTTATTTGGAGTATGATTTGAAAATGATTTAAATCATCAAAAATAAACACACACATATATATATAGAGAGAGCGAGAGTATGCGAGATAGATAGATTGATTGATCGATAGATTTAGACAGAAAATAGATAGATAATGAGTAGAGATCAATAGAAAAAAAATAAAAGAAAGTATTTTCTTGAAATCGGACTGACGTTTCAATATTTTTTTTTTTTTTTTGCTCTCGATTATGTTCCCCACACCCGCGAAATGTTTAGTGTTTTTCTTTATCTGGGATGTTTATAGACTTTTTTCGCTAAATTTTCCCCGGTATTTATTATACTCACCACACTTAACGACCATCAGTGATTGGCTAGCGAAGCAACCCATTTGTATAGCCACCGACGTGATTCATTCGCATAGGCAGCGACAAGACAATTTGTTCACATCCAAGCGTTCCCGGGTTTCTGCCGACTTTGCTCGTTTTAGGAAAACCACATCACTACCACATAAATAAAAACAAGATGAGGACGATCATAATATTCGTCCATTTTTTTCCTTGGCATGTAGGACATCGGTATGAGAGAAAGCATCATTTTCCTGCTGTGAAAATAATTTGCTAATATTTCTCGCATAAGGTTCCAGTCTGATTAGAACCCGAGCCTCGCATTAACAATCTGAGTTTGATTTAAGTGAGTATTGATTTACTCCTCTCCAGGAGTTAGGCACAAGGCCAGTTTTATCTTACTCCCACAAGTAAGATGTGACCCAAGGTCGGGTCGGGAAAGTGGGGTTTAAAAATTGCCTGGGCAGCCCCGTCAGCATTCCCCGGTAGGGGCGCCTCAGGCAGTTAGCAATAAACTTACTCCTCCCCAAAGAGGGGAGGCGAAGCCTAGGAGGGTGGACCTCCTAAAACTGCACAGGACAGACCCATAGACCGGCGTAAATCAAGCCCCGAAGGCCAAGACAATACCAGTCTATGGGGTGCAGTATTCATCGGAACAGATACTACACTTTGATCTTAGCCAAAAGGCCAAGAAGAACTGAGTAGCGTGAACACAATCAACTGAAAGGCCAATATGTTGTGAGTGATGAGATTTGCATATGTGAATCTTATTCCTGAAATACCCGGATCAAGGACTTTTGGGTATATAAAAAAAGGACTTGTTTGGTGAGGGAGGATAAAGAAAACATTACAATATGTTAGACAGGTCAGCCATTAGTTGCTATTGTTGTGGCAAATATGTTTTCTTTTCTTTTTTTCTCTGAAGTGTTTCATCAGCTAGATCGTATTTCAGACACACAAATTATTTTGAGTGAAATAGTATGTTGTTTTTTTAAGTTTCAGTTCCGTGGAAGTATTTGTTAAACAAGCACAAGCATACAACACTGGCGATGGGAGAGGGGCTGGAGCTTGGCAAGCAGTGCAGGACCTATTAGGTTAAAGTCTCCTTTTTGCACCCTGACCAAGAGGGTGAGACTAGTGGTTGGTGCACCAGCCTAGATGTGGCAACAACACTCCATGCATGGGCAAATAGTGGCTTTATAGAGATATAGGGTATTGACAGGTGTGAGGTTTTCTAGCCTGATAGAGGGAGCCCACCTTCTTAGCAGCAGACTTGACAGAATCTTCTATGAATTCATTTCAATTCATGTTACCTGTGAATGTTAGGCCGAGGAGTTTGAATGTTGGGCTCTCGGGAAGGGTGTTATCAGCCATAGCAAACGCTGGGTGGAAAGGTTTCTTATAATTATTAAAGCTTTGTCTTAACCTAGCACATTTTTCATCACAATTAGTATCACCCCCACTTACTCCAAGCCCAGCGGCAATCTCCTTATGAGCCCCACCCCCGTGAGGACCAATGCCAAAGACATGTCTTTACTGTTTAGTCCAAAAATTCATGACATTTTTCCATTTGCTAACTATTCAATTTTCTTTTTGTTTTTGTATCCATTCAATTGTTCATTTCTCTGCATACCTAACTAGCCTAGAAATCACTTTTGTTTAGTTTTCAAATCTCACAATATTGTGTTCGCATTCCATCAAGTCATTCCTCCCCAAATTGTAAAATGTAATTCATTATCTTTTTATATTTCTTTTTATTTCCAGATCCTGAATGTAGGGCTATTCTCCAGAAAAAGTCCTTTACAACTCGTTCCATAACTGTGGGTGTGTCAAAAACCGAAAACTCCTTTGATCGTTATGAATTTGAATTACGGAATCAAACTGCAATTACGCAAAAGATAAATGTTCCCAAAGAGGAGAAAACTGTTAAATTTTCTGATTTGGTAGCAGGGATACAATATGACATCAGTGTTCGAACTATACGTGGGAATCTCCAAAGTGAACCATGTAAATCAACAATCACAGCAAGAACCAGTAAGCTGATTCGTTCTTTCTCTTTTTTGTTTTAAAAGTTTCCAATTACTGTACTACATTTACCATCAATGTTCTCAATCAGAATCATCATCATATTCAGTTTAACGTCTGTTTTACATGCTGGCATGTGTTGGACGACTTTTATAAATTGACTTCCAAACTAATCTATCTCTGGCCAGGTCTTTATTCATCTCTCTTTCTCTCAAATCCATTCTTATCACTTCCTCCCATGTTTTCCTTGGCTTGGATTTTCCCTGCCAACTGACCTTGCTATCTCAACTGTTCTACATCTACTAAACCAACCACTTTCATCATCATCATCATCATCATCATCATCATCATCATCATCATCATCATCATCATCATCAGTAGTTTTACATGCTGATATGGTTGGACAGATGAATTTTGTGCCAGGTCTTTATCTTTTTTTTTCTCTCAAATCCATTTTATCATGTTTTCCTTGACCTTCCCCTGTCAACTGACCCTGCTACCTCAACTGTTCTACATCTACTAACCCAAGCACTATCATTATCATCATCATTATCATATTCGGTTTAACATCCATTTTACATGCTGGCATCTGTTGGACAGCTTTTTTTATATTTCTTTTTATTTCCAGATCCTGAATGTATTGCTATTCTCCAGCTAGTGGCCTTTACAACTAGTTCCATAATTGTGGATGTGTCAAAAACCAAAAACTTTTTTGATCGCTATGAATTTGTCTTACGGGATCAAAATGAACGTACACAAAATAAAAGTGTTTCTAAGAAAGAGGATATAGTTGATTTTTCTCCATTGGAAGCAGGGATACAATATGACATCAGTGTTCGAACTATAAGTGGAAATCTTCAAAGTAAACCTTGTGAATCAACAATTACAGCAAGAACCAGTAAGCTGATTCGTTCTTTCTCTTTTTTTTTTTAAACGTTTCCAATTACTGTACTACATTTGCCATGTTCTTAAACAGAATCATCATTATATTCGAATTAACATCCGTTTTACATGCTGGCATGTGATGGACGCCTTTTATAAATTGACTTCCAAACTAACCTATCTCTCACCAGATCTTTATTTATCCCTCTTTCTCTCAAGTTCATCCTTATCACTTCCTCATATTTTCTTTGACCTTCTTCTGCCAACTGACCCTGCTATCTCAACTGTTCTATATCTACTAACCCAAAACTAAACTCTCATCCATTCTTTCAACATGATCATTCAAACGAAGTCTCCATTTCTGCACACGTCTCAATATACTGTCCAAATTTAATCTTCCTCCAAGGTCATTTCTTTAAGACTCGCATTACACATTCATCGTATCATTCTCGTATCATTTTGCTCCATGCGACACATGTTTTCATATTACCACATGTTGATAGTGTTAGTTAAAATTGTTCTTTACGCCTTTGTATTTGACAGTTTTTGTCATTTGATTTGTGATATAGAAGTAAACAGTTCACACGTTTTGCTGAAAAATTTGCGTTTCAAAATACAAGACTTATTAATAATACAATCAATTTGAAATAAACCAATGAGAAGTTCCTTTTTAAGCAAAAAATGAAGATCAAAATACAAGACTTATTACTGATACAGTCAATTTGGAATAGACCAATGAGAAGTTTCTTTTTAAGCAAAAAATGAAGATCAAAATACAAGACTTATTAATGATACAGTCAATTTGAAATAGACCAATGAGTAGTTCCTTTTTAAGCAAAAAGTGAAGATCAAAATACAAGACTTATTAATGATACAATCAATTTGGAATAGACCAATGAGAAGTTCCTTTTTAAACAAAAAATGAAGATCAAAATACAAGACTTATTAATGATACAATCAATTTGGAATAGACCAATGAGAAGTTCCTTTTTGAACAAAAAATTTAGATCAAAATACCAGACTTATTAATGATACAATCAATTTGAAATAGACCATTGAGAAGTTCCTTTTTAAACAAAAAATGAAGATCAAAATACAAGACTTATTAATGATACAATCAATTTGAAATAGACCAATGAGAAGTTCTTTTTTAAACAAAAAGTGAAGATCAAAATACCAGACTTATTAATGATACAATCAATTTGGAATAGACCAATGAGAAGTTCCTTTTTAAACAAAAAATGAAGATCAAAATACAAGACTTATTAATGATACAATCAATTTGGAATAGACCAATGAGAAGTTCCTTTTTAAGCAAAAAATGAAGATCAAAATACAAGACTTATTAATGATACAATCAATTTGAAAAAGACCAATGAGAAGTTCCTTTTTAAGCAAAAAATGAAGATCAAAATACAAGACTTATTAATGATACAATCAATTTGGAATAGACCAATGAGAAGTTCCTTTTTAAACAAAAAATGAAGATAAAAATACAGGACTTATTAATGATACAATCAATTTGAAATAGACCAATGAGAAGTTCCTTTTTAAACAAAAAGTGAAGATCAAAATACAAGACTTATTAATGATACAATCAATTTAAAATAGACCAATTAGAAGTTCCTTTTTAAACAAAAAGTGAAGATCAAAATACAAGACTTATTAATGATACAATCAATTTGGAATAGACCAATGAGAAGTTCCTTTTTAAACAAAAAATGAAGATCAAAATACAAGACTTATTAATGATACAATCAATTTGAAATAGACCAATGAGTAGTTCCTTTTTAAACAAATAATGAAGATCAAAATACAAGACTTATTAATGATACAATCAATTTGAAATAGACCAATGAAAAGTTCCTTTTTAAACAAAAAATGAAGATCAAAATACAAGACTTATTAATGATACAATCAATTGGAAATAGACCAATGAGAAGTTCCTTTTTAAACAAATAATGAAGATCAAAATACAAGACTTATTAATGATACAATCAATTTGGAATAGACCAATGAGAAGTTCCTTTTTAAACAAAAAATGAAGATCAAAATACAAGACTTATTAATTATACAATCAATTTGAAATAGACCAATGAAAAGTTCCATTTTTAAACAAAAAATGAAGATCAAAATACAAGACTTATTAATGATACAATCAATTTGGAATAGACCAATGAGAAGTTCCTTTTTAAACAAAAAATGAAGATCAAAATACAAGACTTATTAATGATACAATCAATTTGGAATAGACCAATGAGAAGTTCCTTTTTAAACAAAAAATGAAGATCAAAATACAAGACTTATTAATGATACAATCAATTTGGAATAGACCAATGAGAAGTTCCTTTTTAAACAAAAAATGAAGATCAAAATACAAGACTTATTAATGATACAATCAATTTGGAATAGACCAATGAGAAGTTCCTTTTTAAACAAAAAATGAAGATCAAAATACAAGACTTATTAATGATACAATCAATTTGGAATAGACCAATGAGAAGTTCCTTTTTAAACAAATAATGAAGATCAAAATACAAGACTTATTAATTATACAATCAATTGGAAATAGACCAATGAGAAGTTCCTTTTTAAACAAATAATGAAGATCAAAATACCAGACTTATTAATGATACAATCAATTTGGAATAGACCAATGAAAAGTTTTTTATTTAGCAAAAAATGAAGATCAAAATACAAGACTTATTAATTATACAATCAATTTGGAATAGACCAATGAGAAGTTCCTTTTTAAACAAAAAATGAAGATCAAAATACAAGACTTATTAATTATACAATCAATTTGGAACAGACCAATGAGAAGTTCCTTTTTAAACAAAAAGTGAAGATCAAAATACAAGACTTATTAATTATACAATCAATTTGGAATAGACCAATGAGAAGTTTCTTTTTAAACAAAAAGTGAAGATCAAAATACAAGACTTATTAATGATACAATCAATTGGAAATAGACCAATGAGAAGTTCCTTTTTAAACAAATAATGAAGATCAAAATACCAGACTTATTAATGATACAATCAATTTGGAATAGAGCAATGAAAAGTTTTTTATTTAGCAAAAAATGAAGATCAAAATACAAGACTTATTAATTATACAATCAATTTGGAATAGACCAATGAGAAGTTCCTTTTTAAACAAAAAATGAAGATCAAAATACAAGACTTATTAATTATACAATCAATTTGGAATAGACCAATGAGAAGTTCCTTTTTAAACAAAAAATGAAGATCAAAATACAAGACTTATTAATTATACAATCAATTTGGAATAGACCAATGAGAAGTTCCTTTTTAAACAAAAAGTGAAGATCAAAATACAAGACTTATTAATGATACAATCAATTGGAAATAGACCAATGAGAAGTTCCTTTTTAAACAAATAATGAAGATCAAAATACAAGACTTATTAATTATACAATCAATTTGGAATAGACCAATGAGAAGTTCCTTTTTAAACAAAAAATGAAGATCAAAATACAAGACTTATTAATTATACAATCAATTGGAAATAGACCAATGAGAAGTTCCTTTTTAAACAAAAAATGAAGATCAAAATACAAGACTTATTAATTATACAATCAATTGGAAATAGACCAATGAGAAGTTCCTTTTTAAACAAAAAGTGAAGATCAAAATACAAGACTTATTAATGATACAATCAATTGGAAATAGACCAATGAGAAGTTCCTTTTTAAACAAAAAATGAAGATCAAAATACAAGACTTATTAATGATACAATCAATTTGAAATAGACCAATGAGAAGTTCCTTTTTAAACAAATAATGAAGATCAAAATACAAGACTTATTAATGATACAATCAATTTGGAATAGACCAATGAGAAGTTCCTTTTTAAACAAATAATGAAGATCAAAATACAAGACTTATTAATTATACAATCAATTGGAAATAGACCAATGAGAAGTTCCTTTTTAAACAAAAAGTGAAGATCAAAATACAAGACTTATTAATGATACAATCAATTTAAAATAGACCAATTAGAAGTTCCTTTTTAAACAAAAAGTGAAGATCAAAATACAAGACTTATTAATGATACAATCAATTTGGAATAGACCAATGAGAAGTTCCTTTTTAAACAAAAAATGAAGATCAAAATACAAGACTTATTAATGATACAATCAATTTGAAATAGACCAATGAGTAGTTCCTTTTTAAACAAATAATGAAGATCAAAATACAAGACTTATTAATGATACAATCAATTTGAAATAGACCAATGAAAAGTTCCTTTTTAAACAAAAAATGAAGATCAAAATACAAGACTTATTAATGATACAATCAATTGGAAATAGACCAATGAGAAGTTCCTTTTTAAACAAATAATGAAGATCAAAATACAAGACTTATTAATGATACAATCAATTTGGAATAGACCAATGAGAAGTTCCTTTTTAAACAAAAAATGAAGATCAAAATACAAGACTTATTAATTATACAATCAATTTGAAATAGACCAATGAAAAGTTCCATTTTTAAACAAAAAATGAAGATCAAAATACAAGACTTATTAATGATACAATCAATTTGGAATAGACCAATGAGAAGTTCCTTTTTAAACAAAAAATGAAGATCAAAATACAAGACTTATTAATGATACAATCAATTTGGAATAGACCAATGAGAAGTTCCTTTTTAAACAAAAAATGAAGATCAAAATACAAGACTTATTAATGATACAATCAATTTGGAATAGACCAATGAGAAGTTCCTTTTTAAACAAAAAATGAAGATCAAAATACAAGACTTATTAATGATACAATCAATTTGGAATAGACCAATGAGAAGTTCCTTTTTAAACAAAAAATGAAGATCAAAATACAAGACTTATTAATGATACAATCAATTTGGAAAAGACCAATGAGAAGTTCCTTTTTAAACAAATAATGAAGATCAAAATACAAGACTTATTAATTATACAATCAATTAGAAATAGACCAATGAGAAGTTCCTTTTTAAACAAATAATGAAGATCAAAATACCAGACTTATTAATGATACAATCAATTTGGAATAGACCAATGAAAAGTTTTTTATTTAGCAAAAAATGAAGATCAAAATACAAGACTTATTAATTATACAATCAATTTGGAATAGACCAATGAGAAGTTCCTTTTTAAACAAAAAATGAAGATCAAAATACAAGACTTATTAATTATACAATCAATTTGGAATAGACCAATGAGAAGTTCCTTTTTAAACAAAAAGTGAAGATCAAAATACAAGACTTATTAATTATACAATCAATTTGGAATAGACCAATGAGAAGTTCCTTTTTAAACAAAAAGTGAAGATCAAAATACAAGACTTATTAATGATACAATCAATTGGAAATAGACCAATGAGAAGTTCCTTTTTAAACAAATAATGAAGATCAAAATACCAGACTTATTAATGATACAATCAATTTGGAATAGAGCAATGAAAAGTTTTTTATTTAGCAAAAAATGAAGATCAAAATACAAGACTTATTAATTATACAATCAATTTGGAATAGACCAATGAGAAGTTCCTTTTTAAACAAAAAATGAAGATCAAAATACAAGACTTATTAATTATACAATCAATTTGGAATAGACCAATGAGAAGTTCCTTTTTAAACAAAAAATGAAGATCAAAATACAAGACTTATTAATTATACAATCAATTTGGAATAGACCAATGAGAAGTTCCTTTTTAAACAAAAAGTGAAGATCAAAATACAAGACTTATTAATGATACAATCAATTGGAAATAGACCAATGAGAAGTTCCTTTTTAAACAAATAATGAAGATCAAAATACAAGACTTATTAATTATACAATCAATTTGGAATAGACCAATGAGAAGTTCCTTTTTAAACAAAAAATGAAGATCAAAATACAAGACTTATTAATTATACAATCAATTGGAAATAGACCAATGAGAAGTTCCTTTTTAAACAAAAAATGAAGATCAAAATACAAGACTTATTAATTATACAATCAATTGGAAATAGACCAATGAGAAGTTCCTTTTTAAACAAAAAGTGAAGATCAAAATACAAGACTTATTAATGATACAATCAATTGGAAATAGACCAATGAGAAGTTCCTTTTTAAACAAAAAATGAAGATCAAAATACAAGACTTATTAATGATACAATCAATTGGAAATAGACCAATGAGAAGTTCCTTTTTAAACAAATAATGAAGATCAAAATACAAGACTTATTAATGATACAATCAATTTGGAATAGACCAATGAGAAGTTCCTTTTTAAACAAATAATGAAGATCAAAATACAAGACTTATTAATTATACAATCAATTGGAAATAGACCAATGAGAAGTTCCTTTTTAAACAAATAATGAAGATCAAAATACTAGACTTATTAATTATACAATCAATTGGAAATAGACCAATGAGAAGTTCCTTTTTAAACAAAAAATGAAGATCAAAATACAAGACTTATTAATTATACAATCAATTGGAAATAGACCAATGAGAAGTTCCTTTTTAAACAAAAAATGAAGATCAAAATACAAGACTTATTAATTATACAATCAATTGGGAATAGACCAATGAGAAGTTCCTTTTTAAACAAATAATGAAGATCAAAATACAAGACTTATTAATTATACAATCAATTGGAAATAGACCAATGAGAAGTTCCTTTTTAAACAAATAATGAAGATCAAAATACTAGACTTATTAATTATACAATCAATTGGAAATAGACCAATGAGAAGTTCCTTTTTAAACAAATAATGAAGATCAAAATACTAGACTTATTAATTATACAATCAATTGGAAATAGACCAATGAGAAGTTCCTTTTTAAACAAATAATGAAGATCAAAATACTAGACTTATTAATTATACAATCAATTGGAAATAGACCAATGAGAAGTTCCTTTTTAAACAAATAATGAAGATCAAAATACAAGACTTATTAATTATACAATCAATTGGAAATAGACCAATGAGAAGTTCCTTTTTAAACAAATAATGAAGATCAAAATACTAGACTTATTAATTATACAATCAATTGGAAATAGACCAATGAGAAGTTCCTTTTTAAACAAATAATGAAGATCAAAATACTAGACTTATTAATTATACAATCAATTGGAAATAGACCAATGAGAAGTTCCTTTTTAAACAAAAAATGAAGATCAAAATACAAGACTTATTAATGATACAATCAATTTGGAATAGACCAATGAGAAGTTCCTTTTTAAACAAATAATGAAGATCAAAATACAAGACTTATTAATTATACAATCAATTGGAAATAGACCAATGAGAAGTTCCTTTTTAAACAAATAATGAAGATCAAAATACTAGACTTATTAATTATACAATTAATTTGGAATAGACCAATGAGAAGTTCTTTTTTAAACAAAAAATGAAGATCAAAATACAAGACTTATTAATGATACAATCAATTGGAAATAGACCAATGAGAAGTTCCTTTTTAAACAAAAAATGAAGATCAAAATACAAGACTTATTAATTATACAATCAATTTGGAATAGACCAATGAGAAGTTCCTTTTTAAACAAAAAGTGAAGATCAAAATACAAGACTTATTAATGATACAATCAATTGGAAATAGACCAATGAGAAGTTCCTTTTTAAACAAATAATGAAGATCAAAATACAAGACTTATTAATTATACAATCAATTTGGAATAGACCAATGAGAAGTTCCTTTTTAAACAAAAAATGAAGATCAAAATACAAGACTTATTAATTATACAATCAATTGGAAATAGACCAATGAGAAGTTCCTTTTTAAACAAAAAATGAAGATCAAAATACAAGACTTATTAATTATACAATCAATTGGAAATAGACCAATGAGAAGTTCCTTTTTAAACAAAAAGTGAAGATCAAAATACAAGACTTATTAATGATACAATCAATTGGAAATAGACCAATGAGAAGTTCCTTTTTAAACAAAAAATGAAGATCAAAATACAAGACTTATTAATGATACAATCAATTGGAAATAGACCAATGAGAAGTTCCTTTTTAAACAAATAATGAAGATCAAAATACAAGACTTATTAATTATACAATCAATTGGAAATAGACCAATGAGAAGTTCCTTTTTAAACAAATAATGAAGATCAAAATACTAGACTTATTAATTATACAATCAATTGGAAATAGACCAATGAGAAGTTCCTTTTTAAACAAAAAATGAAGATCAAAATACAAGACTTATTAATTATACAATCAATTTGGAATAGACCAATGAGAAGTTCCTTTTTAAACAAAAAATGAAGATCAAAATACAAGACTTATTAATTATACAATCAATTTGGAATAGACCAATGAGAAGTTCTTTTTTAAACAAAAAATGAAGATCAAAATACAAGACTTATTAATGATACAATCAATTGGAAATAGACCAATGAGAAGTTCCTTTTTAAACAAAAAATGAAGATCAAAATACAAGACTTATTAATTATACAATCAATTGGAAATAGACCAATGAGAAGTTCCTTTTTAAACAAATAATGAAGATCAAAATACCAGACTTATTAATGATACAATCAATTTGGAATAGACCAATGAAAAGTTTTTTTTTTAAACAAAAAATGAAGATCAAAATACAAGACTTATTAATTATACAATCAATTTGGAATAGACCAATGAGAAGTTCCTTTTTAAACAAAAACTGAAGATCAAAATACAAGACTTATTAATTATACAATCAATTTGGAATAGACCAATGAGAAGTTCCTTTTTAAACAAAAAATGAAGATCAAAATACAAGACTTATTAATTATACAATCAATTTGGAATAGACCAATGAGAAGTTCCTTTTTAAACAAAAAATGAAGATCAAAATACAAGACTTATTAATTATACAATCAATTTGGAATAGACCAATGAGAAGTTCTTTTTTAAACAAAAAATGAAGATCAAAATACAAGACTTATTAATGATACAATCAATTGGAAATAGACCAATGAGAAGTTCCTTTTTAAACAAAAAATGAAGATCAAAATACAAGACTTATTAATGATACAATCAATTGGAAATAGACCAATGAGAAGTTCCTTTTTAAACAAAAAATGAAGATCAAAATACAAGACTTATTAATGATACAATCAATTGGAAATAGACCAATGAGAAGTTCCTTTTTAAACAAAAAATGAAGATCAAAATACAAGACTTATTAATTATACAATCAATTTGGAATAGACCAATGAGAAGTTCCTTTTTAAACAAAAAATGAAGATCAAAATACAAGACTTATTAATTATACAATCAATTTGGAATAGACCAATGAGAAGTTCTTTTTTAAACAAAAAATGAAGATCAAAATACAAGACTTATTAATGATACAATCAATTGGAAATAGACCAATGAGAAGTTCCTTTTTAAACAAAAAATGAAGATCAAAATACAAGACTTATTAATGATACAATCAATTGGAAATAGACCAATGAGAAGTTCCTTTTTAAACAAAAAATGAAGATCAAAATACAAGACTTATTAATGATACAATCAATTGGAAATAGACCAATGAGAAGTTCCTTTTTAAACAAAAAATGAAGATCAAAATACAAGACTTATTAATTATACAATCAATTTGGAATAGACCAATGAGAAGTTCCTTTTTAAACAAAAAATGAAGATCAAAATACAAGACTTATTAATTATACAATCAATTTGGAATAGACCAATGAGAAGTTCCTTTTTAAACAAAAAATGAAGATCAAAATACAAGACTTATTAATGATACAATCAATTGGAAATAGACCAATGAGAAGTTCCTTTTTAAACAAAAAATGAAGATCAAAAGTTCTTGCTTTAAATATGAACGAACACAACCATTGGTCATTTTACAACGTATGTGAATTCACCCTATAATAAAAATGAGACTCTACTTTTTGAAGCGATTGCATGTAAACAGCCTAAAGAACTGGACTGTAAAAATTTAAAAAAAAGATTAATTTAGAATTTAGAGTGGAGATCAGTTATGCATATAAATTTAACGTAAAATGATAACCTATTTCCGGGTCACCAGGCGGTAATGATAACCCACTTTCTAACCGGATAGTGTTTTAAGGACATGTCATCAATTTTTTTTTTTTTTTTAAAAAGATAAATTTTGTGTAAGATAGCAATATTGCACCTCTGCACGTGTATAAGGCGTGCGAATAAAGGGCGATTTCTAAGAAATGGCAAATTGAAAAGTTGAATATGGAATTACATGTAAACATCCTGAAAAACTTGGTGGTAAAAATTAAAATAAATTATATGTCCCCCCCTTAACTCTGTCATTAACCCTAAGTTTTAGTGGCAATACACAAAAAATCCTCCCAAACACACCCACACCTACAATTTATTTCTAAGAAATTAAGAAAATGGCCAATATTTACATTTAAAAAATAATTGGTTACAGGTCATTAAATACGCTATCTGGTTGGGAAGTGGGTGATCATTTTACATTAAATTTATATGCGAAACTAATCCCCACTCTAAATTCTAAAATAATTTTTTGTGGTTATTTTTACCACCCAGTTTTTCATTTATTTGGGGGCGGCAACGGTAGAGGTGAACTCGCATATGATGTAAGAGTAACATAATACCCAAACATTAAACTATGTTAGTAGGTTAAGATTTTCTCCATAGATATTTCGATAGCTGTATTTTGTCTACGGACGCCACCCCTACAGACAACGCAGTAGTTGTTTGTTGAACTAGAGTGCGACACCATTGACTTAAACTGGCGAGTTCATCTGCTGGGAGCACGCATCCGCCAAGCTGCTTCCCATGGCTTCACCATAACCCTGGCAGGTTGGCTTCCGTGTGCTATGCCTCGCCAGAGGGCAGCAGCCCATGATTTTGTCTGACACAACTTATTTTCTGTATTCACAACTGACCTCTATATCTAGTTCTCTAACAATTCTTATAAAAAAAACTCAAATCAATATTTTGAAAAAAAAATCATTGTCTATATAAACCAGGCTCGAAAACATGCCATCTCTGCGTTTCCGAAGCAGTAATGATAATTAGATCTAATAATAATATAATTAATACGATAGCGTGTGTGTTCGTGTGTCACGCTTACATCAAAAGCTCTGCGCATGCGTGCCGCACCTAGATTTGGGAAAGCATTCAAGTCACCTAATTTTCATAATATTTTCAAGTATTTCCCTTTGGCGCAACGGTTAGCTACATAGGATTTTGACGTTGGTTTTTGACGTCGGCTTGACTGGTTTATAGTTCGATCCCAACCAACCTCTAAGAGGAGGGGAGGTAGGGAGGGGACGACCAGGAAGACACATATCAATACGATAGCGTGTGTGTTATTTTGTGTGTCACGCTTACATCAAAAGCAACGACCTTCCGAATCTTTGTATGCTACTCATGAATAGGAGCCAAATTTAATTTAATCTAAAGCATTTACAAAGTAAGGTTTAGTCATCGAAATCGGAATTAGTCGATCGATCAAATTGAGAAAAAAGTCTGACGGACAGACACAAAACCGCTTTTATAGGTTAGGAACAAGATAATTAGTATTGAAAACATCATTTCGTGTAATTTACAAGGGTCCCGCTAGTAATATAATAAATGTCAGAAATGAACTCTTAACTGCCTGTAAACACAGAAAAAGATATAAATATAGCCAATTTGTAACCCCTAATGATAGGCCTCCTCCTTCGAATATTTAAACCAATACTTTAATACATATCCCTATAAATATTTAAAATTTTATTTGCTTCTAACATCATCCCATATACTTCTATTCCTAAAATAATTTTATGGCTACCATACTTTATAAACATATATTCTATATAGCTTTTCACTCTATATCTTAATTTATACATTTCCCTCTTTTTAATAACATTTCGTAAAAATATATTTCTATTACTAAATCACATCAGTAATAATTTTCAATCACATTGAAGTATATATATATATATATATATATATATAATTATTTTTATCTGTACAAATATGTACATAATCCACAATACTGGCATATCAGTGTTATCGATCAACAGCTGTTAGAAACTGAGATCTCATCAGGCGGAAAGTAAATCTGATTCTTCCCTCAGATTTTCTTTCCCCCCTGATGAGATCTCAGTTTCTAACAGCTGTTGATTGATAACATCGACATGCCAGTGTCGCGGATTATGTACATCTCTGTATAAATAAAAGTAATTATATATAAAAAAGCTCTATTTAATATTGAGCACTCTTTATAAGCCTGGTTGAAATTCTTTGGATTTTTATCCTGTGGATGCTTACGTTACCTGGATAATATATATATATATATATATATATATATATTTATATTTATATTTAAATTACAACTTTCTATTTCTCCTTATATAATCTTAAATATTTAAATTAACTTCCATACGTAACATTTCTGACATTATTCATACTAATTACTTTTTTATTTTATTTTTCTTTCTTTATAGGTAATAACTATTAATTTAGCAAGTTATTTATATAGACTATATATTTCCTTAGCTTTTACCATATTGTTAAATTTTTATTCACTTATATTTATTTTTTATTGTTTACTTTTATTTTATTCTATTATTTCTTTTTTATTTCAATTTTATTTTATTCATCGTCAAGGGAATTCCAGACTCGGTTTCTCTAGTTCGCAAAAGTTGGACTTACCTCCCTTGACTATGACCAATATGGCGTCGATATATGAACATTACTCGTTTATCGATAAAATTTTCTTTTCTTTTGTAAAAAAAAAAAACTACTTGATCAATTTACGTGATTTTTGATGTACGATATATGCTTTTCGCCATTTTTTTATTTTGTCTTATTTTTTATTTTTCCATGACATCCCAATTCTAAACTTGCACCAAATATCGAAATCAAGATTATTCTTTTCACTTAGCAAATTATTATCATTTTTTAACATAGTTCATCCCAAACAAGGCAGGCTGCCACTGTAGACGTAAGGGGCTACTGAGAAAAAGGGTGAGAGTTTTTTTTTGGGGGGGGGGGGATCAACCTAAATTGGGAGCTGTGCACCGAGATGTCTGTTTACATTAGTTTTAGTTTTTAATTTCTACATGTCAGTACCATCAGGAGAGCAGGGAGGGAGTTCCAGAGTCCAGTAGCACGAGGAAAGAAGCTTTTGGAGTAGAAAGCTCTTCGGCATCTGGGGACCTCCAGTGAATGGATGGGATTCGGCAGATTGTCGGGTTGGTCTAGTGAATTTGCGTTGTGGGGGAACCAGAGCAGCAGGTTCATCGGAGCACAATCCATTGAAGTATTTGTAAAACAAGCACAAGGATGCAACATTGCGGCGATGGGACAGGGGGTGGAGCTTGGTGGATAGTGAGGGACCTATTAAGTTGGCGAATCTTTTTTGGACCTTGTCTAAGACGGAGAGACTAGTGGATGATGCCCCAGCCCAGATGTGGCAACAAAACTCCATGCATGGGCGGATAGTGGCTTTGTAGAGATATAGGATAATATCAGGTGTGAGAAGTTTACTAGCACGGTAGAGGGAGCCCACCTTCTTTGCAGCAGTCTTGGCAATGTCTTCAATGTATTTGTTCCAATTCATGTTATCTGTGAAAGTTAGGCCA
>OY744538.1:21065648-21095648 GCA_963556195.1 Sepiola atlantica
TTTATACGAACATTTTTGGCTACACATTTGCAGACATGTTTCAGTTCTAGCTGGAAACCAACTGAACTTCCTCAGGCCACTATTTTAAATGGATGCAAAGATTGAAATGAGAGAGCAATTCTTTCAAGAAGTAACACGTGATTCATTAAAATAAGATTATTTGGATTACATGGTCAACCGTCAAAATGTTTCAACAATTTTTAAAAAGAATTTTAATTTCAAATTTGTAATTCTTTTCATTTTCTATCATTTGGAGGTCCGTCGTTTAGAGGTTTTTAAAATTATGTCAACTCAGCAATGTAGTGACACTAAGAACTTTCCTAATAAATGCTCGCCCCCCCTCACCGCATTACGTTATGAACAAGGCGACTTGACTTCCCATCAGTTTGACGTACACATATGTATAAAAATACATATGAATGTACGTACAAATATGCAAAAAGTTACATACACATACAAAAAAGTACACACACACATATACATATACTAGAAGAATACCCGTCCCAGGACGGGTAAAATAAATACCTCGAACAGAACAGTTTTGCACCACTTTTATGCCCCCTTACGATTCCTTTTTCCAATTTTGATTAAAATCCATTACATGATTTTGATACTAGAAAATGTTTGAGATTTAAGACTTAAGCTTAAGGGATCTTAAGAAAAAGTTAAAATTCAGGGAATCTTTATTAATTGGTGTCTAATGACCATGAATCAAATTTAATGCAAATCTGAAATATTTGAATTTGCAAATGAAAGGTTGTCCCTATATTATGTCCCTAAAATACCTTTAAAAATACTCCAAAGAAACTGAAATTTAAGGAATATTTATTAATTGTTAAAATTTAAAAACTCAGAGGTGTATGAATGTTCACGATGGGCTTTCAATCTCTTTTTTACCCTCTGTGCATAAAACTAGAGTAAACTAAATATAACCCACATTATGACCACTTATGCTCAGCAGCTGTGTTTTAAAATTCATCATGATAGGTTAATTAGTTTAGGAGTGCATCCTGTACATAAAATATATAAACATATACTGTGGCAGCCATCATATGGATCCACGAGAAAAAAGAGTGAGGGTCGCACAGTGCGTCGTCCATCGGGGATTGAACTCAGAGCGTTCCGCTTACAAGATAGAATCTTGTTATTTTTGTGCGATGATGACAAGAGTTCACTTATGCAAATGAGCATTTGTGTTTTGCATGGGTGAATTCTCGTTGAGATAAAAAATAAGGAGAAACTTTCCTCCCAGGCAGAGAGAGAAAGAGAGAGAGAGAGACAGACAGACAGACAGACAGACACACGTTTTCAGCTACGAAAAAAACCTACAAGCTATTTTCGTCATTTTTCAGTGCTGTTGATTCTTGACATAATTGTAGAACCTTGTGCTGCCCCACTCGACGACCGTCGACCCCAACGTTGTGTTTCCGTGGTCTTCTTCTTTGTTTTCATCGCTTAGCCGTGTTGTCTATCCACTGACGAATCGTCGAGGGCACAGCACTGGTCCACAAGTTAATTATAAAAGAAACACCACTCACGATAAAGAACACAAACACATATACGTTGTGTATAATTTAGTTAGAACTATGAGTGTGTGTGACACCGACGCGGTCTGTCGAGACCCCCATTGTTGTTGCTAAAGTTGTCAGCTCATCTCATCGTTTTCCCGGTCCGATCCGCTCTCTCGGGAAGTTCGATCCTAACTGCCGGGAGGTTCGATTCTAACTGTTCGTCTTCTCTCCGAAACCTAAACTCGTCAACTTTTGCCATAAACTTTACTGTCGTCAACTGTCGTAAAACTAACCTACCTTACTGTAGTCAGGTGTCGTAAAACACTGTCACTCCTAAAATGTCGTATCCAGTGTTATTTTCTTAGTGACCTGTCCTGAACAATGGAAATTGACCACTCCCAAATTATCTTTTGTCTCTTTCGATGAGTCATTTCCTATCCCGTATTTTCTTTTGTCTTTGTCGATTAGTCACTTCCTATCCTGTCGGTCTTCATTGTATCACATAATGACGGATGCAAAGTTTGATCTTAAACTCATCCCCGAGTTAGAAGGCTCTAACTGTTTGAACTATTCGTTGGCTATGAATGAATATATATACCTATCAGAAAGATCTCTGGGGCAAAGTAATAGAAACACTTGACTAAAGGGGTATATCCCCGAAATATTGTGAAATTCTGGCATTATATAAGACTAGTGATCGAGGATGAAATCTAGAATCGAATAAGATTTAATATTTTAAAAAATCGCTTTATTAAGTTTTCTTTCTTAACAACCCTTGTAATATTCCCATCTCGCATTGTTATAGCCTATAAGCTATCTATTAATATATTGTTATACTTCTGCTTGCGATAATACATGTTAAAAAAATATGATATATAACTAATTATACATTTAAGGCAGTTTTTTTTAACTCATTCCTAAACAATTTGATATAAAATTACCCTTTTGTCAAATATTTCTATTTTCTCTGCTATTTGTGTATATTTGTTGGCTGTGAAATTGATGTTTTTAAGGATCGCAAAAAAGTCTAAGTCCAAGTCCAAATTTTGCACAATTGAGAATACTGTTTAATTTTATATTTATTTTCGTTATTTAGACTAATTAAATTTAAGGCATTATTCATTTTCCGATTGAGATACCTTAATGTATATTTAAACATTTTAATAAGTATTAAGTCTGATGAGATGCATTAAGTTTGTGTTGTGGACTGATCCGGATTCACCCATAGTGACGGGATGGATTCGTCAGGTGACTAGTATGAAGTCGACACTTTTTCCCTTACCAAGGAGAACCGCTTAGCGAACCGCTTAGCACGTCTATAGCTAAGACTGGTAGTCATAGCCTCACTATAAGTATAAGCACGGTAGACGGTAGTCATATGAGGAAAAACTCAACGCTTCTTTTAACATAAAACTAATCTTTATTGGGTATCCTATACCGTTGGGGTATAGCATAGAAAAAGGTAGGACTGGTGTCCGGTGGAAGGAAACGAAGTTCTTTTACTGCCCGGGGAGCGGTGCTCGGGAATCCAGTGGATGAGGGGGAAGGAGAGAGGTGAAGAAGAGTTCCTTCTAGGTTGACAGCCAGGGTCTCTCTCTGACGATCCGTTCCACCGTTCAACAGGGGTGCAAATAGTCCGCAAGGGACTAGCTGAAATCAATATGCCCTGTGAGCCGATTGGTTAGTTTAAGACCAACTTGCCCACAGTTGACGCATAAGAAATAGATCCTACTTCAGACTGCTACACGTCTGCCTAGAACCGGTAATAACGACCAACTTATTGTAATTAAGTATTCTCAATACAATTCCTATTCCTTTCAATTCCTGTCTTTGGTTTCTCATTTACTTATTGTTATTCTTACGATATAACAAGTTTCTTTGGAGGATTTTAAAGGTTTTTAAGAGGCATAATATGGGCACAATCTCCCATTTGAAAATTCAAATATTTCAGATTTGCATTAAATTTGATTTTGTGAAATTTTAACAATAAGTATTAGACATCAGTTAATAAATATTTCCCAAATTTCAGTTTTGTTGTGGACTGATCCGGATTCATCCATAGTGACAGGATGGATTCGTCAAGTCACTATGAAGTTGACACCTTTTGCCCTTACAAGAGAGAACCGCTTAGAAAACCGCTTAACACTTCTGCCTAGAGCCGGTAATGGCGACCAACTTATTGTAATTAAGTATTCTCAATACAATTCCTATTCTTTTCAATTCCTGTCTTTGGTTTCTTATTTACTTATTGTTATTCTTATGATATAACAGTTTGATGAGATGTTTATTTGTAAAATATATGTTTATTTGTAAAATATATGTTTATTTGTAAAATATATGTTGATACTGAAACGAATTTTACTCATTTTCATTTTAGCTCCATCTGAAGTCTTAAATTTGGCAGTGAAAGAAATTGCAAAGAATAGATATAATCTGACTTGGAAAGAACCTGATGTTACAAATGGTATTATTAGATTCTATCTGGTGGAAGGCGTTGGTAAACAAGAAGGAAAAGACGTAAGTATAACCAATGGTTGAATGCGTTGGTAAACAAAAAGGAAAGGGCATAAGTATAACCAATGGTTGAATGCATTGGTAAAAAAAAGAACCGGCATAAGTATAACCAATGGTTGAATGTGTTTGTAAACAAAAAGTAACGGGCATAAGTATAACCAATGGTTGAATGCGTTAGTAAACTAAAACGAAAGGGCATAAGTATAACCAATGGTTGAATGTGTTTGTAAACAAAAAGGAATGGGCATAAGTATAACCAATGGTTGAATGCATTGGTAAACAAAAAGGAACGGGCATAAGTATAACCAATGGTTGAATGCGTTGGTAAACAAAAAGGAACGGACATAAGTATAACCAATAGTTGAATGCATTGGTAAACAAAAAGGAAAGGGCATAAGTATAACCAATGGTTGAATGTGTTTGTAAACAAAAAGGAACGGACATAAGTATAACCAATGGTTGAATACGTTGGTAAACAAAAAGTAACGGGCATAAGTATAACCAATGGTTGAATGCATTGGTAAACAAAAAGGAAAGGGCATAAGTATAACCAATGGTTGAATGCGGTGGTAAACAAAAAAGAACGGGCATAAGTATAACCAATGGTTGAATGCGTTGGTAAACAAAAAGGAAAGGGCATAAGTATAACCAATGGTTGAATGTGTTTGTAAACAAAAAAGAATGGGCATAAGTATAACCAATGGTTGAATGCGTTGGTAAACAAAAAGGAACGGGCATAAGTATAACCAATGGTTGAATGCTTGACTTATTGAACTTTTATTACCCGGCACTACGTGTAGGAGATGCCTTGCTTGACTTATTGAACTTTTATTACCCGGCACTACGTGTAGGAGATGCCTTGCTTGACTTATTGAACTTTTATTACCCGGCACTACGTGTAGGAGATGCCTTGCTTGACTTATTGAACTTTTATTACCCGGCACTACGTGTAGGAGATGCCTTGCTTGACTTATTGAACTTTTATTATCCGGCACTACGCGTAGGAGATGCAGCTAACATCATTTGCAGCACATGTCGAAATCCAACTCCCGCGGAAACAGAAAGTGCTGCACATGTGGAAAGAATCACCTACCTTGGCAACCCCATCGATTCCAGTGGGAGAATTGACATGACTATAAGATGATGTATATTTGCCGCATGGAGATTCTTCAGGCAGCAGTAGACAATTTTACAAAATGCAGAGACTCTCTCTCAGAGAGGGAAGCATACAGCACACATGTCCAAACTGTACTCTTGTATGGCTATGGTTGATGACATTTCAAAATGACACCATACTGGCTGATGATGCACATTAGATGGAGAAAAATGCCCATCTCACTGTGAAGGCTACTAGGATAAATTACATTGCACGATTACATCACAACTGGTACGGCTACATCACCCGTCATCAGTCATCCGAAAGGCTCTAAAGTGTGTTCAGCATCGATGCTGATGGCCCTAAAGCTGCATGGCGGGCTAATTAAGACATGGAGGGTATCAGTTGCTGACGACTTGATCCTGGCAGGTGACGCAAACAAAATGGCAACAGACAGGAGAAGTTGGAAGTCATTTATGAAACGTCTAACCTCAGCGTGAGACACAAAGACGAAAAATGAAAAATAATAATCTATATAATGATACGCGAAGGCAATTTCATGTTTGTATGTACGTTATCACCCTCCACCGATTTTTTTTAAAAGATGGGATTGCCCGATCGTCGGAGATGCAATGCAAAATAAGTAATTTTTTAAATTTCATCTGATGTCACTGTTGTGTCAGACGTGAAACTCAAACTAAAATCCAATTTTGTGGCCTCTGGCTAGGATCAAAGTGTAGTATGTTTTCTGTCCAAAGATGGTACAATAATATTGTGGGGTCTCCGTTCACGCCAGAGATTCATAAACTCCTACAAGGGTTTTAGAGATAGACCCCTATAACCAGATATATTCTGAAACTACATAAAGATATATTGTTAGATTTTTACACATAATTTTTTCTCGTCATTCTGTAAAGAACAGCAACAATATACAATAGATGAAAGATACAACTGTGGAATTTCCACAGTTCCCGCTAGTAATAATAATAATCTGGATTGGTTTCTGCATTCAAGGATTTTCCTTAAGATTTCAGCTGTTTCATAATTGCCGTGTGTTGTATTATTCCAATTTCATCTGGTCGTTTTTCCAGTGTTTTCAGGACTGATCCTAGTGCTCCTACAATTATTGGTATTATAGTCATTTTCTTCATGTTCCATATTCTTTTCAGTTTTCTGGCATGTATTTGCTTCATTTTTCTGTTTCCTTGATCTTCACCCTTTGATCTGCTGGGATGGATTATTATTATTACTAGCAGGACACCGTGGAAATTCCATGGTGCTTTTTACATCAATCTGTTTAATTTACTGTCAATAATAATAATATTCCTTTTGAAAAAAAAAAAAAAATGTCTGTCAGAATCAATATTCTTAAGAGAAAAAAATGACTCTTCTTCCATAAAAATAATTGTCATTGTCAACTAAATATTCTTTAAATAAATAAAATGAATATGTTTCTTCTGTATTTATTTATTTAAAATTGTCGCAATTTAATTCTTTTAAAATCAATAAATATTCTTCAAAGCAATAAAACATTTTGAAATGTATTTATTTAAAATTGTATTGATTTTTGTTAAAGAAACGATATAATTTGATTTTGGAACAATTTTAGACATTTTCTAGAATCCAAATCATGTGATGAATTTTGATCAAAACAAGGATTCTAGACATAAATTTTAGTGCATTATATCTTGATTTTAATCTTCATAAGGGGACATAAAAGTGGTGCAAAACTGTTTTGTTTGGACAGTTAATTTTCCCCATCCTGGGACGGGTATTTTTCTAGCGAACTTGGCCTTTTGGCTAAGATCAAAGTGTAGTATCTGTTCCGATGGATACTGGTATTGTCTTGGCCTTCGGGTCTTGATGTACGCCGGTCTATGGGTCTGTCCTGTGCACTTCTAGGAGGTCCACCCTCCCAGGCTTCGCCTCCCCTCTTTGGGGAGGAGTAAGTTTATTGCTTACTGCCTGAGGCGCCCCTACCGGGGAATGCCGACGGAGCTGCCCAGGCAGTTTTTAAACCCGATCCGACCTTGGGTCACATCTTACTTGTGGGAGTAAGATAAAAACTGGCCTTGTGCCTAACTCATGGAGAGGAGTAAATCAATACTCTAATTCTCGGTTTTGACTATTTTCTATAAGTTTCTTTTCTAATTATATCAAAATATTATATTATATTATATTAAAAGCTCATTTTATGATTCAAGTTTTAAGTTTAAAAAATTTCTTTGCAGAAAACTGATGTTGTATATTACAATTGTTCAAACGAATTTCAAGAAGTTACGACCAAGCCAGGATACGTGTATAACATAACAGTAAGTACTGAATATGCTTGAAAGGAAAAAATAGTTGATCCGTTGAGATGTTTAAATGGAAGCTTTCACAGAAAACAATTTTTAAAATTTGCCGTCCCTGTAGGTACTTTGTTTCGCAATGTTTGACACGAAAGAGGAAAAACGGTTAAAGCTTATTTTCATAAACACAAGTGTTTGAGTAAAAGAAAGTGACCAACAGTGGTATTTGTAAGAGTTATCTTTCCTTTACTTCTTTGATTTAAGTTTCACTCCCCCCCCCTTCACTTTTAAGATCAAATTGTTTTTTTTGTTTTTTAAATTAAAGTTGAGAAGCTTATTCATTTTCTTATTGAATATTGGTTTGGTGAATATGCCCACTGTGTTTTCCTGTGAAGGATTATACAGTAATTTGGTGATTTTTTTAAAATTATTTTTTTATAGAGGAAAATGCAATATCAATGAATGACAAAGATAATTCATACAAATATTAATTGAAATTTATTTATAAACTCAGTTTAAAAATCAAGTAAAAGAGTGGAGTCTATTAAGAAAAGGAGAGTCAGTATTTGTTCATTGAAATCAAAATGAAAGATTTAGAGTTTCTTATCAGCAGGAGCGCATAACTGTTCAGTAGTAACTACTGATTGAAATTGGTACTAGTATAGCACCGATCTGCATCGTAATGTACATTAGACTGCCAACAATTGCCAATACAATTTTAGTTTCATCAGTTTGGCAGATTTTGTCTCAGATTTTGTTGATTTCACATCGTTTTTTCTTTTATTTACAATCCACCATATTGAATTTTGGAAGCATTATTTTAATCTAAGTCACTGGATTCATTTCAACACAGCTCTCTCCACTTGAATTCAATGCAAATGTGGGTAATCATTACTATTAACGACATAGATTATTTTAAAGGAAATACTGTTGGGAAAAATTAGTTAAAAACAATTTATTTTGGTTTACCTACTCATTTGTGACCTATTTGCGTTAAAAATATTCAATATTTAAAAGAAGTTTAAAGCAATTTACTTTACCGTAAATGGTAACGGTGAGTAAAATAATCCGGTTATGTACTTACTTCCTGTCCATAATCAAAATGGCTGAACGCGGATTATTTAGATTATTTATTGTTTAGAAAAAGATCAGGAATCAAATCCAGAAACAGCAAAATTCCTATATACAGTTCATCCAAGTCATAAAGTTTAAAACTTTATGACTTGGATGAACTGTATAGGTTTAACAAAAAGTATGTTTTGGGCCGATATATTTGATGTTTTATATACTTTTATGTATTTTTATATATATTTTTTTATATATTTTCGAAGTTTAATTTTATTACCTGCAGTAATGTCATTACGGTAATGGTCCTCTGAGGAGAAGAATTTTCTTTGAAAACTCATGAGTTAAGGACTTTAAAGTAATTTGCCTGAACATTGAATTCTAATAAAATTTGATTCGCACCTTATTTTATTCTTTCACTTTATCTAGTGCTATTAATGCTCTATCCAGTATATTGAGCTTCAGTTTTATCCGGATGTTTACTAATTAAAGATATTAGTTGCCTCTTATATCTTTTGTTGTATTAACCTTATATATATATATATATATATATATATATATATATATATATATATACAATTATTTTTATTTTTATTTATACAAACATGTACAAAAAAGCCGCTACACTGGCATGTCGATGTTATTGATTAATGATTATTAAAAACTAAGATCTCATCAGGCGGAAAAAAGTCTACTCTTTCACTTAGATGTTCATATTGGAAAATAATCTATTTATTATTGAGCACTATTTTATAAGCCTGATTGAAATTCTTTGGATTTTTATCCTGTGGATGTTTACTTTACCTGGATTACTATATATATAAGTAAATGCTGAAGATATATATACGTGATGTATTATGAGTGTACACCCTTCGTCAAGTATGATGGAAAAAAATTATGCTTCATCAGTGTTCGCACTAATATTCATATAAAACATTTTTTAACTTTTCAGTTTGAGATGTTTTCTTTTTTTAACTTCACCGATTGAAACGTTATTTTATATAAATATTAGTGTGAACACTGAAGAAGCATACATTTTTTTTCTTGGCATTTTTGACGGAGAGTGTACATTAGTTTAGCAAATAATTTTGAATAGTTTCAGGAATCATCCTCTTTGTTGAATTTAATACATGGATGTACATGGGATTTTCAATACTAGAGTCTTTTGGAATCGAATTCTTTTATTATGAACTCATGTGAACAATTTGTAATGAGAGGTATTGATCGTAACAGAGTTGCCTCCCGTGTTTTTTGTGTCACATAATGATAAAGAACTCGACAAAAAATACATCTGGAAATGAGCTCCTAAAAATAACCTTAAAATGTCGGAGTTACACAAGCAACTGCTACAAGTATGACAACCGGGTACAAAAAAATTGTAAAAGGTATGTCATTATTATGTGCTCTATTTTAATAAAAATAAATAAATTAGTTATAAAAAGTAGTTGCATCTTTCATTTCTGAGGAGGAAATAGAGAGAGGACTAGTGAATCTATTTATCTATTGAGTGAGGACCAGATTATTTCCTTTACCTGAATAAGTACACCGCTTACTCTCTATTTTACTATATCATTATACAGGAATATCTCATCTAACTACAAATTAAATTAGAATCAGTTACAGATCAAATTCATGTTACAATGTAAATTGCTGTGTGAGATTGAACAATTTACAGCATGTACATTAAGTTGTATATATAGAAACATTAAGCTCTTCCTTAATATTATCAGATATGAAATGCTCTAAAAACAATTATTCGTAATTCTTTCATTTTCTAACATAAAATACTAATCGCTTTTTTTTTCTTTACTTCTGAATTATTTTCTGTAAATGATTTTCGCTCTTTATTTCAACTCTGAAGTAAAAGTACGAATCGCAATAATAATTTACAGGAAACTGGTTGTTGTCAATTCACCACCAACGCTCGGAATCCTCGTTTTGCTTCAGTTGAAATGAATGGCTTTCTCTCTTTAAGGAAGCCTCTTGCTCTGACCAGCTCCTAGGACTGACTGTCACCCCAGACCTGAAATGGAAGACTTACATCAAATCATTTGCTAAAGTCGCTGGAAAAATAGTTGAATTTTTCTACTGCTTCAGAAAGTACCAGACTTCTGAGGCAATCCTTTACTTATATAAGAATTAGATATGACCCAAGAGGGAGTACTGCTTCCACATCTCGAGAGGTGTCGCTCCGAGCACTCTCTTCTGTCTTGAGAGAGTCCAAAATCAACCACGAAGTCTGTATGTGGATGATCTCTTCTCTTCCCCACACCCCCTTTCTCACAGAATAGACATTGCTAGTCTTTCTCTACTCTAATATTACTTCCATGTTAGGTGCTTCACAGACCTTAAATCCTTTAAACATTCAGAGCAAAAGAAAGGAGGACGTAATTCCCGATATTGTCATTATTTTTTTAATTCTATCACTCCAGAAAGTTCCTGACTCCCGATGCAATCCTCTACCTATATAAGAGTCAGATACGACCCAAGAGGGAGTACTCCTGCCACATCTGGGGAGGTGCCGCTCGGAGCACTCTTTCTTACCTTGACAGAGTATAAAATCGACTTCCCAATCTAGTGGGAGATGATCTCTTCTCTTACCTACATCCCTTTTCTTACAGAAGAGACATTGCTAGTCTTTCTCTACTCTATCATTACTTTCATGTTAGGTGCTCGACTGAGCTTCAATTTCTGGTCCCCTCTTTAAAAATTCAGAGCAAAAACTCGTCTTGCTACCAACACTGCAAAGAACTTCCCTTTCTTCCTCTGTGTACCTAAAACCGAACGAAACTTCCATGAACAGAGTTTATTTCCAATAACTTTTCACATGCAGAAGACGTTGCTGTGTGACTGCTTCCCTACAGACTACAACATATTGGTTTTCAAGTCCAATGTCAAAAAATACCTGTCAAGACATCTTTTTAAACTTTGCCAATTTTCCCCATTGTTCTCAATCCTTTCATAGTACTGTTCCATCATCCGACTTACAATCTTATTAACATTTATCCTCAAATGGCTTTTGGCCTTGATAAGAATGTGATCCATTATTATACAAAGAAATATAGGATAAAAAGTAAAATAATCATGCTTTCCATAATCATTTTTAAACATGTCCTGAACAGGCAATAACTTTACAGATATTTCTATGAAATCCCCTTAAGATTGGACAAGGATTGAAACCTCGATCAACCTGTTCACATTTTAGTTTGTTAGCTTATTCTTATAATGCATGCGCTTAAATTTTCTTTTTAACCAGGTAAAAGCATTCACTGTTAAAGAAGGTCCCGGCCAAAGTATCATTTTCACTTCCAAAACCTATGGTAATTATTTTTCTTCAGTTTGTTTCTATTTTTATGCAAATACTAACAAAACTATTTGCCTTATTCATTGTTAAGACAAATTAATATCGGAAAGTTCCCAGACTTGGCCTAAAAAATCAACTGCATTATTTGTTTGACAAAGTTGATAGACTGTCTAATGATGGTCTTCATGTACAAGGTTAAAAAATTGTCTGCATTTTCGGGCATTTTATTGAACAATTGTCTTCAACCAAAACTTGATCCACCCCCTCTGTAACTTTTAAAAGCTAAAAGGCGGTGCCTGAGGATCAAATTGTGCCAAAGAAATGACATTATTTGTTTGACAAAGTTGATAGACTGTCTAATGATGGTCTTCATGTACAAGGTTAAAAAATTGTCTGCATTTTCGGGCATTTTATTGAACAATTGTCTTCAACCAAAACTTGATCCACCCCCTCTGTAACTTTTAAAAGCTAAAAGGCGGTGCCTGAGGATCAAATTGTGCCAAAGAAATGACATTATTTGTTTGACAAAGTTGATAGACTGTCTAATGATGGTCTTCATGTACAAGGTTAAAAAATTGTCTGCATTTTCGGGCATTTTATTGAACAATTGTCTTCAACCAAAACTTGATCCACCCCCTCTGTAACTTTTAAAAGCTAAAAGGTGGTGCCTGAGGATCAAATTGTGCCAAAGAAATGACATTATTTGTTTGACAAAGTTGATAGACTGTCTAATGATGGTCTTCATGTACAAGGTTAAAAAATTGTCTGCATTTTCGGGCATTTTATTGAACAATTGTCTTCAACCAAAACTTGATCCACCCCCTCTGTAACTTTTAAAAGCTAAAAGGCGGTGCCTGAGGATCAAATTGTGCCAAAGAAATGACATTATTTGTTTGACAAAGTTGATAGACTGTCTAATGATGGTCTTCATGTACAAGGTTAAAAAATTGTCTGCATTTTCGGGCATTTTATTGAACAATTGTCTTCAACCAAAACTTGATCCACCCCCTCTGTAACTTTTAAAAGCTAAAAGGTGGTGCCTGAGGATCAAATTGTGCCAAAGAAATGACATTATTTGTTTGACAAAGTTGATAGACTGTCTAATGATGGTCTTCATGTACAAGGTTAAAAAATTGTCTGCATTTTCGGGCATTTTATTGAACAATTGTCTTCAACCAAAACTTGATCCACCCCCTCTGTAACTTTTAAAAGCTAAAAGGCGGTGCCTGAGGATCAATTGTGCCAAAGAAATGACATTATTTGTTTGACAAAGTTGATAGACTGTCTAATGATGGTCTTCATGTACAAGGTTAAAAAATTGTCTGCATTTTCGGGCATTTTATTGAACAATTGTCTTCAACCAAAACTTGATCCATCCCCTCTGTAACTTTTAAAAGCTAAAAGGTGGTGCCTGAGGTTAAATTGTGCCAAGGAAATGACAGGCTCGATCACTGCTTCAGGTTACTAAATATTAGTTTCTGGGTACTAAATCTGAAACTATCAGCGACTCGAAACAGTATTCTGTACGAATATACTGTTGGAATTCTCCCTTGGTAAATTCCCAACAGAATTTGGACTCTGAAGTGGGTGGCGGAGCACGGAATCATCATCATCATCATCATCACCATTCGGTTTAACATCTGTAAGATGCTTGCATTGGTTTGAACGGCGTTTCGAAATTAACTTCCAGGCTAACCAATCTCTGACCAGATCTTTACTTATTTCTCTTTCTCTCAAATGCATTATCACTTTCCCCCTTGTTTTTTTAGGGGGGGGGGGGTCCTCTGCCAGCTGACCCTGCTATCTCACCTGTTCTACATCTATTAATACAAGAACTCTCATCCATTCTTTCAATGTGACCAAACCAACAAAGTCTCTCGTTCTGCACACATCCCTATATTATCCAGGTTTAATCTTCCTCTGAGCTCATCAGATCTAAGCCTGTCCTTAAGACTCACATTACACATTCATAGTATCATTCTCATAGTATTTCTCTCCATGCAATGCCAATCCTCGACACTCATTGACCAGGTTTCACTTTCATACTGCAGACACATACCTGAGGTGGCAGGGTTAGTTGGCTGGAAAAAACCAAGGAAAAATGATAAGGAGTGATTTGAGAGATAGTTTAGGGTGGAATTCAATTTCTAAAAGCCCTCCAAAACATGCCATCATGTAAAAACGGATGTTAAACTGAATATGATGATTTAGAGAATGAAGAAGTTTACCAATAAAATTTTAAAACAATAAATTTAATTTTAAACATTTTAAATATTCAAAAAAGTTTCCTAATCTGTTTGAATTCAGACAATTTTTTGTTCTCTCCATATTTTTTCCAACGAAATAAATAAAAAAAAAATTTATTTTATAATTTTATTTAAAAAATGTAAATGAATTGTTTTCATGTACAATCTACTCACAACACAACAAATCTAGTTTTTATTTACAAATTAAAATTAAAATTTTTTAATAAATTTTAAAAAGTATCGGTGGACAGCGCATCGTTACTTTTTTCTGGGTAAATATTGTGAATTTTTAAATCATAAAATTAATTCAATAATTAAGTTTTAAATGAATAAAAAGTAAAATAAATACTTTGCTATATTTGCTTGGTAAAATGTTCCTGCTTTATTACATTAATCTCTCAAATAAGTCTTTATCTTTCCCCTAAAAAATTCAATGATTTTGAGTCTATTCTTATAATTACTTTAACAATTTGAAACAATGCACGGACAAGGCATTTTTTGTGTGAGGGTAAATGTTTCTTGAAAAGTTATGCAATAATTAAAAGTTAAATAAATAAAAATAAGATGACAAAAATGATGGTGACAGATCTCTGTGATTTCGGTTTAACCCTCTTTCAGGCAAAACAGCGTTCTAATCCATTTTCACATATGCATAATACAACATATTGGTGTTCACCATTGAGCTGACTTCATCATGTGCATGTATATGTAGCATGTTGGTATTCTTGCTGTGGTGAAGGCAATTCATCTAAGAAATCTGGATCCAAACCTGTCTCAACAGTGGGCATTCAACATTAGAAATCTGGATCCAAACTTGGCTCAACAGTGGACATTCAATATTAGAAATCTGGATCCAAACCTGGCTCAACAGTGGGCATTCAATTTTAGAAATCTGGATCCAAACCTGGCTCAACAGTGGGCATTCAATATTAGAAATCTGGATCCAAAACCTGGCTCAACAGTGGGCATTCAATATTAGAAATCTGGATCCAAACCTGGCTCAACAGTGGACCTTCAATATAAAAAATCTGGATCAAAACTTGGCTCAACAGTGGGCATTTAATATTAAAAATCTGGATCCAAACCTGGCTCAACAGTGGGCATTCAACATTAGAAATCTGGATCCAAACCTGGCTCAACAGTGGGCATTCAATATTAGAAATCTGGATCCAAACCTGGCTCAACAGTGGGCATTCAATATTAGAAATCTTGATCCAAACCTGGCTCAACAGTGGACATTCAATTTTAGAAATCTGGATCCAAACCTGGCTCAACAGTGGGCATTCAATATTAGAAATCTGGATCCAAACCTGGCTCAACAGTGGGCATTCAATATTAGAAATCTTGATCCAAACCTGGCTCAACAGTGGGCATTCAACATTAGAAATCTGGATCCAAACCTGGCTCAACAGTGGGCATTCAATATTAGAAATCTGGATCCAAACCTGGCTCAACAGTGGGCATTCAATATTAGAAATCTTGATCCAAACCTGGCTCAATAGTGAGCATTCAATATTAGAAATCTGGATCACAACCTGGCTCAACAGTGGACATTCAATTTTAGAAATCTGGATCCAAACCTGGCTCAACAGTGGGCATTCAATATTAGAAATCTGGATCCAAACCTGGCTCAACAGTGGGCATTCAATATTAAAAATCTGGATCCAAACCTGGCTCAACAGTGGGCATTCAATATTAGATCTTGATCCAAACCTGGCTCAACAGTGGGCATTCAATATTAGAAATCTGGATCCAAACCTGGCTCAACAGTGGGCATTCAATATTAGAAATCTGGATCCAAACCTGGCTCAACAGTGAGCATTCAATATTAGAAATCTGGATCCAAACCTGGCTCAACAGTGGACATTCAATTTTAGAAATCTGGATCCAAACCTGGCTCAACAGTGGACATTCAATTTTAGAAATCTGGATCCAAACCTGGCTCAACAGTGGGCATTCAATATTAGAAATCTGGATCCAAACCTGGCTCAACAGTGGGCATTCAATATTAAAAATCTGGATCCAAACCTGGCTCAACAGTGGGCATTCAATATTAGAAATCTGGATCCAAACCTGGCTCAACAGTGGGCATTCAATATTAAAAATCTGGATCCAAACCTGGCTCAACAGTGGGCATTCAATATTAGAAATCTGGATCCAAACCTGGCTCAACAGTGGGCATTCAATATTAAAAATCTGGATCCAAACCTGGCTCAACAGTGGGCATTCAATATTAGAAATCTGGATCCAAACCTGGCTCAACAGTGGGCATTCAATATTAAAAATCTGGATCCAAACCTGGCTCAACAGTGGGCATTCAATATTAGAAATCTGGATCCAAACCTGGCTCAACAGTGGGCATTCAATATTAAAAATCTGGATCCAAACCTGGCTCAACAGTGGGCATTCAATATTAAAAATCTGGATCCAAACCTGGCTCAACAGTGGGCATTCAATATTAAAAATCTGGATCCAAACCTGGCTCAACAGTGGACATTCAATTTTAGAAATCTGGATCCAAACCTGGCTCAACAGTGGACATTCAACATTAGGAATGGAAACTGTAAACAAACACGTTGCGAGTATTTTAGTATCCAACTTCTTCTTTTGGAATCCGTATTTATTTGTTACAAAAAATTGGTTTGATGAATTACATTTCATTCTCTTCAATATTTTCATGCATTAGAATCTTCACAAGTTTGGTATCGGATTGATGGTCGGATTCAAAGACGAATCACCGGTCACCATTTATGTGCGTCGGATTTAAGAGAAATGAATAAAAATAATCATCTTTGTATCTGCTTGAAATAATATTTGAGAGGAGTTTTACAAAATGTTCAGAATTCTTTATGGGAAACTAGCATGACTACCCGGCGTTGCCCGGGGGGCATGGACAATAAAATAGAAGAATTAAAAAGTGTTTGTAACATCTTTCTTTTAAAACTTCTCTCTATACCAATCTCTATCTCTCTATACCCTTCTCTATCTATCTTTATCCCTCCTTTCTCTCCTCTTTCTCTATTCCCCCTTTCTCACAGAATTCTCTGTAGAAAACTAGCATTGCTACCTAGTGTTACCCGGGGGTTACAAACAATGAAATAGAAGAATTCAAAAGTGTTTCTTTTAAAGCTTCTTTATCCCACTCTCTATTTTCATCATTCTCTCCCCCTTCTCCTTCTTTTATTCTCCCCCTTCTCTCCCGCGTTTCTCTTCCCCTTTCTCCCCAACTTACTCCATTCTTGATCTCTCTTCCCTCTCTATCTCTTGTCCCTTCCCTTTCCTCTACCCTACTCCCTTTCTCCTCCCTTCCCCTTTCTCCCTCCCTTCCCCTTTCTCCCTCCCTTCCCCTTTCTCCCTCCATTCCCCTTTCTCCCTCCATTCCCCTTTCTCCCTCCATTCCCCTTTCTCCCTCCCTTCCCCTTTCTCCCTCCCTTCTCTCTTCCCCCTTCTCCCTCCCCCTCCTTCTCCATTCCCCCTCCTTCTCCATTCCCCCCTCCTTCTCCATTCCCCCCCCTTCTCCATTCCCCCCTCCTTCTCCATTCCCCCCTCCTTCTCCATTCCCCCCTCCTTCTCCATTCCCCCTCCTTCTCCATTCCCCCTCCTTCTCCATTCCCCCTCCTTCTCCATTCCCCCTCCTTCTCCATTTCCCCCTCCTTCTCCATTTCCCCCTCCTTCTCTATTCCCCCCTCCTTCTCCATTCCCCCCTCCTTCTCCATTCCCCCCTCCTTCTCCATTCCCCCCTCCTTCTCCATTCCCCCTCCTTCTCCATTCCCCCTCCTTCTCCATTTCCCCCTCCTTCTCCATTTCCCCCTCCTTCTCCATTTCCCCCTCCTTCTCCATTTCCCCCTCCTTCTCCATTTCCCCCTCCTTCTCCATTCCCCCTTTCTCTCTCCATTCCCCCTTTCTCTCTCCATTCCCCCTTTCTCCATTCCCCTTTCTCCCCCTTTTTCACTCTCTCCCCCTTTTTCACTCTCTCCCCCTTTTTCACTCTCTCCCCCTTTTTCACTCTCTCCCCCTTTTTCACTCTCTCCTCCCTTTTTTCACTCTCTTCCCCTTTTTTCTCTCTCTCCCCCTTTTCTCTCTCTCCCCCTTTTCTCTCTCTCCCCCTTTTTTCTCTCTCTCCCCCTTTTTTCACTCTCTCCCCCTTTTTTCACTCTCTCCCCCTTTTTTCACTCTCTCCCCCTTTTTTCACTCTCTCCCCCTTTTTTCACTCTCTCCCCCTTTTTTCACTCTCTCCCCCTTTTTTCACTCTCTCCCCCTTTTTCACCCCCTCCCCATTTTCTCTATCTTCCCCCTTTCTCTCTCCTCTCCTTCACCCTCACCTATCCCCTTTCTCTTCCCTCATTTCTACCTCCCCCCTTTTCTTCTCCCTTTCTCCCTTCCCTTTTTTCCTTCTCCCTTTCTCCCCCCCCCCCCTTCTCTCCATATATCCTTCCTCTCTCTCTGTATCCCTCCTCTCTATATATCTCCCTTCTCTCTCTGTATTCCCCCTCTCTGTCTCTATCTCATTTTTCTCTCTCTAGCAGCTGGTTCGATATGCAAGAAAAAAAAAAAAATCTGACTGACTGCTGTTTGACCTAATTTCAGTCTTTTGCAAACAACTATCAGGAACAGTGAAAACAAAAGTAATACCCCCCCCCCCCCGCACTAATTTGATCCCTAATAGGATTTGGAGGGCACTCAGCCATGTTAGTGCGTATTCTACAGCTAGCGGAGAAAACGTTTCATGATGATGCCCCATAACTGCGTCAGGTTCAAACTGAATCCGGTTTTATGTAAAGTTTATAAGTGTATCTTGTGAAGTTTCTGACTTTTAACTGGTGATACACGCACACAATTACTACTTTCCTTTATATAATAGGTTTTTTTTTATGGAAGTCGCTTCAGACAAGGCATGAAGCCACTTGATGTAAGGAGCTAAAAAAATACTACTTCAAGGTCAAAAACTAGCCAACAATAAGTGTTAGATGGATAGATTTCGACCCAGAAAACAGCAATTATTCCCCCTTTGTCAGAAACATCGCTCATGGAATGTGAGGACTAAAGAGCAAAATAAGAGGAGCGACAGTTACGAGGCTGCCAAAGGTAAACCCAAGGCCTTCCATCTGACTAATTTTGTTCCTGTTGTGGGTGTGTCTCGTGTCGTTTCTGACTTTTAGGTGAACATACATATACAGCGACAGACAACCTCCCTTAAACAAAAAGAAAGTTTTAACCGATGACACATATAAGTGTATCTTGTGAAGTTTCTGACTTTTAACCGGTTACACACATACACACACAAAATTACGATTTTCCTTTATATAATAGATAATAAAAAAGTTTGATGAAAAAGAAAAAAATCATTTTAAATGTCGAATTCCCAACCGTGACTAATTTTGTTTCTGTTGACCCCAAAAAGAATAAATATTACAAAAAAAAATGTATCCAAATTCAGTCTGAGGCAATGCTGAAAAAGAATATATCAACTTTGCATGTGTTTTGTGTAGTTTCTGACTTTTAGGTTGCCCCCCCCCCTATACACACACACACACACACAACTGCTCTTTATATAATAAAAGACTAGCAAAAATATGCGATCCGAGGGAGCACATTTTATTCTAAGCCACTGCATTACCCCCTTTCTCATTCGCTGTCTGCGAGAGGGTGTTCCTATTTACTTATCTAGAATTATATAATTGTGAAAAAAATAAAACTGCGTACAGTACATAGTTAAAGCTAAACAAATTGTTTCGGACTATTAAAATTATTTCGAACGCTATTGATAATGTTTACCCATTTATTTATTTTTCTTGTCGCTTATGTTTGAATTCATGTTTTGAAACATGACGTAAATCATAAATATATGACGTCATGCCAAAGCTATGATTATTTTGTTAATGGAATGTTTTCAGATCTATTTATAAGAAAGTGCAAATAGCTCAGTGGGTAGAACGTCAGACTGAAGATCTCAAGGTTTCGGTTTCGATTTTCGGTTCATGGCATCAGATTTATTTGTTGGACATTTATTATTTAGTATTAATGCAATATTTTCCATTTCTAAAAGAAGTTAAGATATTCGTTTAAAAAAAATTCTGACTGATGGACAGACAGACAGACAGACAGACAGACAGACACATTCGCAGAAAAAGTGCCAGTTATATTATAGAAGATAAACAGAAAGTTTTGAGTTTTTATAAAAATGCTTCACATGTGACCTTTTTTGTTTTCCCCTCATTTTCAGCTCCAGGATTTAAATCTAATTTACCACATGACATGAAACAACCAAACAAATCTAAATCTGGACAACGTTCATTCGTCGTGACATTTCCTACAAATCCTTTCACGAACGACAACGGGCTCATTCTTACGTATACAGTCATTGTGGCCACTTCAAATGAAACCGGTAAAAATCGACGTAGTGTGCTTCCCAATTGGTACCAGTTCAACAAGAACCCATCGATTAATGCCTACCAGCCGATAAGTAACTGCACAAATTTATATAAAATGAATAACGGTTGCGACAAGAAGATGAGAGTTGCAGGCCGAACCAAACGTAGTACGGAGATTCAATCAGTGAAATTTGAGATTGGTGTGGATGATTGTTCGAAAGAAAACACTTCATATTGTAACGGCTATTTGGAAGCGGGTAAGAAATATTACGTGAAAGTGCGTGCTTACACTCAGGATGCATTCCAAGACACACCTTTTTCAGAAGCAATCTGGACAGAAAGTGAAGGTTAGTACTTTATTTTATACAAAATATTTTATTTATTTATTTTTTTTTACTTTAGTTCGCTGCAAACAAGGCAAATTGTTGTTGCAAACTTCAACCTTGTGTCATACACACATTTATAAGTGGTGATGCATGAGTAAAAGAAAAATTGAAATGAGTCGACTGAAAAACGCCGGTAAGGGAGATACTCCATATAACTTGAAGCCAGGGGAAGATAAATATATGACAATGATGAATTCGTATATATTCTGTGTTGATTTACTCCTCTCCAGGAGTTAGGCACAAGGCCAGTTTTTATCTTACTCACACAAGTAAGATGTGACCCAAGGTCGGGTTGGGAAAGTGGGGTTTAAAAATTGCTTGGGGAGCCCTGTCGGCATTCCCCAGTAGGGGCGCATCAGGCAGTAAACAATAAACTTACTCCTCCCCAAAGAGGGGAGGCGAAGCCTGGGAGGGTGGACCTCCTAGAAGTGCACAGGACAGACCCATAGACCGGCGTAAATCAAGCCCCGAAGGCCAAGACAATACCAGTTTATGGGGTGTAGTATCCATCGGAACAGATACTACACTTTGATCTTAGCCAAAAGGCCAAGAAACTTCCTATAGCGAGTATTCTGTAATTAAATTCTTTTCAAGTTAATTTTTTTTAAATATTAAAAATGAAAATGAAATTTTTTTTAATTTTTTATTTGATTTGGAAAATAATGTAACTCACATTGAGATTTTCTCATCTTTGAAATTTTTGTAAACAAAAGCAAAAAAGCAAACATTTTTTTCTAATTCTATAATTAGATTTCAACTTTTCTTTTCTAAAAACAACAACAACAAAAACGATGGAGGTTATTTTGTTTCCTTCTTTAAACCTTTTGAACTATGTGGCAAACAACTATGTTTCAATAAGCTTTTATTGCAAGTTTTGGAGAGAATATAAAAATAATTACCGGTGTTGAATACTCAACCTTGTGCCATACATGCAACAAACAAAATGACGTCATCATTACAGTAATATTAAAGTTCACAATGGTTATTCATACCTTCTTTGCTGATCATTGTTCTTACGCATACTTTATGCCGTGATCATCCCAGATCAAGGAAATACCTGTCCTGCAATTAAAGTTTCTTTTTTGTAGCTTTAAAAAGATTAACTCGGCACAAATCTGATAGAAGAAAGTAAGTCATTTATCTAACATGATTTTTGTTTCAAATCACTGATCAATGGGGAAGGAGGACAGAGAGAGAGAGAGAGAGAGATCGAATTCACTAATAAGTTATATCTTGTCAGCCCATGTAATTATACGTCAGACACCCTTACATGCTTTCAAACAAATTGTCTGCTTGGTATCACCCTTTTTCTTTGAGCCATGTGACATCATATCCGTTTTAATACATTCCCACAATCAAGGTAATTTTCACCATGGGTTCAGTGAGTTGACCTTTTGGCTGTCACATTTCTTGTTGTTCTCAACTAACTAAATTATATACTAGATGATCTACCCGTTCAATATCTAACATTGCCACTGAAGCATAATAGGCTACTGTGATAGGGGCCAGATTTATAGGGGCAACCGGGGTGGGACTTGGGTGTGCAAGATGTTCATTCGCATTACATTTAAATTTCTGCACCTTGGTACAGTCAGGTAAACAGGAAGCAGGAAGAAAATTCCAAAAGAAAAGCGGTATGAGGAAAGAAGCTTTCAGAGTAGAGAATCTTTCGACATTTAGGGATATCTACAGTGAAGGGGTGGGATTTTGCTGCTAGTTGGGTGGTACAAGTGCAGTAAATTCATCGGAGCACATTCCGTGGAAGTACTTGTGTAACAAGCACACTGCAGCAAATAATTGAAATTAAGGGGAAGAAAAGGGGTAGGGTGGAGGAAAGGGGATGAGAGAGATAGAGGGGAGAGAGATAAAGAGAGAATGTGGTAAGCGGGGGAGAAGGTGGGGAGAGAGAAAGGAGGAGAGATAGATAGAGGGGAGACAGAGAAAGGGGATTAGAAGGGGGAGAGAGAAATTCACCCAATTTCATGTCTTTCACACTTTACTGTTTTACATAAGTTTTGTATTATTTGGATTATTCTGACTACTGTTCTCATCTTGGTTGTTATTCTCACAACGTTTCGGCCGATGTAACCTCCGACCTTCTTTAGATCCGTCTCGTCGAACTCGGGAATCTGTATGGAATTTTGAACAGAACCCTTTAGTTAATCTACGGGGTAGCTTGCTCTCGTTCTGTCAGCCATGACGGAGTAGAAGTTTTAAGTAATTCGTAATTGTATTCTTAGTATCGCCCGTACTGAGGATTGAACCTTCAACCTCCAGAAGACTGTCACTTTGAACTGATTTTTACTTAGCACTTATATCTATTCCACCACAGGTCCATGTGTAAAAAATTCTGAAACAATTTTATGGTAATTTCATGTTTACTTTTGTAAAAACGAAAAGCATAAAAAGAGCTAAACTGAAATGCGAGCATCCAGCTACAATCACAGCAAAGAATTTTCCTTTTCTCTCTCTCTCCGTACCAAAAACCAAACAGAACTTCTATGAACATCCCATCCGTGGGGAAAAATATCACATGTTTGCTTGCCAACCGACTACTACATAGTTGTGTTACAGTCTAATGTAAACAAATACTTGTTGAGCCATCCGCTTGGATAATCAATTTCTCTTAAGTAATCCTGCCATTTCCATTAATTGTTTCCAATCCTACCGTGGTGGTAGTCATCGTTCAACTCACAATCTCTTTAATCCTTATCCTCGAGTGGAGCTAAGGCCTTGATAAGTGGTGACCCATTAGAAAAAAAATCAATCATCTGTATTTTGTAATTGAGAATTTTGAAGAATTAATGTTTATGTTTACAGTTTGTCTAAATAAAAGTTAATTTTAATGTTTACAGTTTGGCTAAGCAACAATTAATTTTAATGTTTACAGTTTGTCTAAACAACACTTAATTTTAATGTTTACAGTTTGTCTAAATAAAAGTTAATTTTAATGTTTACAGTTTGGCTAAGCAACAATTAATTTTAATGTTTACAGTTTGTCTAAACAACAATTAATTTTAATGTTTACAGTTTGTCTAAATAAAAGTTAATTTTAATGTTTACAGTTTGTCTAAACAACAATTAATTTTAATGCTTACAGTTTGTCTAAGCAACAATTAATTTTAATGTTTACAGTTTGTCTAAATAACAATTAATTTTAATGTTTACAGTTTGGCTAAGCAACAATTAATTTTAATGTTTACAGTTTGTCTAAACAACAATTAATTTCAATGTTTACAGTTTGTCTAAACAACAATTAATTTTAATTGCCTCAGTTTGTCTAAGCAACAATTAATTTTAATGTTTATAGTTTGTCTAAATAACAACTAATTTTTATGTTTACAGTTTGTCTAAGCAACAATTAATTTTTATGTGTACAGTTTGTCTAAGTAAAAGTTAATTTTCCTTTGGTATTTTTTTTCTTTCTTTTTGTTGTCTAGATGTCGGCTTTCCCAGTTATGCACTTGCTTTAGCAGTTATTTGCCCTCTTGTCGCTATCCTCTTTGCTGGACTTGTGTTTTACTGTGTGAGAAAAAGAAAGTTGCCTAAAACATCCAAGGTTGAAAAGGACACAGGAAATTTCAATATGGCACGATGTAAACCAACCAAGTATGGGAAAACATTTTTTCTTTTAATTCACATAAATTCTAGAAATGAACTCCATTTTAATTTTATTAACTACTAGCACGACTCGCGGCATTGCCCTGGGGTTTGAGTAGAGAATAGTGTCTAAAGCACGGCAGCAGTAAAATTGTGAGTTAAGTATAACTGAAAAAAAAGAGTCAACAATTACTGTCATAATTGCGAGTTACTTTATAAAAATAAAACAACAAATGAATGCGTTTAAATAACAGTCAATTTGTTATTGTAATCAGCGCGAGTTAAGTATTACGTAAAAGATAAAACAACAACATTAAGTTAAATAAAAGCGAAAGATGAAAAAAATCGCCGAATTAACAAAATCTATGAATTTAAACTCCAGTCTGCCCACTCACATTCACTTGTGGTGCGAGAACCACCACTTAAAATAAAATATCTCTCTCTGTAAGGTAGCATGTGTCTGGATCTCGTGAGTAAGTTTGTTTTTTTTTCTTTCGATAAATATATATTCTACATGGAATTTCTTTTCTTTTTTTTGCCTAAGCGGGGGTGTAAAAATACCTGGTTTAGTACCCAGGTGCAGTATTACCTCTCTTGGTAAGATGAACCCGTAGAACTAGTCAGATCATCCATCTAGGTGAAGGAAAACTCTGATATAAAACCTGCAAACTGGCTTCAAACATCTTGGTACGAAACCATTGGTGGATGAAAGTCTTCTTAGTCCTGGTTGACAACCTTCCTAGAGCTGGAGCCTAGAACAAAAATATCCGGTCTGCAAACGTACAGTTGCATAAGGAGTAGATAGGATCTGCCTATCGCCCGGCGTTGCACTTCTTCTTTGTTTATTAGCCAGTCGTAGAGGTACCGTCACAGAGGCACTTTTTAAGCACAGCGCACTGTTGGACGGGAGAATAGTCTCTAAAGCACGACAACAGTGACAGTCGATTTATTACTGACAACATTGCGAGTTAAGTATAACTGAAAAAAAAAAGAGTCGACATTTTACTGTCATGATTGCGAGTTTCTTTAAAAGATAAAACAACAAATGAACTCGTTCAAAGTTTTAATTTGAAAAAAGAAGAAAATCCTGCTAGTTGTTTGAATTTAAATCCAACAAAAAACGTTGATTTATTATTGTCATCAGCGTGAGTTATTACGCACAAGATTTTTATTTATCTTTAAAATTTTACAAAAAAGTTCACAGTATAGCAAATTTTCTTTATAAATAAGATGTGGCACAAGGCTGAAGTTGGGTGGGGTGGGATAAAGGTCGGCTGTCACCATCTTGGTCTATTGTCTAAACTAGTTTCAGTCACCAAAATACCACATTCACGCTATGGGTAAAACCTACTTAACATTCTCCTCAATAGTTTGACGTTTTTTCTTAATTTAATCTAGGATGTTATTCTCACAAACTTTCGTCCGATGTAACCTCTGACCTTCATGTGCATCTTGTCAACATCGAGAATCTTTCTGTCGAATTCGGGAATCTGTACAGAATTCTGAACGGAACCCTTTATTTATGTGGCGTAATGGATATAAGTGTTACGTAATAGTCAGTTCTAAGTGACGGTCTTCTAGAGGTTGAAGGTTCAATCTTCAGTGCGGGCAATACCGGGAATACAATTACGAATTACTTAAGACTTCTACCCGGTCATGGCTGATGAAATGAGAGCAAGCTACCCCCGTGGATTGACTAAAGGGTTCCGTTCGAAATTCCATACAGATTCCCGAATTCAAGAGAAAGATTCCCAAGTTTGACAAGATGCACCGGAAGAAGGTCGGAGGTTACATCGGCTGAAACGTTGTAAGAATAACATCCAAGATGAGAACAATAGTCTGAATAATACAAATGGATTTGCAATGTTTTCATAAAATTTAACGATGATTAATAAAATTAATTAAGAGGAGAGTAGAAAGTGACTAACTTTGGTTTACTTTCGGCAGCCTCGTAACTCCCGCTTCCATTATTTTGTCCTTTGGTCCTCACATTCCATGAGCGATGTTTCTGACAAAGGGGGAAGAATTGCTGTTTTCTGGGTCGGAATCTATCTATCTATCTATCTAACACTTATAGTTGGCTAGTTTTTGACCTTGAAGTAGTTTTTACTTTTAGCTCCTTACAATCAAGTGGCTTCATGCCTTGGCTGGAGCGACTTCCGTAAAAAAAAAAAAACCTTGACTTTTCTAACTCTTTCTGATACCAGCTCACTGTCTCACTAACTTTTTCTCTTTTTCAATCTATCCATCTAACACTTATCGTTGGCTAGTTTTCCACATTGAAGTAGTATTTTTTTTTTTTTAGCTCCTTACATCAAGTGGCTTCATGCCTTGTCTGGAGCGACTTCCATAAAAAAAAATTTATTATTGTTTTAAAAAATGTTCACTCAGAGAAAACAGCAAAATTATTGGCGAATAAAGCATCTCTGGCTAGTTTCAGTGATAGAATGTCAACACTCGGGATTGTAAAACATGTTCCGAATGTCCAGCGCATGAACACTCGGGACTGTAAGACATGTTCAGAATGTCGATCGCATAAACACTAGGGATAATCGGGGAAGAGGTTACGTGAGAACATGACCCCATTGAATCTGAACAAGATTTATAAACTATTCAAAGGGATTTTTACCCCTGAAAAATAAAATTTGAAAAAGAGTTCCATTCTAAAGTGAAAAGATTGAACAGTGAAATTTTACACTGAAAAATATTTGTACTTTAAAATGAAAAGATAAAACATTAAATGACTTCATTGAAAAGGATTCGTAGTCTAAGACGTAAACATTTAACACTAGATTTCTACATTGAAAGAGACCCGTACTCTGAAATATAACGAAAACATTATATTCTTAGATTTTAAAGGACATGTACTTTAAATGTAATGATCAAACATCAAATTTCTACAATTAATCAGACTTGTACTGAAAAATTTAACGATTAAATTTCTATTTTGAAAATAATTTGCACTCTAAAATGTAGAGATTAAGCAAATTTATACTTTAATTTCCACATTAAATTCTGCATTTTTTTTTTTTTAAAGATTTGTTAATAGTTTTCTCGTTTTTATTTTAATTTTCAGTCATCCTGTCAATTTAATAAATTTCAAGGCTCATGTAGCTCACATGTCATCAGATTCCGATTTTCGTTTTGCTGAGGAATATGAGGTACGTCATTTTTTACAAATCTATATGCCTTCTTTCAATGGTACATAATCCCTCGACCTCCTTCAAGTCCCACACCTTCGTTATCTCGCTTTCATCCCGCAAGTCCTACTTAATCGTCCCGTGTCCTTCTTCACGTTTTTCTCCTTTTACGTTTGCTACGTGTCCGCTATTTTTTTCCTCTTGCAAGTCCCACACCTTCTTCATCCTGTACCCCCTTGCAAGTTCTGCACCTTCGTTGTCCCATGCCTTTGTCGTCGGGCGAGTTTTTCGCCTTTGTCATTCCACAAGTCCCACGTCTTTGACTTCGTCGTCCAACGCCTTCTCCTTCGTCGCCCGTTCAGCGCATCCAGCGCCTTCTCCTTCATCGCCCGTCCAGTGCGTCCCGCGTCTTCTCCTTCGTCGCCCGTCCAGCGCGTCCCGCACCTTCTCCTTCGTCGCCCGTCCAGCGAGTGCCGCGCCTTCGTCGCCCGTCCAGCGAGTGCCGCGCCTTCGCCCGTCCAGCGAGTGCCGTGCCTTCGCCTTCGTTGCCCGTCCAGCGAGTCCCGCGCCTTCGCCTTCGTCGCCCGTCCAGCGAGTGCCGCGCCTTCGTCGCCCATCCAGCGAGTCCCGCGCTTTCGTCGCCCGTCCAGCGAGTGCCGCGCCTTCGTCGCCCATCCAGCGAGTGCCGCGCCTTCGTCGCCCGTCCAGCGAGTGCCGCGCCTTCGTCGCCCGTCCAGCGAGTGCCGCGCCTTCGCCTTCGTCGCCCGTCCAGCGAGTCCCGCGCCTTCGTCGCCCGTCCAGCGAGTCCCGCGCCTTCGTCGCCCGTCTCCGAGTCCCACTTCTTAGAATACCACTTTTTCACTAACTTTTTTTTCTACCCCTTTTCCCATTAACTTCCTTAATATATTTCCACCCATTTTTTGTGAGATCGATTTTTACTTATTCTCATTTCAAATGTCTTCGAGAATTTCCAAAAGTGTGACGTAATACAACTGATTACCAATCTCTATTTTGTCTCGTCAACATTTAAATTTCCCTTTATTTTTTTTCATTCCAAATTTCAGGATTTGAAGGATGTTGGTAAAAACCAAGAACTCGTCACTGCTCAGCTGATGTGCAATCGAAACAAAAACCGATTTGCTAATATTTTGCCGTATGACCATTCCAGAGTGAAACTCAGCTCCGTTGATGACGAAGAAGGTTCTGATTATGTCAACGCAAACTACCTTCCTGTAAGGAACGCTCAATTTTTGTTGGCCTTATTTTGAAAATGTTTACTTCGATGCAAATTGTTTGAAATATAACTTTAATTTTCTTTTCATTATTAAGACCTGCGCAACAATTATGGTAAGACAACATTTTTGTAAATGCACAAAATCAATGGAATTTAAAGTCCTACAACTTTCACAATCGGTTTTCTTTTTGCTTTTAAATTCAGATAAATAGTTCTAAATTTAAAATTTCATCTGCAAAAATATTGATCGTAAATCTTTGAATTCTTATAGAAAATTAAAAAAATGAATCTGATCGGAAAGGTCCAAAAATGGTAAAACAAAAATGACGACAACTGACATATTCAGAATATGTCAGGATTTATTATAATGGTGAATTTTGTTTTTGTTGCAGGGTTTTAATTCACGTCGTGAATACATCGTCACTCAAGGACCACTCTGTTCTACCCGTGATGATTTCTGGCGAATGATATCAGAACAGAATGTGCACAGTATTGTGATGCTAACCAGATGCTTTGAGAAATCACGAGTAAGTAACAAAAATAAAAAAAAATCAACTAATATCATGAACTCTCTCTTCTCTCTCCACTCTCTTTTTTTCTTTTTTCTCCACTCTCTTTCTTTCTTCACTCGCTTTCTTTCTTAACTTGCTTTCTTTCTTCTTTCTTCTCTCCATTTTCTTTCTTCTCTCTTCATTTTCTTTCTTCTCTCTCCATTCTCTTTCTTTCTCCTGTCTCCATTCTCTTTCTTTCTCCTGTCTCCATTCTCTTTCTTTCTCCTGTCTCCATTCTCTTTCTTTCTCCTGTCTCCATTCTCTTTCTTTCTCCTGTCTCCATTCTCTTTCTTTCTCCTGTCTCCATTCTCTTTCTTTCTCCTGTCTCCATTCTCTTTCTTTCTCCTGTCTCCATTCTCTTTCTTTCTCCTGTCTCCATTCTCTTTCTTTCTCCTGTCTCCATTCTCTTTCTTTCTCCTGTCTCCATTCTCTTTCTTTCTCCTGTCTCCATTCTCTTTCTTTCTCCTGTCTCCATTCTCTTTCTTTCTCCTGTCTCCATTCTCTTTCTTTCTCCTGTCTCCATTCTCTTTCTTTCTCCTGTCTCCATTCTCTTTCTTTCTCCTGTCTCCATTCTCTTTCTTTCTCCTGTCTCCATTCTCTTTCTTTCTCCTGTCTCCATTCTCTTTCTTTCTCCTGTCTCCATTCTCTTTCTTTCTCCTGTCTCCATTCTCTTTCTTTCTCCTGTCTCCAT
>OY744538.1:21100648-21163148 GCA_963556195.1 Sepiola atlantica
ATATATATATAAATATAATTATATATATATATATATATAAATATAATTATATATATATATAAATATAATTATATATATATATATATATAAATATAATTATATATATATATATATATAAATATAATTATATATATATATATATAAATATAATTATATATATATATATATATATATAATTATATATATATATATAATTATATATATATATATATATATATATAAATAAGTGCTAAAAAGAAATAACTCAGACCAACATTCTGGCCATTTTACGTTATAATTTTTATTTCAACTCGTCAAGACGAGAATCATCAGACTTAGTATGATGGCTGAGCCTCAGTTAGATATCACCAGCCATCGCACCATACCTGATGATTATCGTCCTGACGAGATGAAATAAAAAATTATAACATGAAATGGCTAGAATGTTTGTTCGAGTTATTTCTTTTTAACTTATATTTTTGCTCTGTTTTATATTGAGCTCTGCGACTCAAGATTTCCTACATAAATTTCTCATCTTTTGCAGATCTAACACACTATATATGTATATTTATATATATTTAAAAAAAATATAAAAAGAATTGTTTTATATCAGATACTATCGTGATAAGGATATGTTCGATATTGGAGATAGAGCATTATTATAGGAAATATGGAAATAATAATAAAAAAGTGAACTTACATACTTTACAAGTTTATTATAATCATCAGGTGTTTGAACAACGAATAAAATGTAAGAGTGTTCTTTAATCCATGGATTTTCATAGAATTTACTCTTATCCTCAGAAAAAAAATAATAATCTAACTAATTATTGGTAAGTATTAATTTGAAAAACTCTACAAAAAAATTTCGTGTAATGCTTAAAGCAAAAATAGTCAAAGAATTTTTTTTCAATAATATTCTATTAAAATATAACTTCAATTTTCTTTTGACTATTAAGGCCTACACAGCAATTATGGTAAGACAACATTTTTGTATATGCACAATACATATATATATATATATATATATATATATATATATATATATATATATATATATAAATTGATAGAGCGAATCCAAAGCTATCTAAATAAAAATAATGTAGAATATGTATAAACGTATATATATATAACACATATACTAATTATATATTTAATATATAAAATAAAAAAATAAAAAATAAATATACATGTATATATATATATATATTTAATTTTAAAATATTTTTAATATAAAAATAAAAAACATTAAACTATAAATTTACCTAAAAAGTAGTGTAATGGATTCGTCCGAACACTTTAAAATACAGCAACATTTGTGTAATTAACGGATACATTCTATTAGACACAGACGAACAACACAGGTAAGGAGGACATTTTTTAATAACTAATATAAGTTAGCTAAACATTTATCTGTAACAAAACTTAGATCTAATATACTGAACGTTTATATTCTTGCCTTTTAAGGGAAGTGGGGGGTCTGATCAACTCTGCTGGGAAGCCATGAAATAAAATACTGGTTTGTTTTTAAATTCCCAAAACAGTTTTTCATGGTAAACAACTGATGATCCCTTAAATAATGTTAAGACTAGTGTAAATTCTTGGAAGCAAACTAATATAGTAACTACAAAAAATAAATTGACTTACATGAGTTATTTTCTACTGAACGACTTGGGACTAAAATGTTGTGTTTTTGGGGGTTTTTTTCTTTTTTTTTACGTATATAGTTTTAATTGTTGAGAAACTTCCGAGACTATATATATATATATAAATATATGACAGAGAGTTTTGGATAAATTTGACATTTTTTGGAAAAGGAAAGAAAAAAGGTCATACCAATAATTGATGTATTTTCAAAGTGTATCTCTTAAAGGATCTTTTTACCAAATACAGCTCACTTAAAGAAGCTGCTCTGAGCTCCACCACGGCCTCCGGGCGGCAACCATTACGGTGTCCTTCGAGGACGCCTGAACACCAGTTTGATCCTGGCAATTAGTTCATCCTTATTGTTGCAGGCGGTATGGTTGGTGTCTTTCTAAACTGTTCTTCATAAATAATAGTCCATGGGGTTACAATCAGGTGAGTTGGGGGGGGGGGGGTGCAGATGTTCGGACTGGTGAAGTCGTGGAAGTTCTCAGACAACCACTTCTCGTTTTTTTTCCGGTGTGACTTGGAGTTGAATTCTGCTGCTACACGTGTGATGTTCCCGTAGCTACCCTCTCCACTCATCGCTATGTCTTAAAAAATAAATTTATTAAATTGGATTATTATAAAGACTATTTACATATGCATTATAGCATTATGATTAAAAATCAGTCTTAAAGAAAGATAACGGTGCTCTTATAAAGCTGGGGATCGGAAATGGCACAGGTAAAATGACATGTGTGGATGTATAGAATAGAATCAAGGGAGGCGCGAGAGTGCTCTATCCCTCAATAGACTCCACGAATGGCCTATGCTGGAAATTTTTATTTGATAGGTTCTATAAGTGTGTAGAATTTCAGTATCATTAGTCAAGGCAACCCAGAGGTCCAGAAAGTCTAATCATGAAATCATGTTATCTGTGTGTACGTACGTATGTGACACCCTGTATCTCATCAACTATTTGATGGATTCAGCTGATTTTTGGCAGAGATAGAGGTTCTAGTGTCTAGTTGATGGCATTTTAATTTCAGTTTACCATATACCTTGATTAGTCAAACTACCAACTATATCAGTTATGAGAAGGCATTGTATTGAGGCATAGCCTTTACAAAAGTAGTGACATTCCATGATAAATGCCAGTATACTGAAATCATATGCCCTTAATAGGGTTAAGATGAAAATTCATATACACTAAATGTACAAAAGCAAAGAAATTCCCAAATTTTTATTCTTTTATTGTCATTAAGGGTATGCGAGCACAACAGGGCTATGTATTTTACTGGTAGGAATTTTTCTTCAGCGCACCTCACACACTTCATCCACTCATGCATAGAGATTTATACTGTAGTGATGTGATAATGAAATGGTTTGGTTGATATGTAGTCATACCCTTAATTAATGACAATAAAAGTGTAAAAATTCGGGAATTTCCTTGCTTTTGTACATTTAGTGTATATGAATTTTCATCTTAACCCTATTAAGGGCATATGATTTCAGTATACTGGCATTTTTCATGGAATAAAATATAGAAATAAATTTCTATATTTTATTAATATAGAGAAAAAAAACAACACTTCTTTTATAACAACAACAACAACGAAATGGTTTATTAGAATGGAGAGACGGAAAAAGTCTGCTGCCGCTTAGTGGCCGAATTTATCTTTGGTTAAGATAGCATCGTGAATGTCGGCGACAAAGACAGAGGAGAAGATGAGGCGATCCGTGCCAGGGAACCGTCTGCCGATCGTCTGCAATTTCTAAAGAGGCTTTAGGAAACTAAGGATATAAATGTGCCCTGCGAGCTGATTGGCCAATATTTGGCAAAACTACCTCACAGGGACACTGATGCGCATTAAGAAGTAAGCATCATTCAGGGCCGGCGGGACAGTTATAAAAGTGAGGGGGTTCTCCTAAAAAGTGGGGGAGCCGGTTAAACACATGCATATCAACTTAATTATTGATGACCGTAAAGTGGGGGGGCCCAAGTCAAAAAGTGAGGGGGTTTGAGCCCCCCCCCCCCCTCCGGTGCCGCCGTCCATGTCATTTATGACTGCTGCAGATGAATAGGAAAAAAATGGAAGAATTGAAAAATGTAGATAAAAAATGTCTGTTGTTAATGAAAGATAGAAGCATGGTTAGTGAACAAAACATATTTACAAATTTACATTAGTATTAAAAAGATATTTTTGTGTGAGAAACGTTCAAAATGAAGAAAAGGCACGAGCATTAAAAATATTGTAAAAATGCATATTTTTTTTAGTGATGAATATGAGTGGCGGACGTTGCAAGTGTTAGATGCTCAACCAGAGTAACGGGGAGGGTGGGGGGTTACAAAAGAAAGTGAAAATGTCTTTGGTGTTGTGTTTGGGCAACCCAAGAGTTTATTTCTCCTTGAAATGAATTAAGTACCTCGTAAAAGGCGGAACCCATGCTGGGATGTTCACGGATTGTCTTATCGCCATGATAATCCTCTGTCTGACATTTATCTCTGGGGATATCTCAAGTGGTCATTGCCTGGGTGGTTTATGACCAATGAGAAAGACCCGGCCAGGAAGAAAGAGATGAGAAGAGAGATCTAGCCTACTGGACATGACAGGAAGTTGGGTTTGCTGGGAGAGCTGGCGATCAGTTTTGAAGCTGGGTGCTGCCCAGCCAGGATGGACCCATCTGCGTCTCTTAGCTAAAGAGTTGTGCTGGACTTATTCTTTTCTGGTCCGGCAAGAAAGTCTTGTTTTGCAAGTCTACCATTCAGCCCAGGGAACACGAGTTTCATTTGTGACCTCTAACCCCTAAAACCTGTTACTTGTTAATAAACTGAACTCGTGGTTTTACTTGGGACGGAAGTTCTTGGTTGCAACATAGATGAGATTGCACAGCAACCTTTGGACCGGTGAAGATTACAATGAATACATGTTCACAATGTGTATGAGTTTGAGCAGAGTTCCACTTTGTCTGCATGTGTGTGTCTTTACCTTTTTTCGTTAGGCTGTAACTGTAGAGTGAAGAGCAGTAGTAACTATTAAGAGATCTTCAGTGCGGCATAAGTCATGGTTCTCCGAGTGCGTTGTTTTTGTTATCTGTGACATTTCCATGGAATTACGGTGACATGGGTGTGTCAGTTGGAAAAAAACTTTATTTTGGTTATAAAATGACTGTTTGTATGGGATCAGCTAGCTCACATAGGCTCCAAGAGATGCCCTTTTCAAGACGCAGGAATCCTTTTCATTCGTTGAAAATTCTTGAGTTCACACCTACATGTGAATTAATGTATTTAAAAAAAATATTATGCTGTATTTGTACGGACATCAGAGAGAGATAGAGAGAGAAATTGATTATAGGGCATCACATTTCCACTTGGTACAGAAAGAGGAAGAAGTTAAAGCTGATATCTCTTTAATATTCGTCCGTCTCGCATATCTATTTACTAATATATGACAAATATTGGATATAAAGTTTGTGATAAACAACTCTACATTAGAAATCAATGCTTACATTTTGCCAGTAAAATTATTCCTTCAGAGTACAATTATTTTCTTTCTAATGGGACGTTTTAATTTTAAAAATAAATGCGTTTTTATCAGAAAAGAAAATACATGAACTTTTGGTCCATTCTCATACAATTTGGGAGAATACACGGAAAAGGATTTTTTTTTTGTGAGGCTAAATAATTTAACATAACCAGATGTGAATAATAAAAAGACATGATTAGATCAGCACACATCACGTTTAGATTACTAAGGCCTTTCGTCCTGGTGGCCACATGTTCCATGATCATAAACGTTAATGAAATGATAAAAGCCATATAACCGGGGAAGGCATGAGTGACAGAATAAGAGTGTGTAAATATGTGTGTATATACGCATGAGTATGTGGTTTTGTGAGTATATGAACAAGTAACTGGGTCTGAGCAGATACATACCTTGCCTCTTCTACTATTTCCTCGCCCCCTCCCCTCCAACAAAAGCTATATACGAGAATGTAATTTTCTTTATCAGTTTTAGTTCAGTTTTAAAAATGGCCTGAAGAAGCTAGATTTTGAATGAATTCGCAGCTGAAACATGTATGCACATATGTATCCAATAATGTTTGTATAAATAAAACAATTTATACTATATATAGTCTTGGAAGTTTTTACACCTTTAAAACTATATGTAAAAAAAACTTTTAGTCCCAAGTACTTCATTAGAAAATTCATTTGCCAGTAAGTTAATTAATATCTTGTAATCACTGTATTAGTTAGCTTCCAAGAATTTATGCTAGACTTAATATTATTGTAGGGATCATCAGTTATTTACCACGATATACTGTTTTGGAGATTTAAAAACAAAACAGTATTTTATCTCATGGCTCTCCAGCAGTACTGATCAAACACCACCTCCCTTAAAAATATAAGAACCAAAACATTCCGAATATCAGATCTAGCTGTTGCTAACCTATTTTCTTATGAAAAAAAATGTTATTACCTGTGTTGTTGTCTTTGTTCAAAATGTATTTGTTTTTTACAAGACTACTGTATTTATATAGAACCAGGATGAATCTATTATATATATATATATATATATATATATATATATATATTATATATATATAATTTTTTTTTTTTTTTTTTTTTTTTTTTTTTTACCCCTTTCCCTCGCTATAATTCTCATAGCATCTTTTATATTTTTTATACATTACCTCGATATTTGGCTCTGTTGAGCGAGGTACGAAACCGGTCAGCTGCCCTTTCATCTTTTTAATTTCTTAAATTCATTATGAATAATAAATATTGTCTCTTCAATGCTATATATATATATATATATAACTTCAAGAAAGAGGCAAAATGCCTTCAAAAAACCATGTGTTAGATGCAGATATTTTTTATTAAAATCAAAATTAAAAATAAAAACAATTTTTTTTTTTCATCTTGACTTTTTTTATCTAATAATTTCGCTTGATGCAACAAGCCTCGTCAGAGCTTTAGACAAATAAAAGGTATTAACCTTATTTTTTTTCTCGTAACAATCTTTCCTGGTCTTGTAGAAGTGACGTCCGATGTTGTGTGGACTTAACGATATACATTACTATAAGAAGGGGAAATGTTTCTTTGTTACACTATCTGCTCTGATGCTAATGATTTCTTTGGTACTTTTAGTAATAGAGACGGAAACAGACACTTACCAGCTTAAAAGCGTATTAGATGTTTCACGTGTAGAATGACCATTTTCCAGAGAAAAAAAGAGCTTGTGGTCATAATGGCAGATTTTTATAGTTGGATCTAATTTGCATATATGACCAACTAATTTGTATGTGTAACAAAAAAAAATGATATATTAAAAGCAGACAGGGAGTCGAATTTTGGACAGCCGAGAGAAAGGGTTGGTGTTAGAAATTTTATCAGTGTTATTATTGTGCTGTTTGGACAGGAGTTCTTCTTGAAGTGTAAAATGTCATTCTAACTTCATTGCAGGAGATTTACATACGTCTTTTTTCTTACAGTAGTTTTAATGGCTGACATTTTGAAAAATGTTTCACGCGTAGGATGACCATTTTCCAGATAGAAAAGAACTTGTGATCATAATGGCAGATTTTTATAGTTCGTGTATGCAAATTAGTTCCAACAAATTTGTATGTGTAAAGGCGAACTGACTTTAAAAAAAAAAAAGAAGATATATTAAAAGCAGACAGGGAGTCAAATTTTGAACAGCCGAGAGAAAGGGTTGGTGTTAGAAATTTTGTCAGTTTTATTACTGTGTTGTTTGGACAGGAGTTCTTCTTGAAGTTTAGAATGTCATTCTAACCTCATTGTACAGATTTACATATGTCTTTTAATTGTTGACATTTTGAATCTTTACAAAAATAGGTTAGTTTGGAAGTCGATTTTTTTCAAAAGCCGTCCAACACATGCCAAGATGTTAAACTGAATGTTGTGATAAATTTTTTTTCCAGGAAAAATGTGACCACTACTGGCCTGAGAGTGGTGACCCGATATTTTATGGAGATGTTCAGGTTGAAAAGCTGCATGAGACAATAACACCTGACTGGACAATTACAGAATTTAAAATAACCGTAGTAGGTTTTAAATTTTTTTTTTTTTTCCTTCTTGTTTTTTTTCTTTTCTTTTTTCTTTTTGTTTTTTTCTTTTTCTTTTTCTTTTTTGTTTTTTGTTTTTTGTTGTTTTTTTCTTGTTCTCTTTTTCTTTTTTTCTTATTTTTCTTTTTCTTTTTTCTCTTTTTGTTTTTTCTTTTTCTTATTTTTCCTTTTCTTTTTTTTTTTGTTCTTCTTTTTTGTTCTTTTTCTTTTTTGTTTTTCTTTTTTCTTGTATTTGGCTAATAATATGCTGTTTCTGTTGTGTGTATAAAGACCAAATAAAATTGAAGAGTAAGAACTCATATTTTATATTTAACTAGAAAAATACCCGTCCCAGAATGGGTGTAAGCAATATGTATCGCATAAGTTTTTAATTTTTTCCTTCTTTTTCTTGTTTCAGGGGACACCACTTTAATGATAAAGTTTATATAAATAAGTAATAATGTACCCATGTTACTCACCACGTTGCCTATGATACATAGATTTTAGTTTTAGAGTTTACCCCACACTCACAATCCGGTTAAAATTTTACAACATAATATAACTTAAAATTTGATGTAGAGCAATTCTTGTCGCTATTAATTTTTATGTATCTCGCTTATTCAAAAAAATGTTTTTTTTCTTTTTTTGGAGGGGGGGTTGTAGTTTAGGAAGCACACCCCTTAAATTGTAAAGTTTACAAAAAATAATGTGTCCACATGTTACTCACTGTGCTGTTTAGAATATATATAACCCAAAACTCGTCTAGCTACAACCACTGTAAATAATTTTCCTTTCTTCCTCAGTGTACCTGAAGTTAAATGGAACTTCCATGAGCATAGTTTCTTTCCAAGAACTACTCGTCCATGGAACACTATACCACCGGATTGCTTCCCAGCTGACTAAAACATGGTCGTCTGATAAGTGGTGACTCACTAGTACAAAAATAAAATTCATAATGATCGGTTCATTAGTTTAGGAGTGAATCCTGTACGTAGAAATATATAAACATATACACATACCTAACTTTATATATAATTTTTTTTATATTAATGTGTATAAAAACCAAATAAAACTGAAGAACAAGAACTCTCCTTATTTTATGCCTAATATAACTCTAATATCATCTCACAACAGTGGCCGTATGTCTGTAGGAACTGTGAAACTGTAGCACCCCCAATATATTTTATGCTGTAATAAATAACGCTTAAATACCCATCTTATTCGTAGAAATAAAAGCAACTGCTTGAGTGCAGTGCCTAAGTCATCAGCAAGTGACAGTGATGGTGTTAAGTCCCACGCATTCTTTGTCCCCGTGTCCCTCTTGTGAGTTTCACATCTTTCTTGTCTTGCGTCCCTCGCCTCATCCCGCACATTGCGTGTCCCATGTCTTCGTTGTTTGGCGTCTCTTCCACGAGTCCAACGCCTTTGTCGTCCTACATCCCTCCCTGCGTAGAGCGCATGAAGGTCATACCTCCGGATTCTATGCTCTCCATGAAGTCCCCTTCATTGGTCGCAGCTATTGATTAATAAGATTAGAAGTTTGTATCCCCGACGCAGAAAACAGCAAGGCTCAGTGGTTACATGCAAAGTTGAGGAAGGTTTGGCGCTGTGTGAACCCCACACGTGCCGATGGTGGGCTGGTCAACCACCTAGGTGTGATATCCTGATCGCGGTGCCCGATTGTAAACCCCACTCGTGCCGATCGTCGTAGTGGCGATAAAAAAAATATATATTCAAAATTCCTCTAGGCCGGGATGGCGACGATGATGATGATGATGACATCGCCAATCTTGTCGTCTCGTCCAGCTACAAACACACTCCCATGTTGAAACTGTTTATATCAGCGAGCGATCACTAGGCGAACAGCAACCGGTTGGCTCTATGGGGGCGAAAGATCATTCAAAGCAGAACAAAAGGAAAAGAACAATGTTCAACAACTCGGTCGGGTTTTTTGTATAGAAGAGTAATTATTAATAAAATAATAGAATTGATTTTACATTGGATTAATGTCTACCGTACTCGTAAATGTCTTTAGCAAAGGTTGTGTTTTCTCTAAGTTATTTCGTTAGTTCTCTGTGTGCGCAAATTCTTTACACAAGTAGTTGTTTAAGTCACAAATCAACAGGCGACGGTGGTGGTGAGAATTCGTCCGGTTTGTTTTCCTCGATGCACACCACTTTGACACACGCCGGACGCTCATTCAACTCTCTCTCGCAGTCGATCAAACCCTAACTGACACTCTACTAGTCGTGCGTGAAAAATGCACATTCTTTTATTGAAGATGTCTATCGTCGTACATACCCCTTCTCCGCCATCCTAAATCCATGCGTGTCTTCCTCTCTCAAGAAAGGTGGGGACGGGCGCCTCACTCCCCCTCCCTAATATAAATGGTATCTTATTCTTAGCCTGGCGTTATCGCCAAAACAAATGCTTTCTCATTCTGTCACACAGCTGGAGGCGATCTGTGACCGGCCCGTAATCAACGATGACAGGCCTAAATAAATCTCTGCCAAGTTAAAACAGCCTTCCCAAAATAATATCGCTTTATTGATACTTCAGAATTAAATTTGCGATTATGGAATTCCATAATCTTTACATCCCATCTGGCAACTGTATGCTTGCCTTCGGAGGTAATGGATTCTGACTATCTCACACGACCCCACAAAACTAGCTGGCATCCCGTTCCTGTCGTTCGAATAAGTTCGTTTCTACGTCAAATATATACTAGTTTTATATCTCCACTTCGTCTCGACACAGGGCCCTCAGTCTGCATAGCATCACCACCAAGATGCATACTAGCGCGTCACCAGGGTACTCGATCCCCATGGAGCCCCAGATACTTTGTCACAGCTGAACACATGAAGGAAAAGCGCAGAAGCAACTTTGTCACTCTCATTCCATTGATCTGCGGTTCCGTGCAGAGGAAGAGACAACCAGAGGACGACGGATCCTGATTCTGACATCACCTGGATTTTCTGACACTACCATGATGCCGACCCCCCCCCCCTCCCCCCCGTGATAAACAGTTGGAAGGGGGTTGAATGAGGGCAAAAGGCAAACAATCAAAGCGAGTGAAAGAACTATTTTTTGGTAATCATCAACTAAATAAAAGCCATGATTTTACAATATCATATTTTTTCACAAGACTATAAGTCAAATTTACCTGAAATTGTTTGTATAAACATTTTTTTTTTTTTTTAAATTCTATTCACTATTTTTTGTTGTAGAATTATGAATAATTGTGGGTTTTTTTAAAAATTCTATTCACTATTTTTTGTTGTAGAATTATCATGAATAATTGTGTTTTTTTTTTTTTAAATTCTATTCACTATTTTTTGTTGTAGAATTATCATGAATAATTGTGTTTTTTTTTTAAAGGGAACAAAATCTTGGAACTTACGGCATTATCACTTCACATCATGGCCAGATTTTGGAGTTCCCAATTCTCCGCAAGTTCTTGTCAATTTTGTACAAACAGTGCGCCGGAATTTTGTCAACGATGGTCCAATTGTTGTTCACTGCAGGTAAATTATAATCTGTTTAAACTATGATTAATCTTAAATAATCCAATTTATTTAAATGGTCCAATTGTTGTCCACTGCAGGTAAATTATAATCTGTTTAAACTATGATTAATCTTAAATAATCCAATTTATTTAAATGGTCCAATTGTTGTCCACTGCAGGTAAATTGTAAACTGTTTAAACTATGATTAATCTTAAATAATCCAATTTATTTAAATGGTCTAATTGTTGTCCACTGCAGGTAAATTATAATCTGTTTAAACTATGATTAATCTTAAATAATCCAATTTATTTAAATGGTCCAATTGTTGTCCACTGCAGATAAATTGTAATCTGTTTAAACTATGATTAATCTTAAATAATCCAATTTATTTAAATGGTCCAATTGTTGTCCACTGCAGGTAAATTGTAATCTGTTTAAACTATGATTAATCTTAAATAATCCAATTTATTTAAATGGTCCAATTGTTGTCCACTGCAGGTAAATTGTAATCTGTTTAAACTATGATTAATCTTAAATAGTCCAATTTATTTAAATGGTCCAATTGTTGTCCACTGCAGGTAAATTGTAATCTGTTTAAACTATGATTAATCTTAAATAATCCAATTTATTTAAATGGTCCAATTATTGTCCACTGCAGGTAAATTGTAATCTGTTTAAACTATGATTAATCTTAAATAGTCCAATTTATTTAAATGGTCCAATTGTTGTCCACTGCAGGTAAATTGTAATCTGTTTAAACTATGATTAATCTTAAATAGTCCAATTTATTTAAATGGTCCAATTGTTGTCCACTGCAGGTAAATTATAATCTGTTTAAACTATGATTAATCTTAAATAATCCAATTTATTTAAATGGTCCAATTGTTGTCCACTGCAGGTAAATTGTAATCTGTTTAAACTATGATTAATCTTAAATAATCCAATTTATTTAAATGGTCCGATTGTTGTCCACTGCCGGTAAATTATAATCTGTTTAAACTATGATTAATCTTAAATAATCCAATTTATTTAAATGGTCCAATTGTTGTCCACTGCAGGTAAATTGTAATCTGTTTAAACTATGATTAATCTTAAATAATCCAATTTATTTAAATGGTCCAATTGTTGTCCACTGCAGGTAAATTGTAATCTGTTTAAACTATGATTAATCTTAAATAATCCAATTTATTTAAATGGTCCAATTGTTGTCCACTGCCGGTAAATTATAATCTGTTTAAACTATGATTAATCTTAAATAATCCAATTTATTTAAATGGTCCAATTGTTGTCCACTGCAGGTAAATTGTAATCTGTTTAAACTATGATTAATCTTAAATAATCCAATTTATTTAAATGGTCCAATTGTTGTCCACTGCAGGTAAATTATAATCTGTTTAAACTATGATTAATCTTAAATAATCCAATTTATTTAAATGGTCCAATTGTTGTCCACTGCCGGTAAATTATAATCTGTTTAAACTATGATTAATCTTAAATAATCCAATTTATTTAAATGGTCCAATTGTTGTCCACTGCAGGTAAATTATAATCTGTTTAAACTATGATTAATCTTAAATAGTCCAATTTATTTAAATGGTCCAATTGTTGTCCACTGCAGGTAAATTGTAATCTGTTTAAACTATGATTAATCTTAAATAATCCAATTTATTTAAATGGTCCAATTGTTGTCCACTGCCGGTAAATTATAATCTGTTTAAACTATGATTAATCTTAAATAATCCAATTTATTTAAATGGTCCAATTGTTGTCCACTGCAGGTAAATTATAATCTGTTTAAACTATGATTAATCTTAAATAGTCCAATTTATTTAAATGGTCCAATTGTTGTCCACTGCAGGTAAATTGTAATCTGTTTAAACTATGATTAATCTTAAATAGTCCAATTTATTTAAATGGTCCAATTGTTGTCCACTGCAGGTAAATTGTAATCTGTTTAATCTATGATTAATCTTAAATAATCCAATTTATTTAAATGGTCCAATTGTTGTCCACTGCAGGTAAATTATAATCTGTTTAAACTATGATTAATCTTAAATAATCCCATTTATTTAAATGGTCCAATTGTTGTCCACTGCCGGTAAATTATAATCTGTTTAAACTATGATTAATCTTAAATAATCCAATTTATTTAAATGGTCCAATTGTTGTCCACTGCAGGTAAATTGTAATCTGTTTAAACTATGATTAATCTTAAATAATCCAATTTATTTAAATGGTCTAATTGTTGTCCACTGCAGGTAAATTATAATCTGTTTAAACTATGATTAATCTTAAATAATCCAATTTATTTAAATGGTCCAATTGTTGTCCACTGCAGATAAATTGTAATCTGTTTAAACTATGATTAATCTTAAATAATCCAATTTATTTAAATGGTCCAATTGTTGTACACTGCAGGTAAATTGTAATCTGTTTAAACTATGATTAATCTTAAATAATCCAATTTATTTAAATGGTCCAATTGTTGTCCACTGCAGGTAAATTGTAATCTGTTTAAACTATGATTAATCTTAAATAGTCCAATTTATTTAAATGGTCCAATTGTTGTCCACTGCAGGTAAATTGTAATCTGTTTAAACTATGATTAATCTTAAATAATCCAATTTATTTAAATGGTCCAATTGTTGTCCACTGCAGGTAAATTGTAATCTGTTTAAACTATGATTAATCTTAAATAGTCCAATTTATTTAAATGGTCCAATTGTTGTCCACTGCAGGTAAATTGTAATCTGTTTAAACTATGATTAATCTTAAATAGTCCAATTTATTTAAATGGTCCAATTGTTGTCCACTGCAGGTAAATTATAATCTGTTTAAACTATGATTAATCTTAAATAATCCAATTTATTTAAATGGTCCAATTGTTGTCCACTGCAGGTAAATTGTAATCTGTTTAAACTATGATTAATCTTAAATAATCCAATTTATTTAAATGGTCCGATTGTTGTCCACTGCCGGTAAATTATAATCTGTTTAAACTATGATTAATCTTAAATAATCCAATTTATTTAAATGGTCCAATTGTTGTCCACTGCAGGTAAATTGTAATCTGTTTAAACTATGATTAATCTTAAATAATCCAATTTATTTAAATGGTCCAATTGTTGTCCACTGCAGGTAAATTGTAATCTGTTTAAACTATGATTAATCTTAAATAATCCAATTTATTTAAATGGTCCAATTGTTGTCCACTGCAGGTAAATTGTAATCTGTTTAAACTATGATTAATCTTAAATAATCCAATTTATTTAAATGGTCCAATTGTTGTCCACTGCAGGTAAATTGTAATCTGTTTAAACTATGATTAATCTTAAATAATCCAATTTATTTAAATGGTCCAATTGTTGTCCACTGCCGGTAAATTATAATCTGTTTAAACTATGATTAATCTTAAATAATCCAATTTATTTAAATGGTCCAATTGTTGTCCACTGCAGATAAATTGTAATCTGTTTAAACTATGATTAATCTTAAATAATCCAATTTATTTAAATGGTCCAATTGTTGTCCACTGCAGGTAAATTGTAATCTGTTTAAACTATGATTAATCTTAAATAATCCAATTTATTTAAATGGTCCAATTGTTGTCCACTGCAGGTAAATTGTAATCTGTTTAAACTATGATTAATCTTAAATAGTCCAATTTATTTAAATGGTCCAATTGTTGTCCACTGCAGGTAAATTGTAATCTGTTTAAACTATGATTAATCTTAAATAATCCAATTTATTTAAATGGTCCAATTGTTGTCCACTGCAGGTAAATTGTAATCTGTTTAAACTATGATTAATCTTAAATAATCCAATTTATTTAAATGGTCCGATTGTTGTCCACTGCCGGTAAATTGTAATCTGTTTAAACTATGATTAATCTTAAATAATCCAATTTATTTAAATGGTCCAATTGTTGTCCACTGCAGGTAAATTGTAATCTGTTTAAACTATGATTAATCTTAAATAATCCAATTTATTTAAATGGTCCAATTGTTGTCCACTGCCGGTAAATTATAATCTGTTTAAACTATGATTAATCTTAAATAATCCAATTTATTTAAATGGTCCAATTGTTGTCCACTGCAGGTAAATTGTAATCTGTTTAAACTATGATTAATCTTAAATAATCCAATTTATTTAAATGGTCCAATTGTTGTCCACTGCAGGTAAATTATAATCTGTTTAAACTATGATTAATCTTAAATAGTCCAATTTATTTAAATGGTCCAATTGTTGTCCACTGCAGGTAAATTGTAATCTGTTTAAACTATGATTAATCTTAAATAATCCAATTTATTTAAATGGTCCAATTGTTGTCCACTGCCGGTAAATTATAATCTGTTTAAACTATGATTAATCTTAAATAATCCAATTTATTTAAATGGTCCAATTGTTGTCCACTGCAGGTAAATTATAATCTGTTTAAACTATGATTAATCTTAAATAGTCCAATTTATTTAAATGGTCCAATTGTTGTCCACTGCAGGTAAATTGTAATCTGTTTAAACTATGATTAATCTTAAATAGTCCAATTTATTTAAATGGTCCAATTGTTGTCTACTGCAGGTAAATTGTAATCTGTTTAATCTATGATTAATCTTAAATAATCCAATTTATTTAAATGGTCCAATTGTTGTCCACTGCAGGTAAATTATAATCTGTTTAAACTATGATTAATCTTAAATAATCCCATTTATTTAAATGGTCCAATTGTTGTCCACTGCCGGTAAATTATAATCTGTTTAAACTATGATTAATCTTAAATAATCCAATTTATTTAAATGGTCCAATTGTTGTCCACTGCAGGTAAATTGTAATCTGTTTAAACTATGATTAATCTTAAATAATCCAATTTATTTAAATGGTCCAATTGTTGTCCACTGCAGGTAAATTGTAATCTGTTTAAACTATGATTAATCTTAAATAATCCAATTTATTTAAATGGTCCAATTGTTGTCCACTGCCGGTAAATTATAATCTGTTTTAACTATGATTAATCTTAAATAATCCAATTTATTTAAATGGTCCAATTGTTGTCCACTGCAGGTAAATTGTAATCTGTTTAAACTATGATTAATCTTAAATAATCCAATTTATTTAAATGGTCCAATTGTTGTCCACTGCAGGTAAATTATAATCTGTTTAAACTATGATTAATCTTAAATAATCCAATTTATTTAAATGGTCCAATTGTTGTCCACTGCCGGTAAATTATAATCTGTTTAAACTATGATTAATCTTAAATAGTCCAATTTATTTAAATGGTCCAATTGTTGTCCACTGCAGGTAAATTGTAATCTGTTTAAACTATGATTAATCTTAAATAATCCAATTTATTTAAATGGTCCAATTGTTGTCCACTGCCGGTAAATTATAATCTGTTTAAACTATGATTAATCTTAAATAATCCAATTTATTTAAATGGTCCAATTGTTGTCCACTACAGGTAAATTGTAATCTGTTTAAACTATGATTAATCTTAAATAGTCCAATTTATTTAAATGGTCCAATTGTTGTCCACTGCAGGTAAATTGTAATCTGTTTAAACTATGATTAATCTTAAATAATCCAATTTATTTAAATGGTCCTATTGTTGTCCACTGCAGGTAAATTGTAATCTGTTTAAACTATGATTAATCTTAAATAATCCAATTTATTTAAATGGTCCAATTGTTGTCCACTGCAGGTAAATTGTAATCTGTTTAAACTATGATTAATCTTAAATAGTCCAATTTATTTAAATGGTCCAATTGTTGTTCTACTGCAGGTAAATTGTAATCTGTTTAAACTATGATTAATCTTAAATAGTCCAATTTATTTAAATGGTCCAATTGTTGTCCACTGCAGGTAAATTGTAATCTGTTTAAACTATGATTAATCTTAAATAATCCAATTTATTTAAATGGTCCAATTGTTGTCCACTGCAGGTAAATTATAATCTGTTTAAACTATGATTAATCTTAAATAATCCAATTTATTTAAATGGTCCAATTGTTGTCCACTACAGGTAAATTATAATCTGTTTAAACTATGATTAATCTTAAATAGTCCAATTTATTTAAATGGTCCAATTGTTGTCCACTGCAGGTAAATTGTAATCTGTTTAAACTATGATTAATCTTAAATAGTCCAATTTATTTAAATGGTCCAATTGTTGTCCACTGCAGGTAAATTGTAATCTGTTTAAACTATGATTAATCTTAAATAATCCAATTTATTTAAATGGTCCAATTGTTGTCCACTGCAGGTAAATTATAATCTGTTTAAACTATGATTAATCTTAAATAATCCAATTTATTTAAATGGTCCAATTGTTGTCCACTGCAGGTAAATTGTAATCTGTTTAAACTATGATTAATCTTAAATAGTCCAATTTATTTAAATGGTCCAATTGTTGTCCACTGCAGGTAAATTGTAATCTGTTTAAACTATGATTAATCTTAAATAATCCAATTTATTTAAATGGTCCTATTGTTGTCCACTGCAGGTAAATTGTAATCTGTTTAAACTATGATTAATCTTAAATAATCCAATTTATTTAAATGGTCCAATTGTTGTCCACTGCAGGTAAATTGTAATCTGTTTAAACTATGATTAATCTTAAATAGTCCAATTTATTTAAATGGTCCAATTGTTGTTCTACTGCAGGTAAATTGTAATCTGTTTAAACTATGATTAATCTTAAATAGTCCAATTTATTTAAATGGTCCAATTGTTGTCCACTGCAGGTAAATTGTAATCTGTTTAAACTATGATTAATCTTAAATAATCCAATTTATTTAAATGGTCCAATTGTTGTCCACTGCAGGTAAATTATAATCTGTTTAAACTATGATTAATCTTAAATAATCCAATTTATTTAAATGGTCCAATTGTTGTCCACTGCAGGTAAATTATAATCTGTTTAAACTATGATTATTCTTAAATAGTCCAATTTATTTAAATGGTTCAATTGTTGTCCACTGCAGGTAAATTGTAATCTGTTTAAACTATGATTAATCTTAAATAGTCCAATTTATTTAAATGGTCCAATTGTTGTCCACTGCAGGTAAATTGTAATCTGTTTAAACTATGATTAATCTTAAATAATCCAATTTATTTAAATGGTCCAATTGTTGTCCACTGCAGGTAAATTATAATCTGTTTAAACTATGATTAATCTTAAATAATCCAATTTATTTAAATGGTCCAATTGTTGTCCACTGCAGGTAAATTGTAATCTGTTTAAACTATGATTAATCTTAAATAGTCCAATTTATTTAAATGGTCCAATTGTTGTCCACTGCAGGTAAATTGTAATCTGTTTAAACTATGATTAATCTTAAATAATCAGATTTATTTAAATGGTCCAATTGTTGTCCACTGCAGGTAAATTGTAATCTGTTTAAACTATGATTAATCTTAAATAGTCCAATTTATTTAAATGGTCCAATTGTTGTCCACTGCAGGTAAATTGTAATCTGTTTAAACTATGATTAATCTTAAATAGTCCAATTTATTTAAATGGTCCAATTGTTGTCCACTGCAGGTAAATTGTAATCTGTTTAAACTATGATTAATCTTAAATAATCCAATTTATTTAAATGGTCCAATTGTTGTCCACTGCAGGTAAATTGTAATCTGTTTAAACTATGATTAATCTTAAATAATCCAATTTATTTAAATGGTCCAATTGTTGTCCACTGCAGGTAAATTGTAATCTGTTTAAACTAGGATTGATCTTAAATAGTCCAATTTATTTAAATGGTCCAATTGTTGTCCACTGCAGGTAAATTGTAATCTGTTTAAACTATGATTAATCTTAAATAATCCAATTTATTTAAATGGTCCAATTGTTGTCCACTACAGGTAAATTGTAATCTGTTTAAACTATGATTAATCTTAAATAGTCCAATTTATTTGAATGGTCCAATTGTTGTCCACTGCAGGTAAATTGTAATCTGTTTAAACTATGATTAATCTTAAATAATCCAATTTATTTAAATGGTCCTATTGTTGTCCACTGCAGGTAAATTGTAATCTGTTTAAACTATGATTAATCTTAAATAATCCAATTTATTTAAATGGTCCAATTGTTGTCCACTGCAGGTAAATTGTAATCTGTTTAAACTATGATTAATCTTAAATAGTCCAATTTATTTAAATGGTCCAATTGTTGTTCTACTGCAGGTAAATTGTAATCTGTTTAAACTATGATTAATCTTAAATAGTCCAATTTATTTAAATGGTCCAATTGTTGTCCACTGCAGGTAAATTGTAATCTGTTTAAACTATGATTAATCTTAAATAATCCAATTTATTTAAATGGTCCAATTGTTGTCCACTGCAGGTAAATTATAATCTGTTTAAACTATGATTAATCTTAAATAATCCAATTTATTTAAATGGTCCAATTGTTGTCCACTGCAGGTAAATTATAATCTGTTTAAACTATGATTAATCTTAAATAGTCCAATTTATTTAAATGGTCCAATTGTTGTCCACTGCAGGTAAATTGTAATCTGTTTAAACTATGATTAATCTTAAATAGTCCAATTTATTTAAATGGTCCAATTGTTGTCCACTGCAGGTAAATTGTAATCTGTTTAAACTATGATTAATCTTAAATAATCCAATTTATTTAAATGGTCCAATTGTTGTCCACTGCAGGTAAATTGTAATCTGTTTAAACTATGATTAATCTTAAATAATCCAATTTATTTAAATGGTCCAATTGTTGTCCACTGCAGGTAAATTGTAATCTGTTTAAACTATGATTAATCTTAAATAATCCAATTTATTTAAATGGTCCAATTGTTGTCCACTACAGGTAAATTGTAATCTGTTTAAACTATGATTAATCTTAAATAGTCCAATTTATTTAAATGGTCCAATTGTTGTCCACTGCAGGTAAATTGTAATCTGTTTAAACTATGATTAATCTTAAATAATCCAATTTATTTAAATGGTCCTATTGTTGTCCACTGCAGGTAAATTGTAATCTGTTTAAACTATGATTAATCTTAAATAATCCAATTTATTTAAATGGTCCAATTGTTGTCCACTGCAGGTAAATTGTAATCTGTTTAAACTATGATTAATCTTAAATAGTCCAATTTATTTAAATGGTCCAATTGTTGTTCTACTGCAGGTAAATTGTAATCTGTTTAAACTATGATTAATCTTAAATAGTCCAATTTATTTAAATGGTCCAATTGTTGTCCACTGCAGGTAAATTGTAATCTGTTTAAACTATGATTAATCTTAAATAATCCAATTTATTTAAATGGTCCAATTGTTGTCCACTGCAGGTAAATTATAATCTGTTTAAACTATGATTAATCTTAAATAATCCAATTTATTTAAATGGTCCAATTGTTGTCCACTGCAGGTAAATTATAATCTGTTTAAACTATGATTAATCTTAAATAGTCCAATTTATTTAAATGGTCCAATTGTTGTCAACTGCAGGTAAATTGTAATCTGTTTAAACTATGATTAATCTTAAATAGTCCAATTTATTTAAATGGTCCAATTGTTGTCCACTGCAGGTAAATTGTAATCTGTTTAAACTATGATTAATCTTAAATAATCCAATTTATTTAAATGGTCCAATTGTTGTCCACTGCAGGTAAATTATAATCTGTTTAAACTATGATTAATCTTAAATAATCCAATTTATTTAAATGGTCCAATTGTTGTCCACTGCAGGTAAATTGTAATCTGTTTAAACTATGATTAATCTTAAATAGTCCAATTTATTTAAATGGTCCAATTGTTGTCCACTGCAGGTAAATTGTAATCTGTTTAAACTATGATTAATCTTAAATAATCAGATTTATTTAAATGGTCCAATTGTTGTCCACTGCAGGTAAATTGTAATCTGTTTAAACTATGATTAATCTTAAATAGTCCAATTTATTTAAATGGTCCAATTGTTGTCCACTGCAGGTAAATTGTAATCTGTTTAAACTATGATTAATCTTAAATAGTCCAATTTATTTAAATGGTCCAATTGTTGTCCACTGCAGGTAAATTGTAATCTGTTTAAACTATGATTAATCTTAAATAATCCAATTTATTTAAATGGTCCAATTGTTGTCCACTGCAGGTAAATTGTAATCTGTTTAAACTATGATTAATCTTAAATAATCCAATTTATTTAAATGGTCCAATTGTTGTCCACTGCAGGTAAATTGTAATCTGTTTAAACTATGATTGATCTTAAATAGTCCAATTTATTTAAATGGTCCAATTGTTGTCCACTGCAGGTAAATTGTAATCTGTTTAAACTATGATTAATCTTAAATAATCCAATTTATTTAAATGGTCCAATTGTTGTCCACTACAGGTAAATTGTAATCTGTTTAAACTATGATTAATCTTAAATAGTCCAATTTATTTAAATGGTCCAATTGTTGTCCACTGCAGGTAAATTGTAATCTGTTTAAACTATGATTAATCTTAAATAATCCAATTTATTTAAATGGTCCTATTGTTGTCCACTGCAGGTAAATTGTAATCTGTTTAAACTATGATTAATCTTAAATAATCCAATTTATTTAAATGGTCCAATTGTTGTCCACTGCAGGTAAATTGTAATCTGTTTAAACTATGATTAATCTTAAATAGTCCAATTTATTTAAATGGTCCAATTGTTGTTCTACTGCAGGTAAATTGTAATCTGTTTAAACTATGATTAATCTTAAATAGTCCAATTTATTTAAATGGTCCAATTGTTGTCCACTGCAGGTAAATTGTAATCTGTTTAAACTATGATTAATCTTAAATAATCCAATTTATTTAAATGGTCCAATTGTTGTCCACTGCAGGTAAATTATAATCTGTTTAAACTATGATTAATCTTAAATAATCCAATTTATTTAAATGGTCCAATTGTTGTCCACTGCAGGTAAATTATAATCTGTTTAAACTATGATTAATCTTAAATAGTCCAATTTATTTAAATGGTCCAATTGTTGTCCACTGCAGGTAAATTGTAATCTGTTTAAACTATGATTAATCTTAAATAGTCCAATTTATTTAAATGGTCCAATTGTTGTCCACTGCAGGTAAATTGTAATCTGTTTAAACTATGATTAATCTTAAATAATCCAATTTATTTAAATGGTCCAATTGTTGTCCACTGCAGGTAAATTATAATCTGTTTAAACTATGATTAATCTTAAATAATCCAATTTATTTAAATGGTCCAATTGTTGTCCACAGCAGGTAAATTGTAATCTGTTTAAACTATGATTAATCTTAAATAGTCCAATTTATTTAAATGGTCCAATTGTTGTCCACTGCAGGTAAATTGTAATCTGTTTAAACTATGATTAATCTTAAATAGTCCAATTTATTTAAATGGTCCAATTGTTGTCCACTGCAGGTAAATTGTAATCTGTTTAAACTATGATTAATCTTAAATAATCCAATTTATTTAAATGGTCCAATTGTTGTCCACTGCAGGTAAATTGTAATCTGTTTAAACTATGATTAATCTTAAATAGTCCAATTTATTTAAATGGTCCAATTGTTGTCCACTGCAGGTAAATTGTAATCTGTTTAAACTATGATTAATCTTAAATAATCCAATTTATTTAAATGGTCCAATTGTTGTCCACAGCAGGTAAATTGTAATCTGTTTAAACTATGATTAATCTTAAATAATCCAATTTATTTAAATGGTCCAATTGTTGTCCACTGCAGGTAAATTGTAATCTGTTTAAACTATGATTAATCTTAAATGGAAAGAGAGAAAATGTCTTCACGTTACAGCAGTGATCTGTATTTCTATAACTTTGAAATATTTTTAGTTTTATTGTTGTCGGAAACTTTTATTAATATTTGATCTATTTGGTTAACAGAAAATAATTTTTTTTGCGAAAAATGTCTTAAGTTAATGAAGTAGATATATATAAGTATTTTTTTATCAATAAAGTTTTAAGTATGTTAACAGAAAAGAAACTGTTAAATTATTATTAGAAACTTTTTTTTACTAATATTTGATTAATACAGAAGTGTTAGGTATGTTAACAGAAAAGAAACTTAAATTATTATTAGAAACTTTTTTGACTAATATTTGATTAATACAGAAGTGTTAGGTATGTTAACAGAAAAGAAACTGTTAAATTATTATTAGAAACTTTTTTTACTAATATTTGATTAATACAGAAGTGTTAGGTATGTTAACAGAAAAGAAAATGTTAAATTATTATTATAAACTTTTTTACTAATATTTGATTAATACAGAAGTTTTAGGTATGTTAACAGAAAAGAAAATGTTAAATTATTATTATAAACTTTTTTACTAATATTTGATTAATACAGAAGTGTTAGGTATGTTAACAGAAAAGAAAATGTTAAATTATTATTAGAAACTTTTTTTTTATTAATATTTGATTAATACCGAAGTGTTAGGTATGTTAACAGAAAAGAAAATGTTAAATTATTATTAGAAACTTTTTTTTTATTAATATTTGATTAATACCGAAGTGTTAGGTATGTAAACAGAAAAGAAAATGTTAAATTATTATTATAAACTGTTTTACTAATATTTGATTAATACAGAAGTGTTAGGTATGTTAACAGAAAAGAAAATGTTAAATTATTATTAGAAACTTTTTTTTATTAATATTTGATTAATACCGAAGTGTTAGGTATGTAAACAGAAAAGAAAATGTTAAATTATTATTAGAAACTTTTTTACTAATATTTGATTAATACAGAAGTTTTAGGTATGTTAACAGAAAAGAAAATGTGAAACTATTATTAGAAACTTTTTTACTAATATTTGATTAATACAGAAGTGTTAGGTATGTTAACAGAAAAGAAACTGTTAAATTATTATTATAATTTTTTTTTACTAATATTTGATTAATACAGAAGTGTTAGGTATGTTAACAGAAAAGAAACTGTTAAATTATTATTAGAAACTTTTTTACTAATATTTGATTAATACCGAAGTGTTAGGTATGTTAACAGAAAAGAAAATGTTAAATTAGTATTAGAAACTTTTTTACTAATATTTGATTAATACAGAAGTTTTAGGTATGTTAACAGAAAAAAAAATGTTAAATTATTATTAAAAACTTTTTTACTAATATTTGATTAATACAGAAGTTTTAGGTATGTTAACAGAAAAGAAACTGTTAAATTATTATTATAATTTTTTTTACTAATATTTGATTAATACAGAAGTGTAAGGTATGTTAACAGAAAAAAACTGTTAAATTATTATTAGAAACTTTTTTACTAATATTTGATTAATACAGAAGTTTTAGGTATGTTAACAGAAAAGAAACTGTTAAATTATTATTAGAAACTTTTTTACTAATATTTGATTAATACAGAAGTTTTAGGTATGTTAACAGAAAAGAAAATGTTAAATTAGTATTAGAAACTTTTTTACTAATATTTGATTAATACAGAAGTTTTAGGTATGTTAACAGAAAAAAAAATGTTAAATTATTATTAAAAACTTTTTTACTAATATTTGATTAATACAGAAGTTTTAGGTATCTTAACAGAAAAGAAAATGTTAAATTATTATTAGAAACTTTTTTTTTTACTAATATTTGATTAATACAGAAGTTTTAGGTATGTTAACAGAAAAGAAAATGTTAAATTATTATTAGAAACTTTTTTACTAATATTTGATTAATACAGAAGTTTTAGGTATGTTAACAGAAAAGAAACTGTTAAATTATTATTAGAAACTTTTTTACTAATATTTGATTAATACAGAAGTTTTATGTATGTTAACAGAAAAGAAAATGTTAAATTAATATCAGATACTTTTTTACTAATATTTGATTAATACAGAAGTGTTAGGTATGTTAATAGAAAAGAAAATGTTAAATTATTATTATGATTTTTTTTTACTAATATTTGATTAATACAGAAGTGTTAGGTATGTTAACAGAAAAGAAACTGTTAAATTATTATTAGAAACTTTTTTTTTATTAATATTTGATTAATACCGAAGTGTTAGGTATGTTAACAGAAAAGAAAATGTTAAATTATTATTATGATTTTTTTTTACTAATATTTGATTAATACAGAAGTGTAAGGTATGTTAACAGAAAAGAAACTGTTAAATTATTATTAGAAACTTTTTTACTAATATTTGATTAATACAGAAGTGTTAGGTATGTTAACAGAAAAGAAACTGTTAAATTATTATTAGAAACTTTTTTTTTATTAATATTTGATTAATACCGAAGTGTTAGGTATGTTAACAGAAAAGAAAATGTTAAATTATTATTATGATTTTTTTTTACTAATATTTGATTAATACAGAAGTGTAAGGTATGTTAACAGAAAAGAAACTGTTAAATTATTATTAGAAACTTTTTTACTAATATTTGATTAATACAGAAGTGTTAGGTATGTAAACAGAAAAGAAAATGTTAAATTATTATTATAAACTTTTTTTACTAATATTTGATTAATACAGAAGTGTTAGGTATGTAAACAGAAAAGAAAATGTTAAATTATTATTGGAAACTTTTTTATTAATATTTGATTAATACAGAAGTGTTAGGTATGTAAACAGAAAAGAAAATGTTAAATTATTATTAGAAACTTTTTTTACTAATATTTGATTAATACAGAAGTGTTAGGTATGTAAACAGAAAAGAAAATGTTAAATTATTATTATAAACTTTTTTTATTAATATTTGATTAATACAGAAGTGTTAGGTATGTAAACAGAAAAGAAAATGTTAAATTATTATTATAAACTTTTTTATTAATATTTGATTAATACAGAAGTGTTAGGTATGTAAACAGAAAAGAAAATGTTAAATTATTATTAGAAACCTTTTTACTAATATTTGATTAATACAGAAGTGTTAGGTATGTAAACAGAAAAGAAAATGTTAAATTATTATTAGAAACCTTTTTACTAATATTTGATTAATACAGAAGTGTTAGGTATGTAAACAGAAAAGAAAATGTTAAATTATTATTAGAAACTTTTTTACTAATATTTGATTAATACAGAAGTGTTAGGTATGTAAACAGAAAAGAAAATGTTAAATTATTATTAGAAACCTTTTTACTAATATTTGATTAATACAGAAGTGTTAGGTATGTAAACAGAAAAGAAAATGTTAAATTATTATTAGAAACCTTTTTACTAATATTTGATTAATACAGAAGTGTTAGGTATGTAAACAGAAAAGAAAATGTTAAATTATTATTATAAACTTTTTTTACTAATATTTGATTAATACAGAAGTGTTAGGTATGTTAACAGAAAAGAAAATGTTTAATTATTATTAGAAACTTTTTTGTTAATATTTGATTAATACAGAAATGTTTGGTATGTTAACAGAAAAGAAAATGTTAAATTATTATTATAAACTTTTTTTACTAATATTTGATTAATACAGAAGTGTTAGGTATGTAAACAGAAAAGAAAATGTTAAATTATTATTATAAACTTTTTTTACTAATATTTGATTAATATAGAAGTGTAAGGTATGTTAACAGAAAAGAAAATGTTAAATTATTATTATAAACTTTTTTTATTAATATTTGATTAATACAGAAGTGTTAGGTATGTAAACAGAAAAGAAAATGTTAAATTATTATTATAAACTTTTTTTACTAATATTTGATTAATACAGAAGTGTTAGGTATGTAAACAGAAAAGAAAATGTTAAATTATTATTATAAACTTTTTTTACTAATATTTGATTAATACAGAAGTGTTAGGTATGTAAACAGAAAAGAAAATGTTAAATTATTATTATAAACTTTTTTTACTAATATTTGATTAATACAGAAGTATTAGGTATGTAAACAGAAAAGAAAATGTTAAATTATTATTATAAACTTTTTTTACTAATATTTGATTAATACAGAAGTGTTAGGTATGTAAACAGAAAAGAAAATGTTAAATTATTATTATAAACTTTTTTTACTAATATTTGATTAATACAGAAGTGTTAGGTATGTAAACAGAAAAGAAAATGTTAAATTATTATTGGAAACTTTTTTTACTAATATTTGATTAATACAGAAGTGTTAGGTATGTAAACAGAAAAGAAAATGTTAAATTATTATTGGAAACTTTTTTATTAATATTTGATTAATACAGAAGTGTTAGGTATGTAAACAGAAAAGAAAATGTTAAATTATTATTATAAATTTTTTTTACTAATATTTGATTAATACAGAAGTGTTAGGTATGTTAACAGAAAAGAAAATGTTAAATTATTATTATAAATTTTTTTTACTAATATTTGATTAATACAGAAGTATTAGGTATGTAAACAGAAAAGAAAATGTTAAATTATTATTATAAACTTTTTTTACTAATATTTGATTAATACAGAAGTGTTAGGTATGTAAACAGAAAAGAAAATGTTAAATTATTATTATAAACTTTTTTTACTAATATTTGATTAATACAGAAGTGTTAGGTATGTAAACAGAAAAGAAAATGTTAAATTATTATTGGAAACTTTTTTATTAATATTTGATTAATACAGAAGTGTTAGGTATGTAAACAGAAAAGAAAATGTTAAATTATTATTAGAAACTTTTTTTACTAATATTTGATTAATACAGAAGTGTTAGGTATGTAAACAGAAAAGAAAATGTTAAATTATTATTATAAACTTTTTTTATTAATATTTGATTAATACAGAAGTGTTAGGTATGTAAACAGAAAAGAAAATGTTAAATTATTATTATAAACTTTTTTATTAATATTTGATTAATACAGAAGTGTTAGGTATGTAAACAGAAAAGAAAATGTTAAATTATTATTAGAAACCTTTTTACTAATATTTGATTAATACAGAAGTGTTAGGTATGTAAACAGAAAAGAAAATGTTAAATTATTATTAGAAACCTTTTTACTAATATTTGATTAATACAGAAGTGTTAGGTATGTAAACAGAAAAGAAAATGTTAAATTATTATTAGAAACTTTTTTACTAATATTTGATTAATACAGAAGTGTTAGGTATGTAAACAGAAAAGAAAATGTTAAATTATTATTAGAAACCTTTTTACTAATATTTGATTAATACAGAAGTGTTAGGTATGTAAACAGAAAAGAAAATGTTAAATTATTATTAGAAACCTTTTTACTAATATTTGATTAATACAGAAGTGTTAGGTATGTAAACAGAAAAGAAAATGTTAAATTATTATTATAAACTTTTTTTACTAATATTTGATTAATACAGAAGTGTTAGGTATGTTAACAGAAAAGAAAATGTTTAATTATTATTAGAAACTTTTTTGTTAATATTTGATTAATACAGAAATGTTTGGTATGTTAACAGAAAAGAAAATGTTAAATGTTTTTTGTGTAGCTTATATGCCTTTTTAGTTAAGTGTTTGTGTGTGTGTGTGTGTGTGTATATATATTATGATTCAGTAGATTACAAAATTTATGACATAACATTTTGAATATTTCCAGTGGAAATTATCGTAATTAGAGTTGTTGCTTAACATAAAAAAGAATAAAAGTTTTTAAAGTTTTACTCCGGTATAATTATAATAAAATGATTTGAAAGTGGCTCTATTATCCATCCTATTACAGATTACGTTAAGAAATATATTCCATTTTCAAATGTTAGGAGAAAAAGTAGCATTTCACACCAAAGGTTGATGGAAAAAAATCGCTATAAATGTCGACTCCCCCCTGACTAATTTTGTTCCTATTGACCCCCCCCCCCCAAAAAAAAAAGAATGAATATTAGAAAACAAATGTGTCCATATTCTGTCCGAGGCAACTGAAAAAAATATATCAGTTTTGTGAAGTTTCTAACTTTTAGGTGGACACACACACACACACAAGCAGACAACTATCCTTTATATAGTAGAGTACAGTTTATTTAAAGTACCAACACATCTGAACAAAAAAATAGAAATTTTGGAAGAAAAAGTATGAAAATTCAAAAGTTTTAATCTGTCTAATTAAGCAAAACTCTTAACAAAAAAAAGAAAAATATTTTTTTTTTTACAAATGGACTCTTGTTGACTTTTTTTTTTTTTTAGACCTGATTGTTTAAATATTTTCTCTTCTAAAGAGCTTAACATTTCTGAATCTTTTATTTGTGAAATTGCTGAAAATTTTATAAGCAAAAATTTAAAGTTACAAATGATTGATTATGAATATTCGACTGTAGCTGATTTAAAATTTCCAAAAATGTTTGCTTTTGAAATGTCTTAAAATATAAAAAAAAATTAAAGTTTTATCTGCGATCATTTCTTGGGTAAGTGTGTAGATTTTTTATTTTCTTGACTGGAGCAATTTCGTTTTGGTCCATTTGGGTTTTTGTATAGAGTATCCATATGGTGTTATGCTATTTTCTTTACATTAAAAAAAATAAGACTTAAACGGGAAAGATATTTTTTATAGATTAACACTTCGCTGAATCATCCTTCCCCCCCCCCCCCCAAATGAGATTCTACTCTTTTTTTTTTTTTTTTTTTTTAGGCAATTGCGTGTAAACACCCTGAAAAATTGCCAGAAAAAAGAAGAAAAAAAATATTTTAGAATTTAGAGTGGGGGGATCAATTTCGTATATAAATTTCTACTATTTTAGCGTTTTAGGGCAGTTTAAAAAATGTCAACACTGACCCTATTTCCGAGTGGCTGCCAATTAGGGTTAGAAAACGGTAACAAATGTTTTGGAAAATAATTTATTGGAGAAAGAATGTTTACAAATATAATTTATTGGAATGTTTCGGAAAATAATTTATTAGCATGTTTTTTAACAATAATTTATTGGGGGGGAACATGATTATAACAAGCCGCGCGTGCGTGGTCCCCCTTTATGTGACTCGATGTGGCGAGTGTAAAATGCAATAAATTTGGGCAATTTGGGGCATTTTTGACCCCCCCCTTTGAGCCCCTGGGGGCGCGAACCAGAATTTTTCTGAGGTCAAGGATGCTCATTTTATATCCGAAACAATTGTCTCTACATTTTGGCCAAGTTTCAGAAAAATTGAATGGATGGATCAAACGTTATGGGAGAAAGGGTCATTTTTTTGCCATTTCGGGGCCTTTTGACCCCCTGGGGGGCTAACCAGATTTTTTTTTCAAAAATCGGAGAATGTCACTTTCTAACCTGACTAAAGTTACAACTTCATGCAAAATTTCAGAGAAATTCAATGGATGGCTGCGGAGAAAAATCCGGACGGACAGACTGACGGACATGCCTCAAAACATAAGTCCCTCGATTTTATAAATCGGGGGACCAATAAATAAATAGGAATATAAAAAAAATATCGGCTATGAAAGAATTTAAAATGTCTTGTACAAATGAGTGCTCTAAAAGAGTAAATGTCTACTATCACTCTGAAAGAGTTAATGATCGGGTACAAAATTGACTTAACATCAGTAAGTGGAGACAATACAAAACCTAAGTTAACTGAAACGAAACGAAATTTTTTCAAGAAAGTTCAATAGCACCATTTTTTGTCCAATTATTTTTTGTCTGTTGTGAGTTTAAATATAATTGTTGCTGTATTCATGTCAATGTTGGTTTTTTTTTACTTATGATCTTTGTAATTTCCGTTGCCAGTGCTGGTGTTGGCCGTTCTGGGACATTCATTGCAGTTGATCATTGCATGCAACACATTCTAACACATAATTCTGTGGACGTTCTTGGAGTGGTACATGAGATGAGATTGCATCGAGTACTAATGGTACAAACAGAGGTAAGATCTTTTTCTTTTCTTTTTTTTTTTTTTGTACAATAAAGATCACCGCTTATCAAGGCCCAAAGACCACTCAAGGATAAAGGTTAAAGAATTTGACTCGAGGACAGGGGTTAAATAGTTTGACTAGTGGACGGTGAGACAACATCTCAATCACCGGCATAATTGTTGTAGCAGGGACGGTTCAACAAGAACTTGGTTACATTGGACTTGAAGACGACCATATTGTAGTCGGCAGGGAAGCAGGACCATGGCACTGTGTTCCACAGACGGGCAGTTCTAGGAAAGAAGCTCTGCCCATGGAAGTTTTGTTTTGTCTTCGGCACGCAGAGGGAGAAAAGGAAATCATTGACAGTGATAGTAGCTAGGCGGATTGTAGTTGAGAATGTCCCTCAAGGGAGGGACCATAGATTTGAGGCCAATCGAGCACCCACTATGAAAAAAACGGTAGAGCAAAGAAAGACTGGCAAAATCTTTTGGGATTTTGTGAATGCTTGGACGGCATCTGCCCCATCGTACAAGCAACACGTGAAACAAAGAAACAAGACAAAGATGATATGTTTACGATACCACATGCGAGCCCAGATAGGTTCGCTCTCAGTTGAATGGATGGCAAATGGCAGAAGTTAGAGATAGATGCACTAATTCGTCATCATATTCGGGTTAACATCCGTTTTACATTCTGGCATGTGTTGGATGGCTTTTAGAAATTGACTTCCAAACTAACATATCTCTGGCCAGGTTTTTATTTATCCTTCTTTCTCTCAAGTCCATCCTTATCACTTCCTCCCATGTTTTCCTTGGCCTTCCACTGTGGGCTGATCCTGCTACCTCAATTGTTCTACATCTACTAGCCCAAGGACTCTCATCCATTGTGCATGTATCTCCCTATACTGTCCAGATTTAATCCTCCTCTGAGCTCATCAGATCTAAGCCTGTCTTTAATACTCACATTATACATCCATCCTCTTTCTCTCAGATCCATTTTTATCACTTTCTCCCATGTTTTCCTGGTTCTTAGCCAGGAAACTGGACCTGCTACCTTAACTGTTCTACATCTACTAACCCAAGAATTCTCATCCATTCTTTCAGCGTGGTCATATCATCAAAGTCTCCTGTTTTTGCACACATCTTCATATACTGCCCAGATTTAATCTTCCCCTGATGTCATCAGAACTTTAAGACTCACATTACACATCCATTGTATCTCCTCATTTTATTTCTCTCCATGCAACACATGTCCTCAACCCTCACTGGCCAGGTTTCAGTTCCATACATCATCACACTGCATACACCTGCTTGGGTTTTATTTTTTTTATTTTATTAAACCATTACTTTTGGGGTACACTTTTTTTGCTGAATCACCCAGTTCAGAAATTCCCAATCTTTTCCAGTTTATTTGCCCTATAAGTTTTCATAGATTACGTCTCCGCCTAAGATTTATTTAACCATAAAATTAAGACAGATCTGTGACCCTTTATATATGGCTGAAGGTTTACCTGCCTCTAAGTAGTTAAATTCAACAAAGAAGAATTATGTGTATATATATATATATACTAGCTGACCCGGCCTGGTGTTGCCTAGGAATATTTAATTTTACACAAACCCCACGATATTACTGTAAAACCCCAACAGATAAATAAGAAATAAGACTGCATTTGGAGAAATAATTAAGAAATGACAGTTGTAGTGAAGAAAGAAAAAATATTGTAAACATTAATTTCTGAATATTATTATTGTGAAATAATCCCCTATCATTTTAGACAGAATTTTGTGAATATTATTATTGTGAAATAATCCCCTACCATTTTAGACAGAATTTTGTGAATATTATTATTGTGAAATAATCCTCTACCATTTTAGACAGAATTTTGTGAATATTATTATTGTGAAATAATCCCCTACCATTTTAGACAGAATTTTGTGAATATTATTATTGTGAAATAATCCTCTACCATTTTAGACAGAATTTTGTGAATATTATTATTGTGAAATAATCCCCTACCATTTTAGACAGAATTTTGTGAATATTATTATTGTCAAATAATCTCCTACCATTTTAGACAGAATTTTGTGAATATTATTATTGTGAAATAATCCCCTACCATTTTAGATAGAATTTTGTGAATATTATTATTGTGAAATAATCCCCTACCATTTTAGACAGAATTTTGTGAATATTATTATTGTGAAATAATCCCCTACCATTTTAGACAGAATTTTGTGAATATTATTATTGTGAAATAATCCCCTACCATTTTAGATAGAATTTTGTGAATATTATTATTGTGAAATAATCCCCTACCATTTTAGACAGAATTTTGTGAATATTATTATTGTGAAATAATCCTCTACCATTTTAGACAGAATTTTGTGAATATTATTATTGTGAAATAATCCCCTATCATTTTAGACAGAATTTTGTGAATATTATTATTGTGAAATAATCCTCTACCATTTTAGACAGAATTTTGTGAATATTATTATTGTGAAATAATCCCCTATCATTTTAGACAGAATTTTGTGAATATTATTATTGTGAAATAATCCCCTACCATTTTAGACAGAATTTTGTGAATATTATTATTGTGAAATAATCCTCTACCATTTTAGACAGAATTTTGTGAATATTATTATTGTGAAATAATCCCCTACCATTTTAGACAGAATTTTGTGAATATTATTATTGTGAAATAATCCCCTATCATTTTAGACAGAATTTTGTGAATATTATTATTGTGAAATAATCCCCTACCATTTTAGACAGAATTTTGTGAATATTATTATTGTGAAATAATCCCCTACCATTTTAGACAGAATTTTGTGAATATTATTATTGTGAAATAATCCCCTATCATTTTAGACAGAATTTTGTGAATATTATTATTGTGAAATAATCCCTTACCATTTTAGACAGAATTTTGTGAATATTATTATTGTGAAATAATCCCCTACCATTTTAGACAGAATTTTGTGAATATTATTATTGTGAAATAATCCCCTACCATTTTAGACAGAATTTTGTGAATATTATTATGGCCAAACTCCTCCTCCTCCTCCTCCTCCTCCTCCTCCTCCTCCTCCCAGTTTAGATTTTACTCAAAAATGTTTTGTTTCTTTGGAGTAAATAATGGAAACAAGAACATAAGTCAGTTGTGAGACTGACAATGTAAGGATGGGCCAAAGTATTATTTGGACATTACTTCTCCATATTGTATAACATATTCCTGAAGTTATGCCATGAAAACGTTGATAACTAAAAAAAAAACCATCTGATCAGACTCAAATATTGAATGCTAGTTATCAAAGCGCATCAGGTCCATATATGAAATTTTGAAAAATTAGAAGTTAAAATTCTGTCAACATTTTTACCATGAAACTGGTAACATGGCGCACTACAAAAAGAAAAGAAAAATTTTGCGCAAGAGGAAGAATGACGGATGCTTATCAATCAGTAGAAGCCGGAATGACCTGTTGGACAAGTTAGCAAGTTACCCACTTGTGTCGCTGGTTTGAAAATTGGGGAGCCGAGGATTATGAGTTTGTCCAGATTGGTGATGTTAACCCCATCTAAGACTCTGAGAAGGATTCTGCTGAACAGTCACTATTAACCGCTTCGGACTTGGCGGGGTATACCTTAAGCCTGATTATAGCAAGTACTGGGATAATTCTAGAGTGGTTCTCAACAACTTCCGCCCAACTGCCTCCAAATGTTGCATCTTCATCTGAATGGGCAATATCATTGGCTCCCAAGGCAAAAAGAAGGGGTCCCATCAAGTCACCTTGCTGTATACCGCACTGTGACTCAAGGGTGGTCGGCTATAACCCGGGTGTTAGAACTGGCGTAGGCAGTATGGGCCAAAGGATGAAGCGGAGGGGCTCGACAGAGACAGGTTTTGAGAAGATGGGCTCGTCGGATGGAGTTGAAAGCGGTCCTCACATCCAACTTAACCAGCAACCGGTCCTGCTGCCATTGTTGTTGGTCCACGATGAACGCCTTAACAGCATGTGCTGCAGTTTCGCCTTCACGAAGAACTCTGACACCGAGTTGGATAGGAGACAACTCCGAGGCCAGTGTGCAGATAACAGGATGTTTGGCCACTTTGGAGGCGAGACGACGAAGAATGTTTCCGACGGCAATAGGTCGAAGTCTGCCATCCTTCTTCCATAGCGCCATCAGATTTGCTGAAAATAGAAACTCCCTCGCATTTGGAGGAATATCACCAGAGATGATTTTTTTTGCAAAGGGCAGACATGAAATGACGACCCGCTTCAGATGTCAAACCTATCAAATGTCTAGGTCGGAGGCCATCGATTCCTCTGCTTGGAGCAAAGGACTTCAGGGCTGCTCAAATGTCATCAAAGGACATGCTGATGGGTACAGATGGTTGATTTGGGGGGAGACAAAGTCCTGGTATCCAATGGAGGATGTTTTACTTTCAGTGCCTCGCTGGTCGGACATGCGACAGTATCATCCGAGGCAGTAAGTCGAACGCCTCTAGCACCTCACTGTTCGGACACGAAACGTCACCACGAGCCAATTTTGCATTGACAGTTCTCCTCAAATCTGCAGTAGGCTTGTGTTGGTGAAGGTATGTGTCAGTATCGGTTCTGTGCCAGTATCGGTTCTGTGCCAATCTAGAGATTCCGAGAAGAAGCGGATGTTAGCTTTCACATCACGGGGCAATGATGTCTTTACTTTTGTGGGATGAAAACCCAGCACTATTGGGGCAAAGACTAAGACACGTTCCTAGGAATTCGTAGAGTTTTTGGTGATAACAAAATCTATGGCAGAGGCCAGGGCTTCTGATTCGCAGATCCTTGCAGCTTTTGGTATAAGGACAGGAATGTTGCGACTCCTCCTGAGAGAGGTGAGCTTGCAGATGGTCAGACGGTCAGGGAGATTACTCATGGAAGCCACAGGTGGAGGACTGGGGGTCGGTGTGAGCAGTTGGAGACAAGTGGAGCACTTTCATATTCGGGGTTTCAGCCGAAACTGTTCCTTTGAACCAACAATAATGGCAGCAGGACTGTTAAGTTGGATGTGAGGAACGCTTTCAACTCCATCCGACGAGACCATCTTCTCTAAACCTGTCTGTGGAGTCCCTGCACTTCATCCTTTGGCCCATACTGCCTACGCCAACACAGGTAAGGTGGAAGAAGCGCTGACATGCATGACATCTTCTCCCTAATCTTGTTTACCGATTTGCATCGATAGCATTCTTCAGGAGAAGCCCCCCCCCCCTTCCTCCCATCTTGCTGCCAGATAAGAATGTAAGAATTCGTTAGTCAGAACTTGGTGCCCGGGTATATCAATAGTTTAGATATTAGAGCCGGAGCATCGACATGGCTGTGAGAATGAAGTTGGACACTGGCCTGAACAAACAAGTAAACACAAGTAACAAAACCCTCCACACTTTGCGAAATCCAACAAAAAACTTTTAAGTAACATTAAATTTTAATAACTTAAACGTCCAAATAGTTATGTATTTTTTTTTTCTTTCAACTATTTCTTTTTTTCTTTCTTAAATATATGTTTTTTTTTGTTGACGTTTCTTTTATTCGACAGCGACACTCTTTAAACATGACTTGCGTAGATTTTAAAAGTGAAAAATTTTATAAGTTGGTGCATTTATTTAGTGACAGTTCTGATTTAAGCAAATCTTTGATAATTGGAGTTGATACACGTATTTTTTTTTTTTAATGTTGATACATGTTTTTTTTAATGTTGATACATGTTTTTTTTTAATGTTGATACATGTTTTTTTTAAATGTTGATACATGTTTTTTTAATGTTGATACATGTTTTTTTTAATGTTGATACACGTTTTTTTTTAATGTTGATACATGTTTTTTTAATGTTGATACATGTTTTTTTTTAATGTTGATACATGTTTTTTTAATGTTGATACACGTTTTTTTTTATGTTGATACATGTGTTTTTTTAATGTTGATACATGTTTTTTTTAATGTTGATACACGTTTTTTTTTAATGTTGATACATGTTTTTTTAATGTTTCTTGCAGCAACAGTATATCTACATCCACCATTGTTTGCTAAATGCTTTAGAAGCCAGTGAAAATGAGGATGTTTATCAAAACGTAATCGTTAAGAAAAATGGTGGACACGATAACCAAGCTTTCTTGGAAGGTAAGAAATCTAAATTTTCTCCGCAAAACAGATATAGCTTATCATGACATTCCTACATTAAACTATTTTAAGCATTTGAAAAAATACATATGTGATATAAGTAGGTTTGCTTTACTATATACATTTAATGTAAAACGATCACTCACTTTCTGACCAGAAAGAGTTATTTATCATTCAGTTCTTTGATCACATAGATTATGACAGAACGAGTAACCATTTTTTTTGTCTTTCAAAAATGGCAGCCGGAGCTCTGGTAATAGCACGGTACCAAATTGCTGATCTTTTGAAGGGTGAATTTGGGATGCTGAAAACAAAACCAATCGTAAAATGATCTCAAATCCACAGTCGGGAATCTTTCTGTTGAACTCGGGAATCTGCATGGAATTTCGAACGGAACCCTTTATTTAATTCACGAGGATAATATGCTCTTATTTCATCAGCCATGACCGGGTAGAAGTCTTCGGTGATTCGCAATTTCTAGTATCGCCCGCACTGAGGATTGAACCTTCAACCTTCAGAAGACTGCACCTAGTATTGAATTCTACTTAGTACTTTATTCGAAGGGCCGAGAGCATGCAAACTCCGTGGATTAAATAAAGGGTTCCAAATTCAGTGCTTGATTCCGACACTCATGTGTCATTTCTGTCATTGCTGTAACGAAAGGATTATCCGCTCCCCCTAAGTAAAACCATAACTCAGTAACTCAAGCAAAACCATAACTCAGTAACAATGTTTTATTTTGAGAAGTCATAATGATACTTGTTTTCTTCTACCAAACGACAGGCCTGCAAATCAAGACAAATATATCTTCCAACCGAACGCAAACAGTTCATAAGTTTAGGACCCAAACTCTCGTCTGTCTCTGAGACACATAGAAACCCAACTGACCCCCTTGTCCATCCTGTTTGGCAGGCAATTACTTTTTTTAAGGAGGGTTATGAACGTGTGTCTGTGTGTGTTAACTGCACAGACCACAATCGTCTGCTTGTTGTTTTCATCCAATACCGGTCGTAGTGTTAGTCATGTGATCTCTGTCACTGCTGCAACAAAAGGATTCTCCCTCCAAGCAAAACCACAACTCCAATTTAAAACAAGTAACAATGTTTCAACAAATATGCCACAAAAGCCCCAATCATAGTGAAATCTGAAAATGTATATATACCTAGGTGAGAAGTAATGCTGGTATCATGCCTGAAATCAAACAGCGAATTGCACTTGGATGGAAAGCCTTTTCTAGAGTTAACAACATCATGAAAAGTATAAAGTCCACGATGAGCATTAAGCAAAAAAGTGTTCAATGAATACATCATACCTGTTATGACATATGGTAGCAAAACATGGGCACTTAATAATGCAGTGATAGAAAAGCTAAGAGTGGTACAATGCAAAATGGAACGCATTATGCGCTGCATCAGTTTACATGATAGAAAAAGAAACACCTGGATCAGACAGCAAACTGGAGTAAATGACAGCATCACTACCATACGAATGCTAAAAAATAGATGGGCAGGTTACCTTTCGAGATGTACAGACAACAGGTGGACATATAGAGCGACAGAATGGACCCCGATGCAATGGAAAAGACCTAAAGGAAGGCCAGAAGGTGGAGAGACGATCTTGATAGTAACTAGGTTCTACTTGGCCATGCCTCGCCAGGGATAAAACAAGGTGGAAAGAAACCAGGGAAGGAGTCCTCCACCAGGAGTGAAATTTAAAAAAAAAACCCTGATGATGATGATGGATGTTTTATTTTGAGAGAAGTTACATGATGATGATGATGATTAATGTTTTATTATAAGGATGTTTGTTTTCTTCTACTGAATGACAACCCTAACCTGCAAATCAAGAACATACATATCTTCCAACTGAACAGAAACGGTCCATACGCTTAAGACTCATCTGTCTCTGAGACCCACAGAAACACAACTGACCTCCCTGTCCACTCTGTTGAAATACATATAAATACTGGTGTCATTCAGAATAGACCACAGAGTCAGCCCACTTGAAAACGCTAAGCTTCATATCTATGGACATTAAAAAACAAACTTAATGTCCAGGTGCCCCATATTTCGAGGGACATTAATTTTTCCGTGGCTCGCAATCACAGCATGGAGTCTTGTATCCGAGAAGACATTATTACTATTTCAAAAGGTCAGCCCGTTTCTTATGTGGTCTCTCTTCGCTAAATATTTCTCCCATTGCAGGTCTGTCGTTTGTAGCATGCGTTGCAACCATGCACCCCACTGAACTTGCAGCATTGCATATGTTTGCAATAAAATGATTAAATAATCGTTTAATATTTTTTCTCTTTTTAGACGAAGGCATTCACGTTGCTTGACCAGAATAATGGAAACTTGCTTCAGGCGGAGAATCAGCATCACACGGGAACAGATTGATATCAAACGCACTATCTTTTTTATTCAGTGAAAATTTATCCATAAAAACAAGTTGCTCTCTTTGCCTCATTTTATATATATATACATGATATATATATATACATACATACATGATATATATATATATATATATATATATATATATATATATATACATGATATATATATATATACATACATACATGATATATATATATATATATATACATACATACATGATATATATATATATATACATGATATATATATATATACATACATACATGATATATATATATATATACATACATACATGATATATATATATATATATACATACATACATGATATATATATATACATACATACATGATATATATATATATATATACATACATACATGATATATATATATACATACATACATGATATATATATATACATACATGATATATATATATATATATATATATATATACATACATGATATATATATATATATACATACATACATACATGATATATATATATATATACATACATACATACATGATGTATATATATATATATACATACATACATACATGATGTATATATATATATATATATATTCATACATACATGATGTATATATATATATATATATTCATACATACATGATGTATATATATATATATACATGATGTATATATATATATATATTAGATAATAATATAAAAGCAAATTTCATATAGTGTAGATCGATTCGAATAGGAATCAGTTTCCAAACGCAAAAGTGAAGCTCAATATTTAAAATATTTAGTAGAGCTTAAAATAAAGTATTCAATTCAAAATTATATTATTCTATGATTTTATAACAATTCCGACAAAAAAACAAAAAAAAACTTTTACATATGTTTCTTGAAGTTTTTAAGATAAACACAGGTGATCCAACAATCCCCCTTCATTAGAAAGCCATAAAGAAGATACATCCGAAGTCAATCCGGAGAAGATCGCAGAAAAATGGTTTCAAATCATAAATAGTCAAGCACAGAAGAATTGTCCAACAAAAATAATTAAAACCAGTAAAAATAAATTTAAATTTCTGATCGTCCATGTGCCAGTTTTCTGTGATCTTCTCCGGATTGCTTTTGGATGCATCTTCGTTTTAGCTTTCTAATGAAGGGGAATTGTTGGAGTAAATGGACTGGATGACCTCTCTTTACCTTCGACTCTTCTAGAAACGTCTGTAAAAGATTTTTGTTCTGGAATTGTTGGAGTAAATGGACTGGATGACCTCTCTTTACCTTCGACTCTTCTAGAAACGTCTGTAAAAGATTTTTGTTCTGGAATTGTTGGAGTAAATGGACTGGATGACCTCTCTTTACCTTCAACTCTTCTAGAAACGTCTGTAAAAGATTTTTGTTCTGGAATTGTTGGAGTAAATGGACTGGATGACCTCTCTTTACCTTCAACTCTTCTAGAAACATCTGTAAAAGATTTTGTTCTGGAATTGTTGGAGTAAATGGACTGGATGACCTCTCTTTACCTTCAACTCTTCTAGAAACATCTGTAAAAGATTTTGTTCTGGAATTGTTGGAGTAAATGGACTGGATGACCTCTCTTTACCTTCAACTCTTCTAGAAACATCTGTAAAAGATTTTGTTCTGGAATTGTTGGAGTAAATGGACTGGATGACCTCTCTTTACCTTCAACTCTTCTAGAAACATCTGTAAAAGATTTTGTTCTGGAATTGTTCTTAAATCATAGAAAGAAATAATATTGAATTTAATTATATATCATTTTATTATATATAATAGAAAACTTCTAATTTTGTAACCGTATCAATAAAATGGATATTTGTAAGGAGTTGACATATAGAAATCTTTTTTTTTTTCCGTTTTCTCTCAATCGATCTCCTTGCAAAATCGATTTTTACGATAAAATTTACTCCACATCTAAATAGTTTAAATCTAAGAAATTTAACACAAGTCGAGAAAAAAGATTTCCTTCTTTTCGCTGTTCCACTTTTCTTCTTTTTTTTTTTTCGTTGTCAAAGAGATTTCGTGAATGTCAAACTTGTATCTCATTTTAGATAACAGGGATGTTAGTTCTCCATTTTTTTTTTATTCCCATTGGTCACTCACATCCTTGAGATAAATGTTTCATTTTTTTTTAAATTTCGGTTCTTTCTTTTATCCGACTGGAAATAATTTCTAGAGAAATGTAAATAAGTGATTTACACCAAATCAACTTTTCAGGACTTGTAAGGAATTGGTATCCAGAAGATTTCAGTATTTACCCCCGTTAGTCTCGAGTATCGATGAAGAATCCCGAGTCAGTCTCAGAAGTGGCCGATGCAGTTTACGATTTTAAAGCCACCTTTTCTTTTCTTTCTTTTTTTTTTTGGTGCTTCTTGAGTTAAACCCCTATATGTAAAAAAAAGAAACTTTCTTTTTTTTAAGAAGAACTAATTAAAGGGGGGATAACTATTGATTAAAATCTACAGAATAGTTAGCAAAGCCCTACCCCTCACCATAGTAAGAATGGGTTTCTAAATAATAACGTTATTATTTCAGCAGCGAAAAGTATTCTCATTATTCTCCAGCAGCATTTTTTTTTTTTTTTTTTTTTTTTGTACTTCTGTAGTTAACAGAACGTGCTCAAATAATAATGTTATTATTTAGAAACCCATTCTTAACATGGGAAGTGAGGGGAGAGCTTTGTTAAACTATTCTGAATATTTCAATCAGTGGTTATCTCCCCTGTAATTAGCTCTTCTTAAAAAGAGAGTTCCTTTTTTACATATAGGGGTTGAACTCAAGAAGCAACTATTTTTTTTTTTTTTTTTTTTTTTTTTTTTTTTGAGGGGCTAAAATTAAAAAAAAACTTTAACCCTAACCTAACCATTTGCATGCTTAGTGTCATTTGCTTTTTTTACATTTTTTTCATGACTTTCAAATCGTAAACTGATTCGGCCATTTCCGGGACTGACCTCGGATTCTCTGTTGATACTCTGAAACTGACTGAGTATGTTGTGAAATCCTTTGGATACCCATTCTTGACAAGTACCAAATTTTCTTCAATTTTTACAATTATCTTGATGGTTGCTTTTATTCTGCTGTAGTTTTCTTCCCCTCACACCTTTCCCTCCATTAATGGACTCAATCACAATGTGCAACTAACACAACCGCCTGCTGTTCATATTTGCTATATTTCTACATTGTACTATTTCCTTCTACCGAGCGCAAAATATTTCACAATATATACATTCCGATATACAATATTTATAAGAACCTCCGCAATTATAAAGTTTCTCTTGTGTACATAACATTTCAATATTCTCGTATGGAAAAATAATATTTGTGGGGGGATCTTATTTTGTTGCTTGTCAACTTGTGTAGTCCGAGATTTCTGGCCTCGCTCACACGCCCCTTATTCCGAATTCGTGACCAACGGTAATAAATAATGTTTTAAGTGTAATTTAGACATTTTATTCAAATTATTTGATGATTTTTCAGTAATCAAGTGAAAATTTCATTTTTAATTGATATTCAATTTTCGTTTAAAAAATTATCCCAGCAAATTTTAATAAATTTTAATTATAAAATTTTTCAATTGAACCTTTCTACATGTAATCAATATTAAAGGTTATTAAATGCTGGTGTCAAAGTTCAAATTTGATAATAAATAAAAAGGAAACTAAACGTGTCCATAATATTTTATAATTTTTCTTAATAAAGGTTTTATGTGACTTAATAACCTTTAGTATTGATTACATGTAAAAAGGTTAAATTTTAAAATTTTATAATTAAAATGTATTACAATTTGTTGGAATTAATTTTTTAAGTGAAAATTGGATATCAATTAAATGAAAATTGGATATCAATTAAAAATTGAAGTTTTACTGCAAATCCATCAAATAATTTGAATAAACCGTCTAAATTACACTTAAAACATTATTTATGACCGTTGGCCACGAATTCGGAATAGGGACGTGTGAGCAAGGCCAGAAATCTCGGACTACACAAGTTGACAAGCACCCTTATTTTTAATTGGACAAATATTGTATTTTACTTTTATTAAGACGCAAAAAGAAAAAAAATTATCCACACATTGAAGGGATTAAAATAATATACTCCATTCAAATTTTCGTTTGGTTGAAAAATCAGTGTAACATTCAACATATATTTACAAAAAATTTTCTTAACAAAACTATTGTGTATCATAAAATTAACTGTAAATTTTGTATGATGAAAATCGTTTTTATCTTTTCTTAATTAGAATTATCTGAGAAGGATTATCAAATCGTTTTTATCATTTCTTAATTAAAATTATCTGCGAAGGATTCTCAAATCGTTTTTATCATTTCTTAATTAGAATAATCTGATAAGGATTCTGAAAATCGGTTTTATTATTCCATTAATTAAAATTAGATTATCTTAATGAAACGTCTTATAAAATTTAAATGGTTTTGCTTTTTACAATTTCTGTCAAAGAGTGAGTGATAACTTATTTTTATTAACATCATGATAAAAGATATATTGTAAAAGGTTTTGTATTTTATTCAAAGAAGACGAATCTTCTGGATATTTTGATGGCCAATGTTGGAATCCGATGAACTCTATTTATTTCAACATTTTTATTAAATAGATTTTTTAAAACTCATAATAAAACAGAAATTTTGTAAAATAATGCATAATCTTTTATAGCATATTTTCTATGCATTCTTTGTGTCAGTCATTTTGTCAAATATTCAAAATGATATCTTCTATTTTTTTTTTTTTTTTTTTTTTTAAATATCCTTCATGGTGCTTCATTTTACCTCCATGGGAGTTTCTGGGAAATGTATTCTGTATTAATATTTGTATTATTATATTAATATACATTAAATCAATACGGTTCTAACTTAAATGATAATCATAGAATTAAGTGTTGTCATGAAAAGGTCACATCCACATGTTTTTTAAATTTATTTTTTTCAATATTTGCTTTTTATTTTCATTTTTAAGTTTTATTAATATTTGTGATTTTTTAAATTAGATTTTAAAGAGAGAGAGAGAGAGTGGAAAAACTATAATTAAGTTTACAAATATTTGTCAAAAAATATTTTACTGATTTACATTCCAAAAAAAAAAAATCAGATTAAATAAGGTTTTCACACTTTTAAACTTTTTCTTAATCTCAAAATGCAGAATATCACAACAAAATTCTATTTTAAATTACTCGGATACTTGATGAAATTTTTTGTTTTCTAATTTTATTCAAAAGAAAAAGTGAATATAAGATTTTGGTGACAGTTTAAAAAGCAAAACAAAAAAACAATTAAAATTACTTAATAGAAAATCAAATCAACTCATCTCATTTTACTTACCACTTGTTTTGTTTTTTTAAGAATTTTATTAACCATTTGTGAACACTAACAAAAATCAAAAAAGATTTTCCAATTATTTTTTTATGAAAATATTTAATAAAAAATTAATTCTTTTCATTTGTTTTTGCTCTTTTTTTTTCTTTTTTTTTTCTAAAATTTTAAAGGTTCTTGACAATTGAATTTGGTTTGGTTGTTTTGTTTTACGGCATATCAACCCTTTTCGGGTTATTTAATGCATAATCCAATCATTTTTATAAAAGTATTTATGCTTCAAGTTTTTGATATCTTCAAATATTTATCCAGAAATACAATTGAATACTGCATAAATTAGGAAAAAAATAAAGAAAAAAAACCCCACTGTTTTAATCAGGGTTGTGGAGTCACAACGTATAAGGTCCGACTCCTAGAATTCCAAAACTTCTGACTCGGACTCCAGCTCCTTATGTTAAAGTCTTATAATATTCAGACTGTTTGTTGATTATTTGGAGATTAAAAAAAAATCTGACTTTGACTCCAAGAATTTTTATGAGTTCGACTCCGACTCCTCCCAATTCTGACTCTGTAACCCTGATTCTAATACCATAATGTTTCCACTTGCCATTAAGTATATCTTACAGGCCAAATGTCATTTTTATGAGTTCGACTCCGACTCCTCCCGACTCTGACTCTGTAACCCTGATTCTAATACCATAATGTTTCCACTTGCCATTAAATGTCATTGCTTCTTCAGATGTGTGACGAGAAGTTGCCAGCTAAGTAGAGATCACAAAGAAGGCTGTCAGTGATGAATGCCATCTCCTTCATCGATGTGAACCAATGGTCCAATGACTGAAGTCAAGGAAAAGCTTCCTCAGCCATGTTAAACCCCTAACAACATCTCAGGAAGAGACGAGACTACAGCTGTGGACCAGACAACTAGAGAATGCCCCCCTCCACCTAACATGAGAATCTCCCCTTCAGAGGCCCTCTCTTCCGGTTCAAAAACACTTTGGCTCCAGTGGAAAACACTCAATCGCCTGAGAACGGGAATGGGGCGATCAAAAGTTGCTATGAGTAGATAGGGCTACAAAACTGATCCAACCATCTGAATGTGGAGATGAGGACCATATGATGCAGCATTGAACAACGGCTGTTTGAAGTCTACTAACCTGAGCAACCTGCATCTCCTCACTGGCATTGCCTCTTCAGATGTGAGACGGGAAGTTGCCAGCCTAGTAGAGATCACAAAAGCTATCAGTGATGAACGCCATCTTCTTCATCAATGTGAACCAACGGTCAAACGACTGAAGTCCAGGAGAAGCTTCCTCGGCCATGTCGAACCCCTAACAACATTTCAGGAAGAGACCAGACTACAGCTGGGGACCAGACGGCTATAGAATGCCCCCCCCCCCGCCTACTGACATGGAGATTCCCTCCTTCTGAGGAACTCCCTCCCAGTTCAGAGGCACCCTGGCTCCAGTGGAAAACACTAAACTGCCTGAGAACAGGAATGGGGCGATCAAAAGTTGCTATGACTAGATAGGGCTACAAAACTGACCAACCATCTGCGAATGTGAATAGGACGACCATACGATGCAACACTGCCTTCTCTGCCCCCTACTGCCAAACCGGAACAGCTTGAAAGATCTTGCAGAGTGATGAACAGAACAACTCCAGTTCCAGTATTACTTTCAAGCAGACATGACGTATATTCCTGCGCTCTCTACCAGGCCTGCGGTAGGCGAGTCGACGAACTCCAGGATAACGTTATTTCGTCTTGTCTATGTTAATCAACGCAATGTACTATCTTTGTTTTGTACCTGTTTCCAGTAAATAAATCTGCACACGTCTTTAGTTGTGAAGCCATCGTTTATTTCGTGAGGAATGGTGACCCCGTTTTGTTTATTCTATTTCAGTCAGACGAATTACTCTTCCAAGTAAGTTCGTCATTCTGATTTTCTTCTCGATTTAAACTCAATACTAAAATCGGCTTCCTCAGCTAAAAACTATAATACCACATACTCATGAGAATGTGACACGTGGAAAAGAATAAAAAGAAACATCTCTCGGGACCGTAAAAATAGTAGAACAAAAACAAGAGAAAACAAAACAAACAAAAAAAGGAAGATAGGACACAAAAACAAAAACTGAATAAGCTGATTAATAAAGCAAAAACAAACAAACAAATAAATCTAATAGAAATACTAAAAACGATCACTGAAACGACAAATACAGCTCACTAACTGACTGTTTAATTTTCCAGCTTAGCTTAGTCGAAATGTCAAGTATTCCCGATACTTCACGATTCATACGAGACATTGGACAGATGATAGCCACTTGTAGGAACGAGCCCGAGAGACCGCTTGGATGTTCCAGTGCATCTCCCTAGATATAATCCGAGGCAACGCCATGTCCATTATGACGTCATCTCTCAACGTCTACATTTTGATGAAGAAAACAGCATTTAGCTGACAATGACGATTATTTTTACAGAAGAATAGCCATTTTTTTTCTTAACCCTAACACACATTTATTATTTCAAAGGAAATATTATTATTAACAGTAAATTATACAGATTGATGTGGAAATAACCGTGGAATTTCCACAGGGTCCCCGTAATACAAAATAATATTTTTCCACACGTAGGAATTATCCTCTTTCCCCTCACTCTCTCATCACCTGTTTGTTTTAAACAAAAAGAAAAAATCCTTTCAAACTAATATTTATGAACAAATCCTGTAGTAAATTTTACTAATTTAGTCAAAACCTAGTACAAGTTTATGTAAAAGCAACAAATACAGCTCACTAAGTGACCGTTTCATTATCTAGCCTATCTCAATCGAAACGACAGGTGTCCGCAGTCCCAATACTTCATAATTTATGCAAAACATGATAGCCGCTTGTAGAAACGAGCTCTGAGAGACCACTTGGATGTTCCAGAGCATCTCTCTAGATATTTGATGTCCATTATAACTTCATCCTGCAAGGTCGAACGACAGGTGTCCTCAGTCCCAATACTTCCCGATTCATACAAGACATTGGACGGATGATAACCACTTGTAGAAATGAGTCTTGAGTGACCGCTTGGATGTTCCAGCGCATCTCCTTAGCTATCATCCGAGGCAACACCATCTTTATTTTGACATCATCCCGCAATGTCAAAGTCTTTTCCTTCCAGTATGTAGGCAAGTAAATAGAGACATCTACAAATCTACTATCAAACCATGTATGGAGTACTGTTGTCATATTTGGGCTGGCGAATCTCTGTCCCATTTGAGGGTTGTTGATAAGGTGCAGAAACGTATCTGTAATTTGATTGACCCCCACCCTTTTTTCTACTCTATACTTTCTCTCTCACAGACGTGATGTTGTTAGTCTCAGTCTTTTCTATAAGTACTATTATGTCATGTGTTCATAGGAATTATGTTATCTATTCCCTGCTTTTTTTGTTCCAGCTCGTTTGACTCGTTGGTCTAGTGGTCTCCATCAATTCGCTGTTTTGATACCTCATTGTAATACAGCTTCCTATTCCAGTAGCTTCTTTTCAAAAACTGCAGACTTGTGAAACTCTCTTCCTGCTGACTGTTTTCTTCCTATCTATAGCCTTGGTCTTTTCAAGACTAAGGCCAATAGGCATCTCCTGTCTTTGCAATAAGCATATTTCGTTCTTGTTAGCTCCTTACATCAAGTGGCTTCATGCCTTGTCTAGAGCGATTTCCATTTTTTAAAAAATAGACTTTTATTTTTTTTAAATAAATATATTCAATAATTAAAAGAAATAAGAAATCTGATGAGATATGATAGAATAATTTTTATGCAACTCTCTGATAAAACATAATAAATGAAAAGTAAGAAAGACTAACTCTGATAAAACATAATAAATGAAATGTAAGAAAGACTAACTCTGATAAAACATAATAAATTAAATGTAAGAAAGACTAACTCTCTGATAAAACATAATAAATGAAATGTAAGAAAGACTAACTAACTGCATAGCAGAATCCTGATCACCTGGTTTCTTCCTTGAGCCAACAACGAATAGTTCAAAGACAACAGTCCTCATTTAACTGAAGGATGAGATGATCGCGAAGCAGGGTGGTATAATTCACTCGATCAATTGTTGAGTCGAAGAAGAATAGTTGTAATCGATATTCATCCCTAAACCCATCCATACACACACAATTTTTCTGGATGCAGACTTTTAGATAAAACCGCTTTTGGATTTTCAAAGCTTTAAATTACACAGTTGTGGTGATTAACCAAGCCGTCAAGTGAGAAATAAGCCTCGTCTGACCACAGCACATCTTTTAACACAAACTCATTTTCCATAACCCAATTTGCGAAAGCGAGTCGTTGTGGTCTGTCTGCATCATCGATAGATTGGACTAGGCTCATGTGGTAAGGCTGCATACCTTGGTGATGAAGAATCCGTGTAACACTGCGTTGATGAATGCCTGCAAGTTCAGCTACATCTCTTGAACTTGCATAGCCAAGTGGATTAGTTGACTGTAAGCTTGTGACTGCCTCTACAACAGCACCCAAACAATTTTCCTCCAGTGATGGCCTGCCGCTAGATAGTAAATCATGGAGTGTTTTTGTGCTTCGAATTTTTTTTATCAATAATGTAAGAGTAGATAAAGGAAATGGATTATTTCGCATGGTTTTTATCTTTTTGTATACTCTCATTGTTGCAGCTGCATTTTCATCATTCTTATAATACAAGTTTTTCTAGCTCAAGTCTAGTTTCCAAATCACGTGGCATGAAAATAAATAATGACGTGTAAAGTATAAAAACATTAATTATACAAACGCCATGCATATATCCATGACATATATTAAAGTAATGTTAACTAATATATGATTCGATGAATAATTTTGAACAATATAAATTTGCGTGCATTTTGACTCACCCTGTATATATATATATATATATATATATATATATTATATCACCATTTAAGTACAACACTGTCCAAAGAAGCATAAGAATTCTCAGTTTCAGAGAAGTCATATGAAGGTGGACTTAACCAGCGTCAAATTGTCGTAAACCTCAGGATTCCACTTTCCACTGTTAATCAAGTGATTGCCCAATTCATCAGCGATGGAATTGAATTAATATTATCTCGCCTAAGTCTATCAGGACCCTCTGACAACATACTTCATTATTAATGATAACAAGGGTGTCTATTTACTTCGTGCATGTCTGTGTAGATAAGTTGATACATACCGATACCACAGTATTTTTCTTGTTGATTTCAAGCAGAGTCGAAGAAACAAAAGATTCCCATTTATTTCTGTATTCTTCTGGAATTTCTATAGAATAAAAAACATTTGATAAATAACTAAATACATTCACATTAAGAATGAATATTTGAAATTAAAAAAAAGTAAAAAATGATATGTGAGCAAGGTATGGTGGAAGTGTACAGAAAAAGGGGCAAACCATCACTTAATATGTTCTCGGCTTCCAGATCAATTATTCAGCTAAACGACTTAGTAAAGGACAGAATGTCTTGACAATTTATAGAAGTCATCTGATAAGTTTAGGAGTGGGTGGTGGTGAGATTTAAGTTTTGAACAAAAAAATAAAAAATGGCAAACCACCACTTAATAACATAAATAACAAGCTGCGCATGTGTGGTCCCCCTCTATATGTGACCTGATGTGGCAAGTGTAAAATGCAATAAATTTGGGCAATTTGGGGCATTTTTGACCCCCCTTTGACCCCCCGGGGGCGCGAACCAGGATTTTTCTGTGGTCAAGGATGCTCATTTTATATCCAGAACAATTGCCTCTACATTTTGGCCAAGTTTTTTAAAAATTGAATGGATGGATCAAACGTTATGGGAGAAAAGGGTCATTTTTTGCAATTTTATGGGGCTTTTGACCCCCTGGGGGGCGCGAACCAGATTCTTTCCAAGGTCAGCGATACTTATTTTCTATTAGGAACAATTGCCTCCACATTTTGGCCAAGTTTCAGAGAAATTGAATGGATGGATGAAAAGTTATGGGGCAAAAAATGTCATTTTTTGCCATTTCGGGGCCTTTTGACCCCCTGGGGGGTTAACCAGATTTTTTTTCAAAAATCGGAGAATGTCACTTTCTAACCTGACCGAAGTTACAACTTCATGCAAAATTTCAGAGAAATTTCAGAGAAATTCAATTGATGGCTGCGGAGAAAAATCCGGACGGACGGACGGACGGACATGCCTCAAAACATAAAATAGAAATGGAAAAACTGATTGATCAATTTCTCTCTTTTTTACTATTAATGCAAGACTTCAAAAATGGGGCCAGGAATATGCCAGCTTCAAACAAAATGGAAAAGCAACATAGAATCATTGCTGGAATCATCTGACCTATGCATTCTCAATAATCAAAACGCACACATATCTGCATCCAGCATCCGTTACAACATCAGCAATCTTCAGCTCCCCATCAATCTTCAGATTTCCATTGGGGAAGTTCATGATGATCAATGTGATAGCAACCATTCACCAATTTTCAATGACATAAAAAGAAACCTGTATCAGAGGAAATGGAATCAAAATGGCAACTCCCTAAATTTGATTGGATTAAATTCAGAAAACTCTGCTCATCACTAATCAACAAAGAAATACTTAAAATAGACCTAATGACCTCTTTCACAAATACACTACTTGAAATAGGAAAACAAACAATTCCTAAATGCTCTTCTAAATTGCATCCACAAATAAACCCCTGGTCCACAGTGTAATAATATGACACAGACAAGAGACAACTTAGATTAGAAGCCATGTAAAGTAATAATAATAATAATAATAATAATTAATAATAAAACAAAAGGATTATTTTAAAACACAATGGAGAGAGATCGGAGATCACAACATTCCTTTGACCTAATGTCAATAAGGCGGACAATAGACAATGATATATATAGTTCCTCAAATTTTTAAAAAAGGAATTCGATTTAGAATTCTGACTAAAATTAATTACAAACTTCTAGGATTAACCAGACGAATAATGGGACAATTAGAATCTGGGGAAAAGTTAGCCAAACGATTTGACCTAATATGATGTAAAACGAGTATTATATAAAATAGGAGAAAAACAATAAAAATAGACTCTATCTCTGAGACCTAATCTGACAGACGGAGCAAGGATGCACAAAATCAGAATTTATGCAAAAGATCCAAGTTGTCCTGAATGTGAAATAAATGGAAACAAAAAATCATAAATTTTATACAACTTGTTGCTGTTGTTTTATTTCTTCAGGAGGGAGAGCTTTGCAATTAACAAAGAACTCAAGTACGAATCAGGTTATCTCCCTTATATCGTAATTGATTTTATAATTCAGGACTATTAAATTCCCACCCCCATCTTATAACAGCCTGCCTTAATGTTACCGAGAAAACTAGAGTCCTCAATCAAGGGGTCATATATGAACCAGTTTGCCATGAAAATATGACAACATAGGTCCTAGCACAATATATGCCACAAAAAGTCTGGAGAAGAGAAAAATCAATAGTACACAGCATCAGAAATCACTACACGATACATGATATACATGATATGTGATATTTTAATATTTGGGAGATGACAATACAATATTTGGGAGACTGTGATACACCAGATGTTACAATTTGGTGTCGGGTATATACCAGATGTTGATATTTGGAAGATGGCGATGCGCGTAGATATTAATACTCGCAAAATGATAATTTATGCAAATGTTAATATTTTCAAAATGACCATTCGAACAGATGTTAATATTTTTAAGATGGTGATACATGGTATCTCTATATTTGGGAGATGATGAAACGTGAGATATTAATATTTGTGAGTTGGTGATATACCCAGATGATTATATTTGGATTTTTTTTCGACATACGCAGATGTTAATATTTGGGAAATGGCGATATATGTGGATATCACTATTTGAGAGATGACGATATATTTAGATGCCAATATTTGAGAGATGGGGGACATACAAGATCTTTACGATATACAAAATGTTAATATTTCAGAGATTGCTATATATGAGATGTTATAATTTGGGTATTGGCCATATACAGAATTTTGTTAATGTAGAGATAGTGAGTGACATGGGAAATGACGTTATAGACGGATGTTAATATTTTGGAGATTGCGATATACGAGATGTGAATATTGGGAGATGTCGATATAAGATGTAAATATTTGGAAGATAGCAATAGAGCAGATGCTAATATTTAGAAGATGGAGATAGCGATATAGGATTTGGGTGTTGATATTTTTGAAGATGGAGATAGCGATATAGGATTTGGGTGTTGATATTTTTGAAGATAGAGATAGCGATATAGAAGTTGGGTGTTGATATTTTTGAAGATGGAGATAGCGATATAGGATTTGGGTGTTGATATTTTTGAAGATGGAGATAGCGATATAGAAGTTGGGTGTTGATATTTTTGAAGATGGAGATAGCGATATAGGATTTGGGTGTTGATATTTTTGAAGATGGAGATAGCGATATAGGATTTGGGTGTTGATATTTTTGAAGATGGAGATAGCGATATAGGATTTGGGTGTTGATATTTTTGAAGATTGAGATAGCGATATAGAAGTTGTGTGTTGATATTTTTGAAGATGGAGATAGCGATATAGGATTTGGGTGTTGATATTTTTGAAGATGGAGATAGCGATATAGAAGTTGGGTGTTGATATTTTTGAAGATGGAGATAGCGATATAGGATTTGAGTGTTGATATTTTTGAAGATGGAGATAGCGATATAGGATTTGGGTGTTTATATTTTTGAAGATTGAGATAGCGATATAGAAGTTGGGTGTTGATATTTTTGAAGATGGAGATAGCGATATAGGATTTGGGTGTTGATATTTTAGAAGATGAAGATAGCGATATAGGATTTGGGTGTTGATATTTTTGAAGATGGAGATAGCGATATAGGATTTGGGTGTTGATATTTTTGAAGATGGAGATAGCGATATAGAAGTTGGGTGTTGATATTTTTGAAGATGGGGATAGCGATATAGGATTTGGGTGTTGATATTTTTGAAGATGGGGATAGCGATATAGGATTTGGGTGTTGATATTTTTGAAGATGAAGATAGCGATATAGGATTTGGGTGTTGATATTTTTGAAGATGAAGATAGCGATATAGAAGTTGGGTGTTGATATTTTTGAAGATGGAGATAGCGATATAGGATTTGGGTGTTGATATTTTTGAAGATGAAGATAGCGATATAGGATTTGGGTGTTGATATTTTTGAAGATGAAGATAGCGATATAGGATTTGGGTGTTGATATTTTTGAATATGGAGATAGCGATATAGAAGTTGGGTGTTGATATTTTTTTGAAGATGGAGATAGCGATATAGGATTTGGGTGTTGATATTTTTGAAGATGGAGATAGCGATATAGGATTTGGGTGTTGATATTTTTGAAGATGAAGATAGCGATATAGGATTTGGGTGTTGATATTTTTGAAGATGGAGATAGCGATATAGAAGTTGGGTGTTGATATTTTTGAAGATTGAGATAGCGATATAGGATTTGGGTGTTGATATTTTTGAAGATGGAGATAGCGATATAGGATTTGGGTGTTGATATTTTTGAAGATGGAGATAGCGATATAGGATTTGGGTGTTGATATTTTTGAAGATGGAGATAGCGATATAGGATTTGGGTGTTGATATTTTTGAAGATGAAGATAGCGATATAGGATTTGGGTGTTGATATTTTTGAAGATCGAGATAGCGATATAGAAGTTGGGTGTTGATATTTTTGAAGATTGAGATAGCGATATAGGATTTGGGTGTTGATATTTTTGAAGATGGAGATAGCGATATAGAAGTTGGGTGTTGATATTTTTGAAGATAGAGATAGCGATATAGAAGTTAGGTGTTGATATTTTTGAAGATGAAGATAGCGATATAGGATTTGGGTGTTGATATTTTTGAAGATGGAGATAGCGATATAGGATTTGGGTGTTGATATTTTTGAAGATGGAGATAGCGATATAAGATTTGGGTGTTGATATTTTTGAAGATGGAGATAGCGATATAGAAGTTGGGTGTTGATATTTTTTTGAAGATGGAGATAGCGATATAGGATTTGGGTGTTGATATTTTTGAAGATGGAGATAGCGATATAGGATTTGGGTGTTGATATTTTTGAAGATGGAGATAGCGATATAGAAGTTGGGTGTTGATATTTTTGAAGATGGAGATAGCGATATAGGATTTGGGTGTTGATATTTTTGAAGATGGAGATAGCGATATAGGATTTGGGTGTTGATATTTTTGAAGATGGAGATAGCGATATAGGATTTGGGTGTTGATATTTTTGAAGATGGAGATAGCGATATAGGATTTGGGTGTTGATATTTTGAAGATGGAGATAGCGATATAGAAGTTAGGTGTTGATATTTTTGAAGATAGAGATAGCGATATAGGATTTGGGTGTTGATATTTTTTAAGATGAAGATAGCGATATAGGATTGGGGTGTTGATATTTTTGAAGATGGAGATAGCAATATAGAAGTTGGGTGTTGATATTTTTGTAGATGAAGAGGGCGATATATGCAGAGGTAAATATTTGTGAGATGGTCGTATGCGAGATGTTAATATTTAGGAAATGATGATACATGTACATGTTAATATCTGGAGCGCCAATTGAGTTATCCCCCTTTTGCAGATTGGCTGTTTGGAGTCTCTAACCACTAGATGGCTCTGGTTGGGAGTCAAGTTGCATAGGTGGTTGATTGATCAGTATAAGAACTGTACTCTTTGGATTGAAGAGGTGTGTTGTTCAGTGAGCAGACTGAAGTACAGAGCGAAATAGGTGAAGTTGGCATTTGGCATTTGGTGGAGCATCAGACTTTTATTTTTCAAGAAGCTTTCTTTTACGGATAGACCAGAAGCTATTTCGGCGAATATGAGATGTCAATATTTGGTGAGATTGTGATACATACAGCGGTTACTATTTTCGAAGATGGCGATATATACAGATGTTAATATTTGAGAGATTGATATGCGCAGATGTAAATATTTAGAAGATGGCAATATACGCAGCTATTAATATTCAGGAGGTGGTGATATACACAGATGTTAATATTTAGAAGATCGTTATGCACAGATGTTAATATTATGGAGACGGCGATTTACAAGATGTTAATATTTGGGAAATGACGATATATAAAATATTAACATTTCAGATACAGAGACGCACCGGATGTTATAAGTTGGGCGTTGAACTGTGTTCATACACCAAGCAATTCTATTGGTCGGTGGGTCAGTTACTCAGCTATTAACTTTGTTTATTTATATCATTCTCGACATGTGGGCAAATCGAACGCACACATATCAAAAGAAATGGTGGAATCCTTAGAAAATGATCTGTAGTGGAATAGGAACATAAATGGATGGTAACATTTAATGCTACTAAGACAAAGCTCCTTTTCAAAAACTGATGGTAACATTTAATGTTACTAAGACAAATCTCCTTCCGTTTAACAATTATAAGAAACCTTTTTGAACCACCGTTTGCTCTGGCTAATAGCACCATTATTCAAACTCCTTAGCCTAACATTCACAGGTAACATGAATTGGAACAAATACATTGAAGACATTGCCAAGGCTGCTGCAAGAAAGGTGGGCTCCCTCCACCGTGCTAGAAAACTTCTCACACTTGCCAGTATCTTATATCTCTACAAAGCCAGCATTCGACCATGCATGGAGTATTGTTGGCACATCTGGCCTGGTGCACCAACCTCTAGCCTCTACCTTTTAGACAAGAGCAAAAAAACAGCCTTCAATCTAATAGGTGCCACACTATCTACGAAACTCCAGCCCCTGTCCCATCGTTGCAATTTTGCATCTCTATGTTTGTTTTTTATAAGTACTTTAATGGAATGTGCTCCGACGAACTTGCTGTACTGGTGCCCCCATTCGCCCATACATGGAGTATTGTTGGTACATCTGGCCTGGTGCACCAACTTCTAGCCTCTCCCTCTTTAACAGGGTCCAAAAAAAGCCTTCAATCTGATACCCTCCACACTATCTACCAAACTCCAACCACTGTCCTTGCTGCACTGGTGCCCCCCTCAAAGTAAATACCCCCGACCGACCCGACAATCAGTAAAATTCCACCCCTTCACTGTAGAAGTCCCCAGATGCTAGAGGGCTTTTTACTTTAATAGTTTCTTTCCTCGAACTGCTACCATTTGGAATTCCCTCCCTGCTCCTTGTTTCCTTGTAATGTGAACAAACATCTTGCTGCACAACTCCCCACTTAGGATGCACCTGTAGGTATGGCCCCTAATTCACGGTAGCCCCTTTACGTCTTAGTGGCAATGTGCCTTGTTTGGGGGGAATAAAAGTAAAAAAAAAAAGATATTGATATTTCGGAGATACACACAGATGTTAATATTTGCGACATAGCGCTTTATCCAGATGTATCATGTATCATGTATCATATATCTCTATAAAGCCACTATTCGACCATGCATGGAATATTATTGCCCGATCTGGGCTGCTGCACCAACCACTAGCCTCTTCCTCTTAGAGAGAGTGCAAGGAAATAATTTCTAACCTAATAGGTCTCTCACTGTCTGCCAAGCTCCAGCCCCTGTCGCCTCACTATAGTGTTGCATCCCTATGCTTGTTTTACAAGTACTTCCACAGAATGTGCTCTGCTGAACTTACTTCACTTGCACTTCCTCAACGAAAATACTCCTGACTCACCCGACTAGTAGCAAAATCCCACCCCTTCACTGTAGAGGTCTCTAGATGCCGAAATTTTTTTTTATTCTAATAGCATTTTTCCTCGAACTGTTTGTCTTTGGAATTCCCTCCTTGTGTACCAACGTGCAGAAATCTAAATGTAATGTGAACAAACGTCTTGCTGCTCAATTCCCACCGAGGTTTCTCCATATAAATATGGCCCCTATCACAGTAAGCTCTTATGTCTGAATGACAATATGCCTTGGTTGGAGAGAACAACATTTTTTTAAAAAATGTCAATATTTTGAAGATGGCGATGTACGATATGTAATCAAGGGAGACGCGAGAGCGCTCTATCCCGTAATAGGCTACACGAATAGCCTATGCTGGAAATCTCATTTCTTTGATCAATCATAACTCAAAAACCAATAAACCAAATTAGTTAAAACTTTGCACAAAATTTTTATTTGATAGGTTCTATAAGTGTGTAGAATTTCAGCATCATTAGTCAAGACAACCCAGAGATCCAGAAAGTTTAATCATGAAATCATGTTATCCGTGTGTACGTACATACGTACGTACATATGTGCCACCCTGTATCTCATCAACTATTTGATAGATTCAGCTGATTTTTGGCAGAGATAGAGGTTCTAGAGTCTAGTTGATGGCATTTTAATTTCAGTTTACCATATACCTTAGTTTTCCATAAAATTTAAAAAAAAACTTAAAAATAACCAGTATTCATACACTTTATTCTATATCTTATCGACCATTTGATGGATTCAGCTGATTTTTGGCAAAGATAGAAGTTCTAGTGTCTAGTTGATGGCATTTTAATTTCAGTTTACCATTTACCTTGATTAGTTAGTCAAACTACCAACTATATCAGTTATGAGAAGGCATTGTATTGAGGCATAGCTTTTACAAAAGTAGTGACATTCCATGAAAAATGCCAGTATACTGAAATCATATGCCCTTAATAGGATTAAGATGAAAATTCATATACACTAAATGTACAAAAGCAAGGAAATTCCCAAATGTTTACACTTTTATTGTCATTAAGGGTATGCGAGCACAACAGGGCTATGTATTTTACTGGTAGGAATTTTTCTTCAGCACACCTCACACACTTCATCCACTCATGCATAGAGATTTATACTGTAGTGATGTGATAATGAAATGGTTTGGTTGATATGTAGTCATACCCTTAATTACAATAAAAGTGTAAAGATTTGGGAATTTCCTTGCTTTTGTACATTTAGTGTATATGAATTTTCATCTTAACCCTATTAAGGGCATATGATTTCAGTATACTGGCATTTTTCATGGAATATTTATAAGATGTCAATATATGTGAACTGTGATGTTTATATTTGGAATTTTTCAATAGTTATCGATGTTAATACATGGCAAATAACGATAGATGCAGATATCAATGTTTCGTTGATGACGACATACACAGATGTTAATATTTGGGAGTTAGCAACATATGCAGATGTTAATGGTTTGAAGGTGGTAATACACACAGATATTTGGGAAATGACAATATTTCGAAAAATATATTTTAAATAAATATTTCAGAAATTGCGATGTACGATATGTTTATAATTGGAAGATGCAGAAATATGAGATGTTAATATTTATAAGTTGGTGATATACCTAGATGTTCGTATTTAGAATTCAGTGATATTCATAGATGTTAAAATTTGGAAAATGATGATGTATACCAGTGGTCTTCAAAGTGGGGGTCGCGACCCCCAGGGGAGTCGCGTAACCATAGAAAGGGGGTCGCCAAAATTATAACTATGGAATTTTTTAAATAATATTCAACATTGTTTTTTTACTAATTTAACAACAAACATATCAAGTTTCAATATAAATTGACAATCGTTTTAATTTAAATGGTATTGTTAAACTTCATCAAGAAAGCAAAATAATATGATATTTTTATTTTAATTCCATAATTTTCTATTTTTTATTTTATTACAAGATAAATCGACGATGGATAAGTGGCTGATAAACAAGAGAAAAACCTCTGATGATTTGAGTGATGCCGGCACGATGGCAAGCGGTGTAACAAGTTCTAAAGCGGAAGCAAAAGAGAATAAGCTTTTTTATGTGAAAAAAAGAAAGTACAACAAAACTTATTTACAATTTGGATTCACTTTCATTGAAATAAATAATGAGCAGCGCCCAATGTGTGTGGTTTGCAGTGAGCACTTAGCAAGCGAAAGCATGAGGCCTGCAAAATTGAAAAGGCATCTCGAAACTAAACATCCTTCTTGTGTTAATAAACCCGTGGAGTACTTTGAAAGGTTGTTGCAATCTACAAGAAAACAACAGTCAAATATTGAATCGCATTCTGTAACAAATTTAAAATATTTGCGGGCATCGTATGAAGCATCTTTTTTGATTGCAAAGGCTAAAAAACCGTTTACAATATATTTTATTTCATGTTTAGCTTATGTTGATTTTTCGAAGGAATAAACTTTTTCACTCCATTAACTTATTTTTTATTTATAAAAAATTTTAATGGGTCACGAAAAAATTTTTTTTCCAAAAAGGGGTCGCGACAAAAAAAGTTTGAAGAGCACTGATGTATACAGATGTCCATATTTTGTACATGACAACATACACAGATGTGTGATATTTGGGAAATAGAGATATATGATATGTAAATTTTTTTGAAATGTAGATATACGATATGTTAATATTTGGGAGTTTACCATATATGCTGATGTTTATATCTGGAAAATGGTAATATACACAACTGTTATGATTCCAAACAAGGCGCATTGCCACTGAGATGTAAGGGGCTACTGAGAACAAGGGGCCTACTTTGAAGGGGATTAGGGTCCCAACCACGTCACGTATTTGAAATATTTTCTTCTAGCCTAAGGTCGGATACTTTCTAGACAGGCCTCGTATATTTATGTTTAGGAGATGGCGATACACTCAGATGTTAATACAGGGTGGGCCAAAATAAGGGTCCTATCTTTAAATTTGAATAACTTGAATTTGAATAACTTCCACAAAATAAAAGTTAAACTCACCAAACTTTATGTGTGTGTAGACTGACCCTTCCGAGATTTTTTGAAATAAACAAAACAAATTTTAGCCGAAAAACACTTCTTAAAACTTACAAAAACTAAAGTATTGTTTTTTACACTGTTTTGAGTTTTTTAAGCAAAAATAATGTTTTCTAAATGAGGGTACGTTCCTTAGGGCTAATACGGCTCATGCTTGCTTCGGAAGGGGTCCTTTACTTATTCTAAAAAAAAAAAAAAAAATCAATAAATAAAAAAGTTATGAATTTTTAAAAATAGGACCCTTATTTTTGCCCACCCTGTATATGCGAGATAAAGATGTTAATATTTGGAAGATGGATATATACGCTAATGTCAATATTTGGTGAGAATCCTTGCTGTGCTGCAGATATACACAAATGTTGATATATGATATGCTAATATTTGAGATATGAAGATATAGACATGCAAGTTTTTATATTTCCCCATATTGAAATACATAGATAATAATATTTGTTGAAATTTTGATATATGCAAATGCTACTATTTGAAAGATGTTAATATTTGTTGAAATTTTGATATATGCAAATGCTACTATTTGAAAGATGTTAATATTTGTTTAAATTTTGATATATGCAAATGCTACTATTTGGAAGATGTTAATATTTGTTGAAATTTTGATATATGCAAATGCTACTATTTGAAAGATGTTAATATTTGTTGAAATTTTGATATATGCAAATGCTACTATTTGGAAGATGTTAGTATTTGTTGAGATTTTGATATATGCAAATGCTACTATTTGAAAGATGTTAATATTTGTTGAAATTTTGATATATGCAAATGCTACTATTTGGAAGATGTTAATATTTGTTGAAATTTTGATATATGCAAATGCTACTATTTGGAAGATTTTAATATTTGTTGAAATTTTGATATATGCAAATGCTACTATTTGGAAGATTTTAATATTTGTTGAAATTTTGATATATGCAAATGCTACTATTTGGAAGATGTTAATATTTGTTGAAATTTTGATATATGCAAATGCTACTATTTGGAAGATTTTAATATTTGTTGAAATTTTGATATATGCAAATGCTACTATTTGAAAGATGTTAATATTTGTTGAAATTTTGATATATGCAAATGCTACTATTTGGAAGATGTTAATATTTGTTGAAATTTTGATATATGCAAATGCTACTATTTGGAAGATGTTAATATTTGTTGAAATTTTGATATATGCAAATGCTACTATTTGGAAGATTTTAATATTTGTTGAAATTTTGATATATGCAAATGCTACTATTTGAAAGATGTTAATATTTGTTGAAATTTTGATATATGCAAATGCTACTATTTGGAAGATGTTAATATTTGTTGAAATTTTGATATATGCAAATGCTACTATTTGGAAGATTTTAATATTTGTTGAAATTTTGATATATGCAAATGCTACTATTTGAAAGATGTTAATATTTGTTGAAATTTTGATATATGCAAATGCTAATATTTGGAAGATGTTAATATTTGTTGAAATTTTGATATATGCAAATGCTACTATTTGGAAGATGTTAATATTTGTTGAAATTTTGATATATGCAAATGCTACTATTTGGAAGATGTTAATATTTGTTGAAATTTTGATATATGCAAATGCTACTATTTGGAAGATGTTAATATTTGTTGAAATTTTGATATATGCAAATGCTACTATTTGGAAGATGTTAATATGTGTTGAAATTTTGATATATGCAAATGCTACTATTTGGAAGATGTTAATATTTGTTGAAATTTTGATATATGCAAATGCTACTATTTGAAAGATGTTAATATTTGTTGAAATTTTGATATATGCAAATGCTAATATTTGGAAGATGTTAATATTTGTTGAAATTTTGATATATGCAAATGCTACTATTTGGAAGATGTTAATATTTTGAAATTTTGATATATGCAAATGCTACTATTTGGAAGATTTTAATATTTGTTGAAATTTTGATATATGCAAATGCTACTATTTGAAAGATGTTAATATTTGTTGAAAT
>OY744538.1:21165648-21205648 GCA_963556195.1 Sepiola atlantica
TATATATATATATAAAGAAAAAACTCACAATATGATTTATTAAACAAAAATTGAAATATATTACAAATGAAAAAAAAATAATATGAAAGGGGGGAAATGTCCAACGGCAATAACATTTCAGAAAGTTAAAAACAAATAACATATTGTTGGCATCTGTCTCAGGAGATAATGGAGTTCTGCACCTTAGATTAGTTTGTTGCCAAATTGCAGCGTCTGTTGGAACTGTGCAAGCCTATCCTGGATCGACAAGCTCTGTTGCAGTTGCCACAGATGTAGGTGATGTCTGGTTGCTCTCTCCTCTCCCACCACTGCTGCTCTCCTCACTCCTCTTGGAGCATGCCTTTACAGCCCTTCTACAGTGGCTGCGTTCTTCAGCTATGGACTTCCAGCCTGTTAGATCGATGCCACTTGCTCTCATGTCTCACTTGCAGACATTCTTGTAGCGTAGGACAGGCCTTCCTGCTGGTCTGGGGCCGGTTGTGAGCTCGCCGTATAGAATATCCTTTGGGATCCTCCCATCGTCCATTCGCCTAATAATAATTAACTAATAAAATGTCCTTTTTCAAAACAAATATGCAATTATCAAGAATGCGATACATTAATATTTGGAAAATGGTGATATATGCAGATGTTCATATCTGCCACTTGGTAATATATGAGATGTTAACATTTAGTGAGATTATGATATATGTAAATGTTAATATTTGGAAGATTTTGGTATATGCAGATGTTAATATCAAGAAGATGGTGATAAAGCAGATATTAATATTTAGGAGATGGTAATATATGCAGATGTTAATATTTAGGAAATGTTGATTCACGCAAATGCTATGGCGATATGTGATATGTCAATATTTGAGAGATGGTGATATATGCATATGTTAATATTTAGGAGATGGTGATATACACATATGTTAATCTTTGAGAAATGGTGATATATGCATAGCTGCTGGTTGCTAAGTATCAGAGGCAACATTGAAAATTCGCTTCAATCAACTAAGCATTTTCGTGTCTATTTTTCTTTTCTTGTATTTAATTTTGTTTAAAATTTTGTTCATGTTATTTTTCATTCTTATCCATTTTTCCCCTCCCATGCGATCTAATGTCCTGTGAGAATAAGGGAAAAGGCAAATTGGCAAGCTCTTCATGCTTTAAATTTGCCCTCTTTCTACGAATCATGAGAGGGAAACATATCTTCAGTTTTTCTGTTGTCTCTGGAAGAGACATGAAAACTTATTCTAAGTAGAAACTTAATTTTTTTTCCTGTAGGAGCGTAGAAATACCTGGCATAGTACCCAGGCGCAGGATTACCTCTCTTGGTGAGATGGACCCATAGATCTAGTCAGATCAACAATCTAGAAGGAAAACTCTAATGTAAAACATGTGTACTAACTTTAAACATCTTGGCATCTAACCAATGGGGAGGAAGGCCTCCTTAGTCCTGGTCGACAACTTTCTTAGAACTTATGTAGAGCTAAGAGCGGCTGCTCTATGAACAGTTATATAATATCGGGAAAACTGTAGTGTCATGTGGGCTTCCCCGAAGCCACAAGCCTCATGGATGAAGATTTGGCTAATAGACTATTTGTGTGAGCTCAGTGGCATCAAACAAACATCTACTTTGCCCAACCCACTGTATCCTAAAATAAAAATGACATTTCAAACAAAACAAAATAAATTCCAGCCCTTGTTCCATCGGCGCAATGTTGCATCCTTGTGCTTGTTTTACAAGTACTTCAACGGAGTGTGGTCCGATGAACTTGCTGCTCTGATGTCCCCTCGACATAAATACACTCGATCAACCCGACAATCAGCTAAATCCCATCCATTCACTGTGGAAGTCCCCAGATGCCGGAGAGCGTTCTCCTCCAATAGTTTCTTTCCTCGAACTGCCGGCCTTTGTAACTCCTCCCTGTTCCCTGTTTCCCCGACTGTACTGACATGCAGAAATTTAAAACAAATGTGAACAAGCATTTCGCTGCACAGCTCCCAATTTAGAATGACCCCCTAAACTTTCACCCTAATTCTCAGTAGCCATTTATGTCTACAGTGGCAACTTGCCTTGGTTGGGGTGAACTAAGTTAAAAAAAAAATTCAAACCAGACGACCACCTAAAAACAACCAATTTGCCTTCTCCCTTGAAGCTCGCGTTCACAAATATCCGAGGGTTTAGAACTAACCTTGGTGGTGTAGAATCATTTCTCCTAGTAAACTCCGCAGATATCCTAGCACTAAGTGAAACTAATCTTCACTCCTTGATCTTCTTTAATCGCTTTGACATGGCTGGATACCTTCCACTATGTCATAAGAACTCAGACAAGCATATGCACGGACTTTGAGTCTATATTCATAACACCCTACCCTTGACTATAGAATATAGTCTAGAATCAGATGATCAGGTCTACATGTGCTTTAGATTACCCTTACAACACAGCGTTAGTCACCTATATATTTCTCTACTATTCTCCTCTGACCCAGGACTGTACCTTGTTCGCCTTTGTCTTTGATAGTATAGATGCAGCATTCTCCTTAGATCCGAGCACCCAAATATACATATTTGGAGATTTTAATGTCAACCACAGTAATTCGCTTGGTTTATCGAGCTATACAATCACAGTGGGTTATAGTTTCTCTATTTCGCATTCCCTATCACAGACCGTCACTTTCCTGATCCGCCTACCAGATCGTGAGGATCAACAAGTCTCAATTCTCGATCTATTCCTGACTCCACTGCCCGAAGAATGCTGATCACCTTGTGATAATGGTAGATATCACCTTAAACTTTCGACCCTAAGCTGAAGAATCGTTTCTCAAAATGATGAGATACTACAAACGGGTCGATTGGGAGTCCATCAGAGATCACATCAGAGACGCTCCATGAAGTAAAACTTTTTCTCTCCCTGCTGACCAGTGTGCAAATGAGGTGACTGAATGGGTCAAAGAAGGGATAGAATCATATGTCCCCATGCGGAAATTCTATAGCAAGCCCCGACTCTTCACAATGGTTCTCGTCAACCTATGAAGCTGTTATTGCGTATAGCCAGCAAGCATCCCGCTGATTCAACCGCCATAAGTCAGATACAAATAGACAAAAATTTGTAGCATCAAGAAATCATTATAAAAGGAATATTAATTAAGAAAAGAAGGTAGAAAGGGTGGGAGTGAGAGGGAAAGAAGGGTTGTAGTGTGAGGGATTTTCTTCCCTACACTCTTTTCCTCTGACGTCATTTCCTGTTAAAATCGTGACTTTGCATTATTTCTCAAATTATACATAATAGCATTGTTTTTTTTCTCAAATTAGTACTAAACAACGTTGAAAATCGAGGAAAAAGCCCCCCCCATCCATTGGAGAAAAGTGCTCAGTCGACCCCCGAAGAGTCCATTTTTTTCCGGTTCTGAGATATTACACGTGACTGGGCTGGCCGGTCGGAATGATGTCACCCGTGTGACCGTTTGTTGGGTACTCTCGGAGGAGAAGCTTTACATACATACATACATACATACATACATACATACAGACAGGTGGGAGTTATATAATAGACTAGCAGCTGTATTCAAATAATTATAATGATCGGTTAATTAGTTTATGAGTGAAGACTGTACATACAAATAAATAAACACATACCCAACTTTACTTTATATAGTAGGTATAACGAGATGACCAGAAAATTCATTGAGTCGCAGAAATTAGGAACTCGTGATTTCTGTAAAATAATAATGGGCAATCAACAATTCATCTGCTATCCAACCACCATGATGTCGTTTGCATGGCAACTGAGAAGACTGAACTGCTTGCCCAGCGATTCGCCTTGAACTCCACCTTAGATTACACAAACCAGTCCGTCCCTAATTTCCCACTGTGGACAGAAGTCACCCTGAATGATCTGATAATCACCCCTTCCCATGTCCGAGATATCATAAAAACTTAAATGTGAGCCAGATCTTATCCCTGCTATATTATTAATAAAGAAACGCTCTGCTAAGCTGGCCTCTGTCCTCCCCAAACTCTACAACAAATGTCTTGTCGAATCTTGCTTCCCTGAGGGATGGAAAATTGCCTGTGTGGTACCAGTGTTCAAGAATTCTGGTGAAAGAACTGACCCCCAAAACTGTCGCTCTATCACTCTTTGCTAAAGTCTTTTAGTCTTGAATTAATCTGGAAATAGTCCACCACCTCGTTAACGCTGAACTTCTTTCTGACCAACAGTATGCATTTAGGCAAGCCCGTTCTACTGTGCATATTTTAACGATTATATCTGAATGCATATACCATACATTGGATAAGGTAGGTAAAGCTAGGGCGGTAAAGCTTGATATATCGAAAGCCTTCCACAAAGTCTGGCATGAAGGTCTTCTCATGTAAATTAATCCGTACGGTATTACTTGACAAATATTTAATATAATCAGATCCTTCTTATCAAAAAAAAAAAAAAAAAGATCCAGGTTTTCCTCGGTGGCCGTACATCCAAACAACACGACATTAATGCAGGTGTGGCCTAGGGGTCGATCCTTGGACCTTTATTATTCCTGATATTCATAAACGACCTCCCTGATGAAATTGTGTCCGAGATAGGTATATTTGCTGATGACACCACGCTATATTCTAGAGATATTCAAGACAATGCTTAGAAAATAACCTCCAGTCTATATAGACATAAATGGTAACATTTGATGCTACTAAGACGAAGCTCATTTCCTTTAGGAAGAGGCTATTTTGCCGGTCCCGGCAAAATAACGAACGCTCGTTATTCTACCGGTCCCGGCAAAATAACGAGGGCTCGTTATTCTGCCGGCTAATGTTTTTTTAACCTAACTGTCATGGCCTTGTGAAAGAAAGGATAATGTAATAAATAAGGAACAAATATTTAATAACAATTTATTTTCATCGTCATCATCAGTTGTTATTCTCTCGGTTATTTTAATCTTTTGAATATAAAAGAAATATCTGCTTTTAATACAAAAAAAAACATTAAAAGTAAAAATTAATTAAATGAAGGAAAATATTACAGACAATTAGATTCTTTAGTCGGATTTAGAAGTAATTTGCGTCGGATAAAATTTTTTTTAGTTATTTAAGAAAAAAAAATAGTTTTCATTCATTGATATAAAAAATAAATAACTCTTGTGAAGAAATCTGATTATTAAAAATAATTAAAGATAAGTCGCTAAAGAAATTAAACCAGATATACTTTTTTTTCAACAGTATGTGTACGTTTATATAATTTCAGTTTTATAAACAGTCTAAACAGCAATTTTAAAACTGATTTTTCACTATCTTTTAAGATAAATGTTAGGAGTATTTCTCATCATTTCACTAAATTAACCATTAAATTGAATGTTTTTATTGCGATAAAATAACAACAGTAGTAATTGTCAATAATTTCACCTGCTACATGTAACGACGAATTTTAATGCAAAATTGAATTGTTTTACAAACAAATATTGTGAGGTAATCCTGTAAAGAGTTATATTAAAAAAAGTAGACATAAACGGGGTTCAAAACGAATTATTTGTACTTAAAAACATAATTTGTATTTTTTTTACAATAAAAACAATACATAAATGCATTTAAATGGAATTAGAAATTCATCATAGTTACTTAGTCTATGGTGAAATAAAACTTATTTTTTTCGTAAGTCGTGGCGAAAATCACCGTATGAATTATTTATTTAATCTATTAATCTAAAAAAATAGTCAGAAGTTTTAATTATTTCTTTTTTTATTGGAAAAATGTTGAAATAAAAATAAACCGGCAGTTAAGTTGACTCGTGAAATCTTCACTGTAACTGTAACAATTAGGTTAAATAAACCTGAACCGGCAAAATAACAGACCCATCGTTATTCTGCCGGGACCGGCAAAATAACGAGGGGGTCGTTATTCTGCCCGTCCCGGCAAAATAGCCTATTCGTTTCCTTTAACAATTATAAGAAACCTCTTCAACCACCGAATGCCATGGCTAAGAGCACCATACGTGAGAGTCCATCATTCAAACTCCTCGGCCTAACATTCTCAGCTAACAGGAATCGAGACAAATACATAGAAGACATTGCCAAGGCTGCTGCTAAGAAAGTGGGCTCCCTCTACCGTGCTAGAAAACTTCTTACACCTGTCAGTATCCTATATCTCTACAAAGCCACCATTCGCTCATACATGGAGTATTATTATCACATGTGGGCTGGTGCACCAACCTCTAGTCTCTCTATCTTAGACAGGGTCCAAAAAAAGAGCCTCTAATCAAATAGGTCCAACACTGTCAACCAAGCTCCAACACCTTCTGCATTGCCACAATGTTGCATCTCTGTGCTGGTTTTATAAGTACTTCAATGGAATGTGCTCTAACGATGTAAATACCCTCGACCAATTCGACAATCAGCAAAATGCCAACCCTTCACTGTTGAGGTCCTCAGATGCCGAAAGGCTTTCTACTCTAATGGTTTATTTTCTTGAACTGCTAGCCTTTGTAATTCATTCTCTGCTTCATATTTCCCTGACTATACTAACATGCAGACATTTAAATGTAATGTGAACAAACATCTTACTGCCCAACATGCAGAAATTTAAATGTAATGTGAACAAACACCTTGCTGCCCAACATGCAGAAATTTAAATGTAATGTGAACAAACATCTTGCCGCCCAACATGCAGAAATTTAAATGTAATGTGAACAAACATCTTGCTGCCCAACATGCAGAAATTTAAATGTAATGTGAACAAACATCTTGCTGCCCAACATACAGAAATTTAAATGTAATGTGAACAAACATCTTGCCGCCCAACATGCAGAAATTTAAATGTAATGTGAACAAACATCTTGCTGTCCAACATGCAGAAATTTAAATGTAATGTGAACAAACATCTTGCTGCCCAACATGCAGAAATTTAAATGTAATGTGAAAAAACATCTTGCTGCCCAACATACAGAAATTTAAATGTAATGTGAAAAAACATCTTGCTGCCCAACATGCAGAAATTTAAATGTAATGTGAACAAACATCTTGCCGCCCAACATGCAGAAATTTAAATGTAATGTGAACAAACATCTTGCTGCCCAACATACAGAAATTTAAATGTAATGTGAACAAACATCTTGCTGCCCAACATACAGAAATTTAAATGTAATGTGAACAAACATCTTGCCGCCCAACATGCAGAAATTTAAATGTAATGTGAACAAACATCTTGCTGCCCAACATGCAGAAATTTAAATGTAATGTGAACAAACATCTTGCTGCCCAACATACAGAAATTTAAATGTAATGTGAACAAACATCTTGCCGCCCAACATGCAGAAATTTAAATGTAATGTGAACAAACATCTTACTGCCCAACATGCAGAAATTTAAATGTAATGTGAACAAACACCTTGCTGCCCAACATGCAGAAATTTAAATGTAATATGAACAAACATCTTGCCGCCCAACATGCAGAAATTTAAATGTAATGTGAACAAACATCTTACTGCCCAACATGCAGAAATTTAAATGTAATGTGAACAAACATCTTGCTGCCCAACATACAGAAATTTAAATGTAATGTGAACAAACATCTTGCTGCCCAACATACAGAAATTTAAATGTAATGTGAACAAACATCTTGCCGCCCAACATGCAGAAATTTAAATGTAATGTGAACAAACATCTTGCTGCCCAACATGCAGAAATTTAAATGTAATGTGAACAAACATCTTGCTGCCCAACATACAGAAATTTAAATGTAATGTGAACAAACATCTTGCCGCCCAACATGCAGAAATTTAAATGTAATGTGAACAAACATCTTGCTGCCCAACATGCAGAAATTTAAATGTAATGTGAACAAACATCTTGCTGCCCAACATACAGAAATTTAAATGTAATGTGAACAAACATCTTGCTGCCCAACATACAGAAATTTAAATGTAATGTGAACAAACATCTTGCCGCCCAACATGCAGAAATTTAAATGTAATGTGAACAAACATCTTGCTGCCCAACATGCAGAAATTTAAATGTAATGTGAACAAACATCTTGCTGCCCAACATACAGAAATTTAAATGTAATGTGAACAAACATCTTACTGCCCAACATGCAGAAATTTAAATGTAATGTGAACAAACATCTTGCTGCCCAACATGCAGAAATTTAAATGTAATGTGAACAAACATCTTGCTGTCCAACATGCAGAAATTTAAATGTAATGTGAACAAACATCTTGCTGCCCAACATACAGAAATTTAAATGTAATGTGAACAAACATCTTGCTGCCCAACATACAGAAATTTAAATGTAATGTGAACAAACATCTTGCCGCCCAACATGCAGAAATTTAAATGTAATGTGAACAAACATCTTGCTGCCCAACATGCAGAAATTCAAATGTAATGTGAACAAACATCTTGCTGCCCAACATACAGAAATTTAAATGTAATGTGAACAAACATCTTGCTGCCCAACATACAGAAATTTAAATGTAATGTGAACAAACATCTTGCTGCCCAACATACAGAAATTTAAATGTAATGTGAACAAACATCTTGCTGCCCAACATGCAGAAATTTAAATGTAATGTGAACAAACACCTTGCTGCCCAACATGCAGAAATTTAAATGTAATGTGAACAAACATCTAGCCGCCCAACATGCAGAAATTTAAATGTAATGTGAAAAAACATCTTGCTGCCCAACATGCAGAAATTTAAATGTAATGTGAACAAACATCTTACTGCCCAACATGCAGAAATTTAAATGTAATGTGAACAAACATCTTGCTGCCCAACATACAGAAATTTAAATGTAATGTGAACAAACATCTTGCTGCCCAACATACAGAAATTTAAATGTAATGTGAACAAACATCTTGCCGCCCAACATGCAGAAATTTAAATGTAATGTGAACAAACATCTTGCTGCCCAACATGCAGAAATTTAAATGTAATGTGAACAAACATCTTGCTGCCCAACATACAGAAATTTAAATGTAATGTGAACAAACATCTTGCCGCCCAACATGCAGAAATTTAAATGTAATGTGAACAAACATCTTACTGCCCAACATGCAGAAATTTAAATGTAATGTGAACAAACACCTTGCTGCCCAACATGCAGAAATTTAAATGTAATATGAACAAACATCTTGCCGCCCAACATGCAGAAATTTAAATGTAATGTGAACAAACATCTTACTGCCCAACATGCAGAAATTTAAATGTAATGTGAACAAACATCTTGCTGCCCAACATACAGAAATTTAAATGTAATGTGAACAAACATCTTGCTGCCCAACATACAGAAATTTAAATGTAATGTGAACAAACATCTTGCCGCCCAACATGCAGAAATTTAAATGTAATGTGAACAAACATCTTGCTGCCCAACATGCAGAAATTTAAATGTAATGTGAACAAACATCTTGCTGCCCAACATACAGAAATTTAAATGTAATGTGAACAAACATCTTGCCGCCCAACATGCAGAAATTTAAATGTAATGTGAACAAACATCTTGCTGCCCAACATGCAGAAATTTAAATGTAATGTGAACAAACATCTTGCTGCCCAACATACAGAAATTTAAATGTAATGTGAACAAACATCTTGCTGCCCAACATACAGAAATTTAAATGTAATGTGAACAAACATCTTGCCGCCCAACATGCAGAAATTTAAATGTAATGTGAACAAACATCTTGCTGCCCAACATGCAGAAATTTAAATGTAATGTGAACAAACATCTTGCTGCCCAACATACAGAAATTTAAATGTAATGTGAACAAACATCTTACTGCCCAACATGCAGAAATTTAAATGTAATGTGAACAAACATCTTGCTGCCCAACATGCAGAAATTTAAATGTAATGTGAACAAACATCTTGCTGTCCAACATGCAGAAATTTAAATGTAATGTGAACAAACATCTTGCCGCCCAACATGCAGAAATTTAAATGTAATGTGAACAAACATCTTGCTGCCCAACATGCAGAAATTTAAATGTAATGTGAACAAACATCTTGCTGCCCAACATACAGAAATTTAAATGTAATGTGAACAAACATCTTGCCGCCCAACATGCAGAAATTTAAATGTAATGTGAACAAACATCTTACTGCCCAACATGCAGAAATTTAAATGTAATGTGAACAAACACCTTGCTGCCCAACATGCAGAAATTTAAATGTAATATGAACAAACATCTTGCCGCCCAACATGCAGAAATTTAAATGTAATGTGAACAAACATCTTACTGCCCAACATGCAGAAATTTAAATGTAATGTGAACAAACATCTTGCTGCCCAACATACAGAAATTTAAATGTAATGTGAACAAACATCTTGCTGCCCAACATACAGAAATTTAAATGTAATGTGAACAAACATCTTGCCGCCCAACATGCAGAAATTTAAATGTAATGTGAACAAACATCTTGCTGCCCAACATGCAGAAATTTAAATGTAATGTGAACAAACATCTTGCTGCCCAACATACAGAAATTTAAATGTAATGTGAACAAACATCTTGCCGCCCAACATGCAGAAATTTAAATGTAATGTGAACAAACATCTTGCTGCCCAACATGCAGAAATTTAAATGTAATGTGAACAAACATCTTGCTGCCCAACATACAGAAATTTAAATGTAATGTGAACAAACATCTTGCTGCCCAACATACAGAAATTTAAATGTAATGTGAACAAACATCTTGCCGCCCAACATGCAGAAATTTAAATGTAATGTGAACAAACATCTTGCTGCCCAACATGCAGAAATTTAAATGTAATGTGAACAAACATCTTGCTGCCCAACATACAGAAATTTAAATGTAATGTGAACAAACATCTTACTGCCCAACATGCAGAAATTTAAATGTAATGTGAACAAACATCTTGCTGCCCAACATGCAGAAATTTAAATGTAATGTGAACAAACATCTTGCTGTCCAACATGCAGAAATTTAAATGTAATGTGAACAAACATCTTGCTGCCCAACATACAGAAATTTAAATGTAATGTGAACAAACATCTTGCTGCCCAACATACAGAAATTTAAATGTAATGTGAACAAACATCTTGCCGCCCAACATGCAGAAATTTAAATGTAATGTGAACAAACATCTTGCTGCCCAACATGCAGAAATTTAAATGTAATGTGAACAAACATCTTGCTGCCCAACATACAGAAATTTAAATGTAATGTGAACAAACATCTTGCTGCCCAACATACAGAAATTTAAATGTAATGTGAACAAACATCTTGCTGCCCAACATACAGAAATTTAAATGTAATGTGAACAAACATCTTGCTGCCCAACATGCAGAAATTTAAATGTAATGTGAACAAACACCTTGCTGCCCAACATGCAGAAATTTAAATGTAATGTGAACAAACATCTAGCCGCCCAACATGCAGAAATTTAAATGTAATGTGAACAAACATCTTGCTGCCCAACATGCAGAAATTTAAATGTAATGTGAACAAACATCTTGCTGCCCAACATACAGAAATTTAAATGTAATGTGAACAAACATCTTGCCGCCCAACATGCAGAAATTTAAATGTAATGTGAACAAACATCTTGCTGTCCAACATGCAGAAATTTAAATGTAATGTGAACAAACATCTTGCTGCCCAACATACAGAAATTTAAATGTAATGTGAACAAACATCTTGCTGCCCAACATACAGAAATTTAAATGTAATGTGAACAAACATCTTGCCGCCCAACATGCAGAAATTTAAATGTAATGTGAACAAACATCTTACTGCCCAACATACAGAAATTTAAATGTAATGTGAACAAACATCTTACTGCCCAACATGCAGAAATTTAAATGTAATGTGAACAAACATCTTGCTGTCCAACATGCAGAAATTTAAATGTAATGTAAACAAACATCTTGCTGCCCAACATGCAGAAATTTAAATGTAATGTGAACAAACATCTTGCTGTCCAACATGCAGAAATTTAAATGTAATGTGAACAAACATCTTGCTGCCCAACATGCATAAATTTAAATGTAATGTGAACAAACATCTTGCTGTCCAACATGCAGAAATTTAAATGTAATGTGAACAAACATCTTGCTGCCCAACATGCAGAAATTTAAATGTAATGTGAACAAACATCTTGCTGCCCAACATACAGAAATTTAAATGTAATGTGAACAAACATCTTGCCGCCCAACATGCAGAAATTTAAATGTAATGTGAACAAACATTTTGCTGCCCAACATGCAGAAATTTAAATGTAATGTGAACAAACATCTTGCTGCCCAACAATCAGAAATTTAAATGTAATGTGAACAAACATCTTGCCGCCCAACATGCAGAAATTTAAATGTAATGTGAACAAACATTTTGCTGCCCAACAATCAGAAATTTAAATGTAATGTGAACAAACATCTTGCTGCCCAACATGCAGAAATTTAAATGTAATGTGAACAAACATCTTGCTGTCCAACATGCAGAAATTTAAATGTAATGTGAACAAACATCTTGCAGTCCAACATGCAGAAATTTAAATGTAATGTGAACAAACATCTTGCTGCCCAACATGCATAAATTTAAATGTAATGTGAACAAACATTTTGCTGCCCAACAATCAGAAATTTAAATGTAATGTGAACAAACATCTTGCTGCCCAACATGCAGAAATTTAAATGTAATGTGAACAAACATCTTGCTGTCCAACATGCAGAAATTTAAATGTAATGTGAACAAACATCTTGCTGTCCAACATGCAGAAATTTAAATGTAATGTGAACAAACATCTTGCTGCCCAACAATCAGAAATTTAAATGTAATGTGAACAAACATCTTGCTGCCCAACATGCAGAAATTTAAATGTAATGTGAACAAACATCTTGCTGCCCAACAATCAGAAATTTAAATGTAATGTGAACAAACATCTTGCTGTCCAACATGCAGAAATTTAAATGTAATGTGAACAAACATCTTGCTGCCCAACATGCATAAATTTAAATGTAATGTGAACAAACATCTTGCTGTCCAACATGCAGAAATTTAAATGTAATGTGAACAAACATCTTGCTGCCCAACATGCAGAAATTTAAATGTAATGTGAACAAACATCTTGCTGCCCAACATACAGAAATTTAAATGTAATGTGAACAAACATCTTGCCGCCCAACATGCAGAAATTTAAATGTAATGTGAACAAACATTTTGCTGCCCAACATGCAGAAATTTAAATGTAATGTGAACAAACATCTTGCTGCCCAACAATCAGAAATTTAAATGTAATGTGAACAAACATCTTGCTGCCCAACATACAGAAATTTAAATGTAATGTGAACAAACATCTTGCCGCCCAACATGCAGAAATTTAAATGTAATGTGAACAAACATTTTGCTGCCCAACATGCAGAAATTTAAATGTAATGTGAACAAACATCTTGCTGCCCAACAATCAGAAATTTAAATGTAATGTGAACAAACATCTTGCTGCCCAACATACAGAAATTTAAATGTAATGTGAACAAACATCTTGCCGCCCAACATGCAGAAATTTAAATGTAATGTGAACAAACATCTTGCTGCCCAACAATCAGAAATTTAAATGTAATGTGAACAAACATCTTGCTGCCCAACAATCAGAAATTTAAATGTAATGTGAACAAACATCTTGCTGCCCAACAATCAGAAATTTAAATGTAATGTGAACAAACATCTTGCTGTCCAACATGCAGAAATTTAAATGTAATGTGAACAAACATCTTGCTGCCCAACAATCAGAAATTTAAATGTAATGTGAACAAACATCTTGCTGCCCAACATACAGAAATTTAAATGTAATGTGAACAAACATCTTGCCGCCCAACATGCAGAAATTTAAATGTAATGTGAACAAACATTTTGCTGCCCAACATGCAGAAATTTAAATGTAATGTGAACAAAAATCTTGCTGCCCAACAATCAGAAATTTAAATGTAATGTGAACAAACATCTTGCCGCCCAACATGCAGAAATTTAAATGTAATGTGAACAAACATCTTGCTGCCCAACAATCAGAAATTTAAATGTAATGTGAACAAACATCTTGCTGCCCAACATGCAGAAATTTAAATGTAATGTGAACAAACATCTTACTGCCCAACATGCAGAAATTTAAATGTAATGTGAACAAACATCTAGCTGCCCAACATGCATAAATTTAAATGTAATGTGAACAAACATCTTGCTGCCCAACATACAGAAATTTAAATGTAATGTGAACAAACATCTTACTGCCCAACATGCAGAAATTTAAATGTAATGTGAACAAACATCTTGCAGTCCAACATGCAGAAATTTAAATGTAATGTGAACAAACATCTTGCTGCCCAACATACAGAAATGTAAATGTAATGTGAACAAACCTCTCACTGCACAACTTCCCATTTAAGATGTTTATGTAGCTATGGTCCTTAATTCACAGAAAAGAATTTCCCGTTCAAACAAAATCACAACTCAAGTTTAAACAAGTATCAAAGTTTCATTTTTTCATGTTCAAAATTACATTTGGTTTCTCTACCAAACGACAGACTTGCAATCAGAACTCTGAGTTTGATCGAATCAGAACATTTTCCGGCAAGCAGGGTTCACAGCATGCTCTCCAGCTGGCTCAATTTCCCTCTGCCCGTTTTTCTGTAATACATATAGATATCCTGTTATTTCTGGTAGGCCACACATAAAAAAAACTTAGGCTGTTTAATCTATGGACATAAAATTCGACTAATTAGTGTATATATTATCTGGAGTGGACATACATTCTGTAAAACCTCAAGTGGACTGCTTTCTCAGCATGAACCCTTGTTTTCAAGAAGCCATTATTTTTTTTAAAGAGGTTAGCCAATTTGTTGGGTAGTGTCTTATTTTAACTAAACATTTTCTCCCATTGCAGGTCTGCCGTTTGTAGCATGCATCTATGTATCTCCACTAAACATTTGTGAATGTTTAAAGAATGTCTGTAGTTTAATTGTGGGAAGATTAGATTATCTAAGGAGACTTACTGTCACATTAACTCCAGCGACAGACACCAGATATCTATTGGAAACATGTAAATATATCACATATATTTTTTTTATTCTAAACTAATGACTCAAAGACTTAAGGTTAATAGGAAATGTCAGGACTTTTAATCAGTCGGATCGGTTTGTCTTAATAAATACACAAATTTATTTTTGAATCTTTGCTCTAATCTAGCGATGTTTTTTTTTTGTTTTTTTACTTCGTAATTTGTATGGAGCTGATAAGATGATAAAATGTCATTAATTGTAAAAATATTAGCATCAAGTGACATTTGTCTCCGGGGCTAATCGGACACTAGAATCTTTCAGTCGTACAAAGTGTTTAATCATTGTAAGTGATTTGTGGGGCACTTGTTCAAACATTCGTGTCTTACTTTACTTTGCTGATGTAAAAGCGATGAACTTTGCTAAACGAAGGAGTGGCTTTTGTCTAATATTCATGAAGCTAATGCAGAAAGGCACTAATTACTCAGAGTAAAATGGTCATTAATGAGTTCTGCGAACAAATTAAAAAAAAAAAAAGGCGATCCGTCAAATTATGTTTCGGAATTTTTTAGATGAGGATTGATAACTTGCCTTATTTGGATTATTCGGACTACTATTCTCATCTTGGATTTTCATTTATCTCCCTCCACATGGCGAGAAGATTAGACACAAGGTCGGGAAAGCGGGATATGAAAAGCCAGCACCTTAGAGGAAGAGCACTCTAGCTGAATAAAAGTTGCCTGGGCAGCCCCGCCGGTATTCCTCAGGCGATTAGCAATAAACTAACCGCTTCTCAAAGGGCGAAAAGGTAAAGCCTGGGAGGGTGGACGTCTTAGAACTGCACAGGACCATACCTTAGACCGTCAGAAAACAAGGCCACACCAGCACAGCACGCCCACGATTCTGTCAGTCTGATTTTGGTATGATATAGTCATTCCGGAGGGTGGATTCTCACAACGTTTCGGCTGGTGTAATCTCTAACCTTCTTCAGGTGAATCTTGTCAAACTCGGGAATCTATATAGAATTTCGAACTGAACTCCTATACATTTAATCAACATCGACATGTGGCGCAACGGATAAAGGTGTTAAGTGATAATCAGTTCTAAGTGACAGTCCTCTCGATGTTGAAGGTTCATTCTTTACTACAGGCGATACAGACAAAGAATAAAATTCTTAAAATTACTTAAAACTTTTACCTGGTCATGACGAGAACAATCTACCCCCGTGGATTAAATTAAGGGTTCAGTTCCAAATAGGTTACCGAGTTCGACCTAAACATTCTTAAGTTCAACAAGACACACCTGAAGAAGCTCAGAGGTTACATCAGGCGAAACATTGTGAGAATAACATCCAAGATGAGAACTGAATAATACAATATGTGTTTTTTACTCTATTGAAAAACCTACATCAAACGAAATCATATTCAACAAAGCTAAAAGAACCTTGAGTTTACAATAATCGTACAGCAGTACGAAAAAATACATAATTTAATTTAACCTATCGTATAATAAAAACGTAAAACAAAAAGTAGTAAAATATTTCTGGAATTAAAAAAAAACACTAGATATTTAATAGGAACACACTAAAAATTAGCTGTGCATAAAATATGCTAAAATAATTTTTAAAACACAATAAGATGTTTAACAGATAGAGTACCAAATCGACCACAATTAATAACATTATGTACGAAACCAGTCACAAAATTTTTAAGTCCCGGCATAGTAATTAATATCAACAATTTATTATCCGTTAGACAACATATTTTTGAATTCTGTAAGTGTATTTCACGTTATCACGTTCACAGGCAACAACTCATTACTATAGACGCTCGTTTTACAGTTGCTAAATACTTGCCGTTATAAAGTAAAAAAACAAAACAAAACTTGAAAACACTTCATGATTATGTTGCGGTAGGGCAATATCAAAAGGAAGAATAACAACATTAATTAATTTTACTGTCAACTAAAGACAACGAAAAATATTGAGTGCATAAAATTTGAAAGTTGAACGTTCTAGGAGGAAAAATATTTTATCTGTAAGGAGAAATTGACGTGTTCATTTCAGTTGGCGCCATGTGCATTTACGTGTGTAAATGGAATAGTGTGTGTATTTAGCATATCCGATTTATTAGTGAAACAGGGTATGTTATGTGCGATAGTGTTCAGTTAACAGTGTGTATATTGCTGGCGCTGTACTTAGTAGCCCGTTTGTGTCCGTTAAGGCTCATGGGCCGAGATTAGCTTTTAAGAACGCACCCTGGTACGTCAGGTATGGAAGAAAATACTGGAACAAAGAGAAAAGAAAGCTGTGTGCTTAGGTTTTTATAGTATGCACTAGAATTCAAAGCTGAATATTTTCACTTCTCTGATTTGCTGAAAGAAATTGCTGATTAGAGATTTTATTATCCAATCGAGAGTCGATACGTCATAGCAACATTATTCATTGCCACCTCTAACAATTAACATAGCCGTTAACAACTAAACTAAAATAGTTGAAAACACACTAAGACTACCCCCCCCCTCCATCTGATGATGATTTGATGAATAAAATCGAAAGAACTTGCAAAAATATGGAAATTATATATACCAATTCGATCGGAATACCCAATGGATAATTTGGAAAATCGAAAAAATAAGAAAATCCTCATAATATCTATCTATCTATCTATATATTAATTTTATACGTACATGAAAGAAATCCATGGGTACGTGTTTCTGGCTCACAGTTGTCATCAGCATGACTAACTTATACAAAGATCGAACCTTCGATGTTGATGTCAACAGTCTGGCGTTTTACACCCAGGCTAACGCACGCTGCAATCACAAACACAAACAATTACATAAAAAATACATCATATATATATATATATATATATATATATATATATATATATATATATATATATATATATGTGTATGTATATTAGTATTTCATGTATCTACATAAAAATTTTATAAGGAGATATAATTTTTTATGTATCAATTTTCAGTATTTACTTCAACAAAGCTAGATACGTAAGTAGAGCTAGGTAGTAAGTTATGAAAATATATTTATGGCAATCAAGCTACACAGAGGCTCCCGCGTTTCATCCCCGGGGGGAATCTTCAGGCTAAAATGCCTGAAGATTCCCCATTAATATGTCAATTCCGGATCTTTCGACCATATGCTATTCAGAACTCCAAAGTTCACCGCCATAAAAAGGCAGAAAAAAAACAACATAAAACAAGCAACTTACATTGAACCCAAGTTCCTTCGAGAAAAATATGGATGTTACTAACTCATTCAGCCTGAATAAAAACTTGATCACTGGAATTTTGCTTGATTTTGTTTATTTATATATGCTCTCTAATTAAATGTTAGCAATCATCGAACGTTTACCTCGAAAAGTTTAGACTATTAAAACTAACAAGTTTATGCACAAACATATATTTTCTCACACCTCTCTCTTTCTCTCTCTCTCTCTCTCTCTCTCTATATATATATATATATATATATATATATATATAGAGAGAGAGAGAGGGAGAGAGATAGATAGATAGATAAATACATTTAAAGGAAATAAACTAAACACACAATAAGGCTGTCCGCATTATAAATTATTTCGACCTAGATGGGTCTCATCAGACGCGTGCACAGCCACATTTAGGAACTGAATCTGAATGCACGCGTCTGATGCGACCCATCTAGGTCGAAATAATTTATAATGCGGACAGCCCTAATGTGTGTTTAGTTTATTTCCTTTAAATTTATTCCTACTCTGTTAACAAGTACATTGAGCTCTCTTACTCGGATTCCCATCGAAACCATTCAACTCTGTAGACACACACACACTATATATATATATATATATATATATATATATATATATATATATATATATATGTATTCCATATACAGACTGTTTCGCTGTATCATATCTCTTCAGTGCGGCTAAACCAGTTAGTGCCTCAAGCCGGGATTGAAACTCAACCGTCGAGCTACCCCTGCGCTATCATGCGACACTGACTGAATGTAAGTGATATCTCAATGTAAACATTGTCAAGTGCCGGGAACTCGAATTAGTTTTACCTAATGAGCTATGCTTTAAAGCTAATGGCAGTTGGCGATATCCTTACAAATAAGCTCTACCCAAGAAAGGGAGCTTTATATAGTCATCTACATACAGACTGTTTCGCTGTATTACAGCTCTTGTATATATATATATATATATATATATATATATATATATATATATATAGGTAAACATTATTAAATAACACGGAGTGGTTTTGTTTGATGCGACTTTTTTTTTTTTTTTTCAATTTTCCGAATTGTCCATCTAATGTTTCGATCACATTGATGTAAATATGATCCATGGGTTTCTTGTTCCATTCTTTTTTCTTTTTTGCAAGTACTTTCGATTTGAATTGTCAAATTATCTTCAGACGGTATTAGTTTTAGTGTCTTTACAAATTATGACTTTACTGTTGTGCTCAATTTTGAATTATAACGGCAAGTAGTTTATAATTGCCTTCAAAGAAACCATGTGTTAGATGCAGATATTTTTATTAAATCAAAATCAAATCAAAATATACATTTTTTTATCTAATATTTCGCTTGATAAAACAAGAGCTTAGACAAATAAAATATTAGATAAATAAAGTCAAGATGAAGAAAAAATATTTTGATGTCATTTTGATTTAATAAAAATATCTGCATCTAACACATGGTTTCCTTGAAGACATTTTGCCTCTATCTTTATGTTATGTTAAAATTCAAAAAATAAAAAAAATGAACTTTCCCAAATTCATATATATATAGTAGCACAATACATGTCCTAAAATGACTATAAGCAATATGTATAGCATTAGAGTTTAATTAATTTTGTTTTATTTGAGAGTAGGGGTAGGGTGCACTTTCGAGAGCACATTCCCTAAATGGTAAAGTTTGCAAAAAATAATATGCCCACGTTATCGTGTTGCCTAAAATACGTATCTCATAATACATAATGATAATTATTAAGGAGTTTACCCCGTACATACATATTATTGAAGCTCACGTTCGTACCAGCCTCGTTAAAATTTATTACATAATATAACTAAAAATTTGATGTAGAACAATTCTTTTCTTAAGAGGGAAGTGTTATCCTTTAGCCATTGAATTTTGCGCTAAGGGGAAAGAGGATGTACTAGATAATGTTTTTTTCTATTGGGTCTGTGTTGCCTGGTGGGTTGGTTAGGTGTATATGAGATTATTGTAGTATGGAGTAGCTTGTTTGGAATATTCTAGGGTTAGAAGAAAGGTTAGAGATTCAATGTAGGTAAAAAATGCCTTCACTTGTTAGATAAACATTTCCCACCATCCAGCAATCTTTATAAAACTTTAACAGAAACACAGTTAAAACCAGTTACTCCTGCTAACCCTCTGTAAGATTTCTAAAATCCTCTTAAACCAAAAACAACCTACGTAACCTTACCTGCTTATGTGGAAGAGACGAAAGTTGTCCATTGAAGTTGGGAATGCTCAGTGAAATCCATGGTTTATGAAGCTAACATTACCCCAGGTACCACTACCACTAAACAGAAAATCTATATCGATATGACGCAAGGAACATTTAAACAAAGATACGATGCTCAAACAGTACCTTTAGACAGACACTTAAACAAATGAATTGTCACCTCCAAAATATTCAAACATCCACACATTTTCAAATGGAGAATTATCGAACAGCAAATATCCTACAGCCTCATATCCAAGAGATGCTTACTATACACTACTGAGAAACAGAGGCTACACCAAACAATCAACAATCCCTCAATAAACTGTATCAAAATTAATTCAGAGAGTTTAAAATGTGCCTTCAAGGGAATTAATTCTGGCAAAATGGCCAGACGGTTGAAACACCTAACATGCGGAGCATCATCAGGATCAGACCGTCTTTAACAGAAAACGACATATCCCGACTAATGGATCGTGCCCAGCCTACCCAGCACCAATAAATTATGATTACCATTCCACAAATCTAATCTCCTTTAAGCAAATTATCACATACATAGCCACTAATACCTCCACTAGTCCAGCTCATGTCCACACAGTACACACCATTATATTACCCCAAACAAAATATATAATAAACAAATTTAAAACAAAAATACAAAGATAAGTTTCCCTGTACATACATGATTTCAAGTACCATTTACTGCAGTACAACAATCTTGAAATAACCCTTAAATAATCCTAGAAACACAGCTCTCTCACATATACACATAAAACAATCACTCACTAGTATGTACGCTGACATACACCATCCTCTCAGACAATTTTCGTCTATTCAAACGAAGATAATCGACAATTTCACACTAATAACGTATATGATGGACCCGCGTGAATTTGTAATTACAATCCCTAACAATGGCAAGTAGTAATACAAGACGACTAGAAACAAAGCCGAGATAAGCAGAGAGCACATACAGCACCTGGTATTCCCAAATGGTGAACCAACCGTATAAATATATATATAAAGATAGATGAACGAAGATATATATATATATATATGTATTCTATATATATATATATATATATATATATATATATATATATATTCTCTCTCTCTCTCTATATATATATATATATATATGTATTCTATATATATATATATATATATTTATATATATATATATATATATATATATATATATATATATATATATATTTATATGTATTCTATATAGTCATCCACATACAGCCTGTTTCGCTGTTTCACAGCTCATCAGCGGCTAGATATCTCAAGCCGGGGCCGAAACGCAACCGTCGAGCTGACAGTCGGCGATGCTAACCCCTACGCCATCATGCGACACTGACTGAATGTAACGAAATGTAAACATTGTATTCTGTGTCTGTCTGTCTCTCTCTCTCTCTCTATATATATATATCTATATCTATATCTCTCCTTATATATATATATATGTATATATGTATTCTATATATATATATATATATATATGTATTCTATATATATATATATATATGTATTCTATGTATATATATATATATATATTATATATATATATATATATATATATATATATATATATATATATATATATATATATTGTGTGTGTATTTAGGCAGCATTTTTTCATTAAGGCATGTGTTATTAAAGACGACAGAAATCTTCTGTTTAGTGATTCCTTTTTTTATTTTTTTCATTCGTCGAATGATCTTTTTGACGTGTAGATGGAATGAATTGATGAAGGATCCATGTGTTTGACTAACGTTTTCGATTCTCTCCGGAATCATCTTCAGGTCTTTTATGGCAAAAATGAATAAAAAGCGAGTGAAAGAATGGAATTTCTTAAAAAATACGCCGGCAAACCGTTAGCGTAAAATACGGACGTCTACATTTTAAAATGTGACAATTGAAACAGTTCTTCGTTTATTTATTAATTTTATTTATTATTCTTATTATTTTTTTTTAATTTAAAATAATGGCTGATTTAATTTTGTCTCGTCTAATAATTATGGAGAAGGAAAATGGGGGAGATAGGCAGTAAGTAATTTTAATAAGATGTCCCTATTTTTTTTTAATTGAATTAGGCTACACCGGTTGATATCACTAAACTAGGCTAAGCATTTTAAAATAGTTTTACTTGTCTCGTATGAAATGTTATTGATTTTAGGTTGCTGCGTTTTATGTATACGGCTTCAAGTATTTTTAATTTTTTTAAAGTAGTTTCGGAATGTATTGTTTTTGTGTTCATTACTAATATCTGCCTCAACGCAGATGTAGGACAGTTGTGCGTGTGTAGGTGTTGGTATATTGAACTAGTGTTTGCGAGGTGCATAGTGAGGCGGCGGGATAGAGTGGTTGTTATAAAACCAATGTAGCAATTATTATTTTGGGAGGTATATCCTCCTAAAGGGCATTTAAATTTATAAACTACATTGGTTCTTTCTAGTGTTTTGGGAGTCGGAGAGGGGTTGTTTTTTACTACAAGGTTTTGCGTTGTGAATCTTTTATAATAAATAATTAATTTGATTTTGTTTTCTTTATCTGTTGGAGATATATATCGATGTGTAATATTCTTTATAACTTTTTCTTCTAGTTTGAAGTTTGGCTGCATTTGGTTGCGGTAATATATGTTGATGTAATTGGAGTTATGTTGTGTATTATTATTTATATTAGTGTTTGTAAGGTTTTTTTATCATTGATTTAATTAGTTCGTCGACGAGGTAGTTGGGAAATTCATTGTTAATTAATACTTGTTTTATATTTTTTAGTTCGATGAATAATGTTTTTTTAGAGGAGGAAATCAATTTTGCTCGGTTTAGTAAATTTTTTATGATAGCTATTTTATAACGGTGGGGGCATTCACTCTTAAAATTTAATAGGCTGGAGTTTTTGCTGGTTGTTTTTTTATAGGTAGAGGTGTTAAAGGTATTGTTAGAAGTGTCAATTAGTACATCTAGGAATGGGATTTTATTATTAGTGTTTAATTCTATAGTGAATTTAAGGACAGAGTTTTTTTGAAATAGGTCTTTAAGTTTATTAATTTGTTTAGTGTTATTGGCTAGAATTAGTATATATAAAAAAAAAAATCGTGCATATTTTAGACAGGGCGTCTTGGTTAAATGGTAAAGACGCTGGACTATAAACATCAATATCGGAGGTTCGATCCTTGTCTTATATATATATATATATATATATATATATATATATATATATATATTCATATAATGGCCTCCGTTTAGTTTTGAGAGACAATGGATACCTCAAAGGTTGCTCAATCCGATCCTACACCTTTTCTGAATTGACACTGCTTGATTCCAATGTCAACGTGATTATGTCGTATATATATATATATATATATATATATATATATATATATATATATATATATATATATATATATATATATATTTGTAAAAATACAGTTAAAATTAAGGATGTTTAGTTTTCTACTACCCACCATATTAAGATTAATCAACTTTTGAAAAACTATTAACTCTAACGGTCAGAAATAAAACAAAAAAACGCAATAAACAGTCCTTGAATATACAATAAAAATCGATATATGAGATTAGCTCGATACAGAGTGATCGACTTTATGTGTTGATCATGCCACTTAATAACATGACAATATTAGAGAATTAAAAATATTAATTTGTTAATGGCTGTGTTGTATGATACTTATTTAATCACATAGATATTTGAATATCTTTCATAACATATCGTGATCAACATTATTATATCTTAATTTCCAAGGGGAAATCCATACTAAATCAATTATACATATCAACACGCCCACCAACCAGAAAAAGAAAGGCGTTTTCACATACCAGATAAATTGAGCGTAAGGATTCCTACATCCCTTTTATTAAACTAACTGGTTATCATTTTAAGGTTACCACCTTAAAGAAAAAGAAAAGAACAAAGTATACATTCAACAGCAGCAGCAACAATAGCCGCCATTAACTAATTCTGAAATATTTGTTTTATTTGTAAGCTTGGCGTTGATTGGAACACACACTTAATTTCAATTGGGATTTAACCAACCAGAAACAAATTCTTATGTGAGCAGAGCACTGGTTCCCGATGGAAGTGCACTGGGGCTGTTCGATCCGCGAGAAGACCCAGTTGTGTAACGAACCCCAGTTAAACCACGAAACTCCTCTCTTGATGCGCAAACCGAACCTGCCTTTGAAGGCCACGCCAATAATGTTAGATAGGGTTGCAGAGAGTAGGAGGGCTCACTGAAGAGAGGGTGGGAACCAAAACGGAAGTCGTAAGTGACATCATGACGGTGGAAGGCTTTGTCGATCTCTTGTTACAGACTCATTAACTAAGACAGTTGGGAAAAAGTGGGGCAGGACAATGAACACAAGTGGCGCAAATGGCCTGAATATCACTTCGCATTATTTCTTTTTTCTCTCCGTCTCCCGTGCAAGAGCCAAACCCGCCTTTGAAGGCCACGCCAATAATGTTAGATAGGGTTGCAGAGAGTAGGAGGGCTCACTGAAGAGAGGGTGGGAACCAAAACGGAAGTCGTAAGTGACATCATGACGGTGGAAGGCTTTGTCGATCTCTTGTTACAGACTCATTAACTAAGACAGTTGGAAAAAAGTGGGGCAGGACAATGAACACAAGTGGCGCAAATGGCCTGAATATCACTTCGCATTATTTCTTTTTTCTCTCCGTCTCCCGTGCAAGAGCCAAACCCGCCTTTGAAGGCCACGCCAATAATGTTAGATAGGGTTGCAGAGAGTAGGAGGGCTCACTGAAGAGAGGGTGGGAACCAAAACGGAAGTCGTAAGTGACATCATGACGGTGGAAGGCTTTGTCGATCTCTTGTTACAGACTCATTAACTAAGACAGTTGGGAAAAAGTGGGGCAGGACAATGAACACAAGTGGCGCAAATGGCCTGAATATCACTTCGCATTATTTCTTTTTTCTCTCCGTCTCCCGTGCAAGAGCCAAACCCGCCTTTGAAGGCCACGCCAATAATGTTAGATAGGGTTGCAGAGAGTAGGAGGGCTCACTGAAGAGAGGGTGGGAACCAAAACGGAAGTCGTAAGTGACATCATGACGGTGGAAGGCTTTGTCGATCTCTTGTTACAGACTCATTAACTAAGACAGTTGGGAAAAAGTGGGACAGGACAATGAACACAAGTGGCGCAAATGGCCTGAATATCACTTCCCGTTATTTCTTCTTTCTCTCCGTCTCCCGTGCAAGAGCCACATAATCTGTTCGTCTTTTTATGTTAAATAAATTTTCTAAACTAAACCCTGGAGTCCTTGTTATCGATCACGGCCGAACAACAAGTTACACCAGCCGGCAAAGATGAAACTTGAAGGTAAGCGTATATCCAACAATAAGAGACAGTCTTGTTTTTCAAAGTACCACTACGTGGGGTACGAGAGTACCACACTACGCGATAGTAGCGCCATCTAACACTAGAATTAATTATCTTCAAGGGAGAAAACTCTGGCCTCAATAAAAAATATAAATACATTTGTATTTTTAAACTGTTTAAATAAACTGTACTCCCCTCCCCGGTCAGAAAAATGGCAAAAATAATAAAGTTATCTTTATAATAATGTTAAGTGACTTAAGCGAATGTTGCTTTCTAGCCAAAAGCTGCATATGCGAATTTGCTTCGGTAGCGACTTGTGGCAATTATTGATTCAGGTTTTCGGAAAATATGCGTTCGTTTCATTCGCTTTCAATCATATTTACATTTTATTTTATTCGGCTCGGCAGCTTCTCACATAGAGGAAGTAAGGGGAATTTTAATTCTCACGCTCAGATCTACTACAATTGAAACTCACATTCACTGGGAAGTATCTTTCGTAGGACACATGTATCTTCGTAGAACCGTTATTATTTAATTTCTTTGATTTCTTGCTACTCAACATTTTCTACTCAAATGCGGAACTCCCCTTGCACGTACACTGTTGTAAATTATATTCTTAACCCCTCCTCCTATTGGATGAACTCGTCCGTCAAACTTTCTTTCGCTAAGTTCGAGACTACTTAATGCCTCTTCACTGTGTATTATTTGTTGTGGCTTCTTCTTGTAATTAAATCCTTTATCAAAGGTATTCTGGTATTTTATTATTCTCCTTTTCACTACATACACTTTATTTTTGGAGACACTTTGCTTGACTATTCAAAAGACTTTCTTTCACATTCTCAATTGATGGAGTACCAGATTAGCAGATTGACATTCAGCGAAATTATTCTTACATAAACAATCCTGCTTTCTTTCTTTTTTTCTCTTTTACTACATTATATATAATATTTTTCGTATAGGTGAACCGTTGGATTTTAATTAAATGCAACTGATTAACTTTATAATTCTATGAATATAGATTTAACGGAATTTAGATTTAGCGAACATTTAACGGAATTTAGATTTGTGTGGACATATGTTCATTGAAATCCAATTCTATCTAAAATGCACACATTGTGGACAACACTGCTTCCCGTATACTTTCATCCTAATATTATTTTCTATAATAAGCGGCTATCGTCATTTAAAACACATTAACTTGGCGATTATTAAACATATATCTAGGCGATATTACTTCGTTCCGTTCTTCAACAAGCGATCGATTTGACAGCAACAAATATAACGTACACTTAATTTTAAAACACATAGTGATTTATTTAAAGTATTCTGTTAAATTGTTTGTTTATTCTATTTAAACAAATCTAAGCATTTGTTGTTACTGTCGAGTCTCTAGGAAAGTCAAATCAGACAGTAGCAGGTGTTGCCATGGCTACGAATACTGTTGCCGTTGTTATACGTTTATAATTACTGTTGTAACGTTGACCTACTTTTCACCGTATGCGTTCACGGTGGCTGTAAGACTATTCAATGAATTATTTCTTGAAATTTAAATTGTGTTTGGAAAAAGCATAATCTTAATAAGACTTAAACTACTTACTTAGCATTTAAAAACGTATTTAGCATATTACGATAGCAAGACATTTTACGTAATATGTTTTAGCCAAAATTTCAACTAATTATTATTTTTGAAACAAACTTAAGATTAAGCGATTCTCGGCATCGTCTCTTCATCTTCCCTACACTTCAGATTGGTCGGTTGCACTGGCGAAAACCGTTACGGCTCCCTGGAGAGTTTTGTTGTCGAAAATGATTTATTAACTTAGCTTTCTAAAAAGTATTTAATACATTCTGATAACAAACGAATCTTACATAATATGTTTTAGTCCAATTTTCAATTGATTATTAGTTTTGAAACAAAATAACTTACAACCCGCAGTCGAGTGGCCTTTGGGCCTTGATAAGCGGTAACTCAAGGGGAAATCTGTAGTAGTCATAAATGAGGTTTACTTTGTAATGCGTATCAATGTCCCTGTGAGGTGGTTTAGCCAAATGTTGGCCAATCAACTCGCAGGGCGCATTGATATCATTAGTTGCCTAAGGGACTACTTCAGCCCCCTTAGGATATTGCAGACAATAGCCAGACGGTTCCCTTGAAACAGCTAAGACGGATCGCCTCAGAGAGACTTCTGCAAGCAATGAGGAAACACCCTCTGCCTCCTTGTTCACTGAAGGTTCGCAGCACCTACTATCTTCGCCTGAAGATATTTGCTGACAGACCTCCGGCCGCCTTAAGCACTTCCTACTTTCCTCTTCCTCAATTGGACACTGTCCAACTTTCTTCCACCTATACCAAACGGTGTAGATGGCCTTTTTGAATGAACTCTTTTCCTTGTTGTTGTAAGCAGAGTTTTTTTTGTTATTTCATTTCGTAACTGAAGCATAGATAAGAGACAACATCACTTCCTTTTACAGATTTAATGTCTCGTATGTCACTTACTATACGTAACCGTTCATTTAGCCAATACGATACCAAAGTCTTTCAAACAAAGGATTGTGTATTCGTATTCGTCAAACAGGATGTTCAACCCTGTTCCTTTTATTTTTCGATTTATCTTCCTCCCACAGCGGTAGGATGTGACACAAAGTTGGGAAAGTGGGACTTGAAAAGCCAGCGCCCGAGAAGGTGAGCACTCTGGCCTACAAAAAAATGCCTGGGCAGCCCCGTCGGCATTCCCCGATAGGGGCGCCTCAGGAAGTAAGCAATAAACTTACTCCACCCCAAAGAAGAGAGGCAAAGCCTGGGAGGGTGGACCTCCTAGAAATGCACAGGACAAACCAACAGACCGGCGGAATCAAGACCCGAAGACCAAGACGATACCGGTCTGTAGGGTGTAGTATCCATCGGAACAGATACTACACTTTGATCTTCAACACCAAACCACAGAGATTCTCCGAGACTGAGGCACTTCATCTACGATCATCTCCCTGGGGGTGCCTTCTCACTCTAGAATATAAGTTGGTACAACACAATGAAAAGAAGAATATCCTGAATTAGAAGAAGGACCATTTATTAGGCTGTTGACGTTGCCTTCTTTTCTGCTAGGAGCGGGGGAGGGGGAAGAGGAGAGACATATCGGGGGCCACGGGTTTCTGGGGCCTGAGCCCCTTTGTTGTAATCTTTTCTTAAGTCTCGTCACTTCAAACTTTTAACCGAAACTCGCTACTTCTCTCACTCCCTCTCTGTTTGAGCCATATGACGTCACATCAATTTCTAGTATACAGTAGGTCGATCTGACCTCCGAGTGTATAAGCTGACCCCGACTAAATCTAATTTCTTTTTTACGCGCCAACGTTCTCCTGCTAACTTAAACCAGCCAATATGTATTAGCGAGTGTACCCTTACTATTTAACAATTAGTACAAAAAAAAAAACTTACACATTTAGTTTCATTTGTAAGGATTTGTTTATTTATAAAATAAAAGTTTAAAATGCTTTATTTGTCATTTATTAAAGAGAAAGACGATATATGAAAACAATGTTTTCGTGTCCGTCGTCGAATCCATCATAGCTGCAATGGTAACGGTTGGCAATCTTCTTTTTTTACATAATTCACTAAATAATTTCTTGAAATAAAATTCCAAATTGGAAATAAACTGCTTTACAACATTTATATTTACTTACAAATAATCATGTCTACTTACAAATAATCATGTCTACTTAAAATGATTATGTCTACTTACAAATAATCATGTCTACTTACAAATAATCATGTCTTATAAATAATCATGTCTACTTATAAATAATCATGTCTACTTACAAATAATCATGTCTACTTACAAATAATTACGCCACTCCCCAAAGTAGTTGATAGGCCATCCTCTCAGGTATTATTAGCTACTTTCGATGAGGGGGGGGGGGTTATTACCTGTGCCTTGGGCACTTTCAGTCGTAAATTACATTTTTAAAGCAATTACGTTTTAAAGCAATTACATTTAAGGCAATTACGTTTTAAAGCAATTACATTTTGATGCAATTACGTTTTAAAGCAATTATGTTTTAAAAACAAATACGGATTAAAGCAATTGCATTTTTAAAGCAATTAGGTCTTAAAGAAATTACATTTTAACGCAATTACGTTTAAAAGCAATTACATTGTAAAACAATTACATTTTAAAGCAATTACATTCTAAAGCAACTACGTTTCAAAGCAATAACATTTTAAAGCAATTACGTTTTAAAACACATTTGAAAACAATTATATCTCATAGCAATTACATATTAAAGAAATTACGTTTTAAAACACATTTAACAGCAATTATATTTTAAAGAAATTTCATTTTAAAGCAATTGCATTTTAAAGCAATTACGTTTTAAAACAGATTTTAAAGTAATTATATTTAAAGCAATTAAGTTTTAATACAATTACGTTTAAAAGCAATTACGTTTTTGGGCAATTATGTTTTAAAACCCATTTAAAAACAATTATATTTTAAAGCAATTACATTCAAAAGCAATCAAGTTTTAAAACAATTAAATTTTAAAACATATTTAAACGCAATTACATTTTAAAGCATTACATTTTAAGGAACTAACATTTTAAAGCAATTACGTTTTAAAACACATTTTAAAACAATTACGTTTTAAAGCAATTAAATTTACAAGCAATTAAATTTTAAAGGAATTACGTTTTAAAACACATTTAAAAGCAAATACATTTTAAAGCAATTACATTTGAAATAACTTAGATTTTAAAGACATTTATGTTCTAAAGCAATTACATTTAAAACCAATGACATTTTAACGCAATTACATTTTAAAACACAGTTTAAAGACATTAAATTTTAAAGCAATGATATTTTAAAGCAATTAGAATTTAAAGCAATTACGTTTTAAAGCAATTACATATTAAAACAATTACATTTTAAAGATTTACATTTTAAAGCAATTACATTTTATACACATGTTAAAGCAATAAAGTTTTATAGCAATTAATTTTTAATGAACTTACATTTTAAAGAACTTACATTTAAAAGCAATTTAGTTTTGAAACATATTTTTAAGCAATTTCATTTCTTTGCGTATGTTGTGTAATAAAATGCATAACAATGTAATTGCTTTAAAACGTAATTGCCGTAAAATGTAATTGCTTTTAAATGTGTTTAAAAACGCCATTTCTTTAAAATGTAAGTTCTTTCAAATGTTAATTGCTTAAAATTGTAATTGCTTTAAAATGTAATTGTTTTAAAATGTAATTGTTTCAAAATGTAATTGCTTTAAAATGTAATTGCTTTAAAATGTAATTGTTTCAAAATGTAATTGTTTCAAAATGTAATTGCTTTAAAATGTAATTGCTTTAAATTGTAATTGCTTTAAAATGTAATTACTTTAAAATGTAATTGTTTTAATATGTAATTGTTTTAAAATGTAATTGTTTTCAAATGTTAATTGCTTTAAATCGTAATTGCTTTAAAATGTAATGGCTTTAAAATGTAATTGCTTTAAAATGTAATTGCTTTAAAATGTAATTGCTTTGAATTGTAATTGCTTTAAAATGTAATTGCTTTAAAATGTAATTGCTTTAAATTGTAATTGCTTTAAAATGTAATTGTTTAAAAATGTAATTGCTTTAAAATGTAATTGCTTTAAAACATAATTGCTTTAAAATGTAATTCTTTCAAATGTAAATTGCTTTAATATATAATTGCTTTTAAAAGTAATTGCTTTAAAACGGAATAGCTTTAAAATGTGTTTGCTTTTAAATGTAATTACTTTAATATGTGTTTTAAAACGTAATTGCTTTAAAACGTAATTACATTTTACGGCAATTACGTTTTAAAGCAATTACATTGTTATGCATTTTATTACACAACATACGGTCTGAATATTGAAAGACATTAAAATAAAGAGTTCGAGTCAGAGTCGGAGTCGGCCCTTATTCATTCCGACTCTGCAAACCTTGTAAAAAAACATGTCTGACGTCTCGTTTACAAAAAGACATTTTAAAGCACTTAAAATTTTAATTCGTGTCCAAGAAGGTAATTATCCCCGTTGTAATCGGAATGTTTTTGCTGATAAATATGCAAGAAGACAAAAACAGCAACAGTAAATTTTTTGCTGATTTGCTGATAAAGGCGCAAACACAAGTGGTAAAGCTTAAAACTGTTTATTGATCAACTGTTGGATATTTTATTACACTAATTCGACCAATGCCACGAGAATAGTTGATATTTCATTCTTTTCTGTCATGTAAGTGCTTTGCAGAGAACAACACCACATAGACATTAGAGGCGCACACGCATATACACATTAACCGGTTCACGTACACCTTCTGTATAGATCAGCGTTGCGAAGTTAAAGTCTGAGTTGGAGGTTTGGGAAGTGGTGGGAGTCGGATTTTTTAATTTCCGAAGAATCAACAGACAGTCTAAATATTAGGAAGACTTTCGAATAAGGAGTCGGGGTCGGATATTCTGGAATTCTACGAGTCAGAGTCTCAGTCGGAATCAGAGTTGGAGTCGGTATTTTTTTAAATTCTAGACGTATAAGGTCCTTATACCTTGCGACTCTGCAACCCTTGTATAAAGATGTCGCACGTCTTGTTGACAAAAATATCAAATCACAATCCGTAAGAGATGCTGTATGCTGGTGATTTAGTACTTAAAAGACCTACTTGTTAAGTTAAATACTACTAAATACTACTACTACTAAATACTACTACTACTAAATACTAATAAATAATACTAAATACTAAATACTACTAAATACTACTACTACTAAATACTAATAAATACTAAATACTACTACTAAATACTAATAAATAATACTAAATACTAAATACTACTAAATACTACTACTAAATACTACTAAATAATAAATACTACTACTAAATACTACTAAATACTACTACTAAATACTAATAAATAATACTAACTACTACTAAATACCACTACTAAATACTACTAAATACTAAATACTAATAAATAATACTAAATACTAAATACTACTAAATACTACTACTAAATACTACTAAATACTAAATACTACTACTAAATACTACTAAATACTAAATACTACTAAATACTACTAAATACTACTACTAAATACTACTAAATACTACTAAATACAACTACTAAATACTATTAAATACTAAATACTATTACTAAATACAACTAAATACTAAATACTACTAAATACTAATAAATACTACTAAATACTACTAAATACTAAATACTACTAAATACTAAATACTACTAAATACTAAATACTACTAAATACTAAATACTACTACTAAATACTACTACTAAATACTACTAAATACTACTACTAAATACTAATAAATAATACTAAATACTAATAAATACTACTAAATACTAAATACTACTAAATACAACTACTAAATACTATTACATACTAAATACTATTACTAAATACAGCTAAATACTAAATACTACTAAATACTACTAAATACTACTAAATACTAAATACTACTAAATACTAAATACTACTAAATACTAAATACAACTACTAAATACTAATAAATACTACTAAATACTACTAAATACAACTACTAAATACTATTAAATACTAAATACAACTACTAAATACAACTAAATACTAAATACTACTAAATACTAATAAATACTACTAAATACTAAATACTACTAAATACTAAATACAACTACTAAATACTACTAAATACTAAATACAACTACTAAATACTACTAAATACTAAATACAACTACTAAATACTATTACATACTAAATACTATTACTAAATACAACTAAATACTAAATACTAATAAATACTAATAAATACTACTAAATACTAAATACAACTACTAAATACTACTAAATACTACTAAATACTAAATACAACTAAATACTACTAAATACTAAATACAACTAAATACTACTAATACTAAATACTACTAAATACTACTAATACTAAATACTACTAAATACTACTAAATACTAAATACAACTAAATACTACTAATACTAAATACAACTAAATACTACTAAATACTAAATACTACTAAATACTACTAATACTAAATACTACTAAATACTACTAATACTAAATACTACTAAATACTACTAAATACTAATAAATACTACTAAATACTACTAAATACTAAATACTACTAAATACTAAATACAACTACTAAATACTACTAAAGACCTACTTGTTAAGTTAAATACTATGGAAAGTAAAGGTCTGAGAATAAATGTCACAAAAACCAGTGGCTGTAATGTTAGAAAGTACCCCAAAAAAGAAAGTTCCCCAAAAAAGAAAGTTTCCCAAAAAAGAAAGTACTCCAAAAAAGAAAGTACCCCAAAAAAGAAAGTTCCCCAAAAAAGAAAGTTCCCCAACTCAGTTTCTGGAAAGGGAGTCGATGCAATCACATTTTTGTGGTATTTGTAAGCATTGGGTATGCAATAAGTGCATTGGAATTACTGATAGATTGAGAGAGGATAACCAGTTTATGTGCAAGAAGTGTAAGATAAGGGAGATGGATGAGAACTCAGGTATGGAGAAAGTATATCTGGATGGCGAAGCTATTGAGGTTGTTGAAGAGTTTTGTTACTTTGGTGATACCATTGGAGCACAGGGTGGAGAAGGTGTTAGTATGATTGCAAATATGTCTAGCCCTAACCATTTAAAATTAACTAGAACATTAAATGCCAACAAAAATAACAATACCTTAATGCAATGTTGATACTTTACATTGAATGCCAAATATTATTTTTTACTCCAATGTCAAAATGGTTATGTTAACATATTATTATTCATAATTATTAATATTGTTTTTATACTAATGAATCACCACTTACCAAGGCCAAAAGCTAGTCGAGGATAATGATTAATTGGATTGTCAGTGTTGCATAGCATTACTCCTGCATGGACCGCGGCAGTACGCGTTTCGTACACTCTTCCCAATACGGGCCGTGGCGGTACTCACCTTGCACACTCGTCCATGAAAGGGCCGTGGCAGTTCACATTTAATACTCGTCATTTTTTAAACATCATAAATCACATAGTTCATATATTGTTTGCATACCTTTAGATTTCTCCCTCGCCGTGTAGAGGGTCGTGTCGTCTAGTGGATGAATTCTTTCTTCTTTCCTTCCTGTCGTGAACCACGACGTCTGTTGTCTGCAACAAAAAATCCACGATCGGGTCGGAAGACAAACTCTTCTTTAAATTTAATTCTTTTTATTACAAGCGTTAGTTATTTAATCAGCTGGGAGTCATTCACTACGTCGAGTGAGAGAGAGAGAGAGAGAGAGAGCGAGCATCGTTGTTACTTAACAATTATTTTCTATACCATTCATAGGGGGGGAAGGATATCTCTCGCTTGTATTTTCTTAGGGAAATATTTCCCTTATCTGTTGTAAATTACATGGTAACAATCACGTTTCATCGGTTTGCCTCCAAATCCCAGACTGACGAAACTCGCTTCTCACGAAGAACGAGTGACGTCACGGATCCCTCTGTTTCCCACGCAAAAGCCTGTGACGTCACAGAGCCTCTCGCAGGTGCACACTGACCCTTGATCTGGGATCTCGTCACACGGTGACCTTGTCACGTCTGTTAGCTCTGACTGTGAGAACAGGCCTTATTCTGCACTCGACTGCACCCGCGCTAATTCGCGCAAGTCAAACCAACGATTTCCAACAGATACGTCCATTCCCATAGGGCCATTATCCAACATCGGTTAGATGATGAACAACACTATACGAGGATTGGCAACGATGAGTAGAAAGGGCAGAATTTGATTATTAAAGAGGGCAGGTCGATAAGTATTTGTTGACATTGACTATGAAGACGACCATGTCGAAGTCAGCAGGAAAGCAATCTCATGGTATTATGTTCCAGAGATGAGTATTTTGTGGAAAGAAACTCTGTCCATGGAAGTTCCGTTTGGTTTGGTGAAGAAAAGTGATTAAAATAATAATGTTCGGTTGCCGAAGGTATTTTCTTTGGGCCGTATATTTTCTAGTGGAAGATAGCCTCGCTCGGTTGTCCAGTAGACAAAGGCAGGAGAGAAGACGTCTTTTTTTCTTTCTTTTTTTTGTTGTGTTGTTGTCAGGAAGCTTCCTGTGTGACTGCTGTGTAAATCACAAATGGTTCTGGAAGAAGTCATTTAATAGTTCGGTCGAAATTAGTATATTGCTTTTGCCATTTTCTTTTTTCTATTCTTTGCCTTTCTTTAATGTTATTCCTTTAAATTTTTTGAACGACAAATCTTTTGAAATGTTTTCAAGGATCAAAACATGTTGGACTCATCAGTTGGTCAAGATCAAAGTAGTATCTGTTCCGATGGATACTGCACTCCATAGACTGGTATCGTCTTGTCCTTCGGGGCTTGATTTACGCCTGTCTATTGGTCTGTCATGTGCAGTTCTAGGAGGTCCACCCTCCCAGGCTTTGCCTCCCCTCTTTGGGGTGGAGTAAGTTTATTGCTTACTGCCTGAGGCGCCCCTACCGGGGAATGCCGACGGGGGCTGCCCAGCCAATTTTTAATGGCCAGAGTGCTCACCTTCTTGGGCGCTGGCTTTTCAAGTCCCACTTTCCCGCCCCGACCTTGGGTCACATCTAACCTTGTGGGAGTAAGATAAAACTGGCCTTGTGCCTAACCTCCTGGGGAGGTAAATAAAAAATAAAATTAAAAAAGAAAAAAAAAAAAAAAAACATCGACCTTATCCCGGAACTCGGAAATCTTTATGTCGAACTAAGAAATCTATACGGAATATTTAACTGAACCCTTTATTTAATGCATGTAGGTAGATTGTTCTCGTTCCATCAGCCATGGCGCAAAGTGAAAAAAACAAATAACTGGCGGCGATTGGAAAATAATAATATATTATTAACTGCTCGGGATTTATTACTGAAATATAATAATAGGGAGTCACTTTAAAGTAATTTGTATTATTTGGATTATTCGGACTACTGTTCTCATCTTGAGTGTTATTCTCACAACGTTTCAGCCGATGTAACATCCGGCCTTCTTCAGGTGCGTCTTCTCGAATTACAGGCGATACTAACTAGGAATAACATTGTTAAAATACTTAAGACTTCAAACCGGTCATGGTTGACGGATTGAGGACAATTTATCCCCGTGGATTAAATAAACAAAAGGCTCAGGCTAAAATTCCGTATAGATTCCCGAGTTTGACAGAGTACGAAATCGAGTGGGGATGATCTTTTCTCTTCCCTACAGCCCCGTTCTCGCAGAAGAGACGTTGCTAGTCTCTCTCTGCTCTATTGTTATTTCCACGGAACGTGCTCGACTGAGCTCTAATCTCTGGTTCCTCCTTGTAAGACATTCACAGCAAGAACTCGTCATCACAACGGGAGAAAAAAGACTTTCCTTTCTCCCTCTTCATGTGCCTAGCACCAGGCGCAATTTTCACAGACAGAGCTTCTTTGCAAAGGTTTTTCGTCTGTGGAACACATTACCGCGGGACTGCTTACCTGCAGATTACAACAGAGTCGTCTTCGAATCCAATGCCGACACATACTTGCCATGAACCGTCCCATAAGTAATCAAACTTAATTCATGTAATTGATCAAATTTAGTACTCCCATAGTGTTCCTCATCGTTCGGCCGACAGTCATTCCATCCTGTCAAGCCTTATCCTCGAGTGGCTCTTGGCCTTGAAAAGTGGTGACCCAATAGAAAAGCAAAACAAGTTCGACATAAAGATTCCCGAGTTTGGAAAGATGCCCTTGGAGAAGGTCGGAGGTTACATCGGCCGAAACGTTGTGAGAATAACATCCAAGATGAGAACAGTATTGATTTACTCCTCTCCAGAAGTTAGGCACAAGGCCAGTTTTATCTTACTCCCACAAGTAAGATGTGACCAAAGGTCGGGTCGGGAAAGTGGGGTTTAAAAATTGCTTGGGCAGCCCCGTCGGCATTCCCCGGTAGGGGCACCTCAGGCAGTAAGCAATAAACTTACTTCTCTCCAAAGAGGGGAGGCGAAGCCTGGGAGGGTGGACCTCTTAGAACTGCACAGGACAGACCCATAGACCAGCGTAAATCAAGCCCCGAAGGCCAAGACAATACCAGTCTATGGGGTGCAGTATCCATCGGAACTGATACTACACTTTGATCTTAGCCAAAAGGCCAAGAACAAGAATTATTTGAGAACATTAGTCGCGATGATCCAAACAATACGGGGTTCATTTATGTTTTAATGTGTGTGGGGTTTTTTTTTTCTATCTATTTACGTCTGCAAAAATAATATCCGCGTTTATTATAGTTTCGCGCATTTCTTATCTTTTTCTTTTTAGATCGTAATTACATTTGTTGCATCCATCGTAATCCCTTTTGTCGGTTGATTCATAATCTAACGGAGGCTGCTAAATGCTTTTCGATTTGCGAATTAGGACTGCAATAATAAAAAGAAAAGAAAAAGAAATAACAGATATACGATGATAAAAAAAATATAATGAAAATGATAATAAAAGCGAATGGAAATACTTTATCTACAAAATCATAATAAGAGACCTCATGTGTAAACACAAATTTGTTTGCGTGGGCGTACGCTAGAGTCTTGTGTATAGTAGTACTGCCACGGCACACATACACACATACACACACGCGTGCGCGTGCGCACACATACATACAGACACACGCGTGCACAATTTGTTTATTTAGAAAGCGGCTCAGGTCGTTTATTTCCCTTAAGTTTGTGTTCTGTTATATGCATATCGATTATTATACTAAAGCTGTGTTTAATCAACGTTTGTTTCCTTAAGGCGTTTTTTTTTCTCAATATATTTTGTTATTTATCTACCTCCCACAAGGTAAGATGTGACACAAGGTCGGGAAAGTGGGATTAGATAAGCCAGCGCTCGAGAGGTGAGCAATCTGGCCATTTAAAAATTGCCTGGGCAGCCCCGTCGGCATTCCCCGGTAGGGGCGCCCCAGGCGATTAGCAATAAACTAACCCCTATCTCAAAGGGTGGGAAGGCAAAGGTGGACCTCCTAGAACTGCACAGGACAGCGTGCAGTATCCATCGGAACAGATACTACACTATTTTATTAACACAAAATACGCGTTAAAATATTCTTAACTTTTTGGATTGAGTTATGTTTGAAGAAAAATAAACATCCATTTTAATTGTGATAATTGGCTGTAATTTACAATGGACGCATCAAGTGACCAAGCTCTTAATAACTTTCAATCTATCACTTTCACCCTCTCTCACTGAATGTTGTTTGAGCCTCGGCTCTTATACGATATCTACCACTCCCGCTTTTCTCCGTCTGTCTGTCTGTCTGTCTGTCTCTCGCTCTGTTTATTTGTTAAGAGTCGAAAGTAATAAAGAAAGGAAAGAATTAAAAGGATTGAAATAGTTAATTATAAACAAAAGAGAATATCACAATCGTAGTAATACTATTTAACCCATAGTTGAAGGGAGAGAGAGAGGGGGAGGTATGTGTGTGTGTCTTGTTTCTTTGCAGATCCTTCTTTGTCAGAATGAGTTGTGATTCGTCGGGAAAGGCCGTCGTCTGGAGCGCTCCTACTAGGGAATGCCGATGACACATAAGTAAAAGGGCCTTTTTTGGGGGGTTGCCTTGTAATCATACCAGCCGGGGAATCCTTGGAACATTCTGATCATAGAGTCTGGTTCGCATGGGGTCCGGCCCTCTTTTTTTTCTGAAGTATAATATTAATATTAATTATTTATTACCTACAGACATCGATGTTTTATGCTTACGCAATCTTCAGTGTATGGAGTTATATAAAAGTGGGGGGGGGCGGTTAAACACATGCATATATAACCTCATTATTGATGACCGTAAAGTTGGGGGGGGCCAAGTCAAAAGGTGTGTGGGGGGGGGGGGCTTGAGCCCCCTGCCCCCCACCCCCCGGTGCCGCCATCCATGATATATGTGTAATCTTTATATATATATATATATATATATATATATATATTTATATATATATATATATATATATATATATATATATATATATATATATATATATATATATATATATATATGTGTGTGTGTGTGTGTGTGTGTGTGTGTAATCTTTATATATATATATATATATATATATATATATATATATATATATATATATATCAAGAAAATAAATGATGAAAATACCTTTCCATTATCACGATAGATCATTATTAAAAATATATTTATCTC
>OY744538.1:21213148-21215648 GCA_963556195.1 Sepiola atlantica
AATAGTGGTAGTGACTTTTACTCAACGGGTCACGATTTATCAATTCGATATCAATCTCGGAGATTAGATCATCTGACGATCGTGCGCGCGTGAAACCGTGGTAACGGTATAAAAACAACTTATCTTTTTATGTAATATGAAGGTCTGTTTTATACAAGCAAAAATCACGACTCTATACCGGTCACAAGGCCGATTCTCGCGATATCAGTCTCTCTCTCTCTCTCTCCCTCTCTCTCTCTCTCTCTCTCTCTCTATATATATATATATATATATATATATATATGTGTGTGTGTATGTGTGTGTATGTGTGTTTTAGCTTCAAACTTAGGTTTCTATATACTGTGCCGATGAGGAGACGTGATATCAATAAAAATCCATATCGTCTCGGAAACGATCGTACACGAAACTGTTGTTTATGTTGAATGTAAATGAATGTCATAAATTTGCTTATATCTATACTATCAATATCTCTCTCTCTCTCTCTCTATCTCTCTCTCTCTCTCTCTCTCTCTCTATATATATATATATATATATATATATATATATATATATTCATTAATTAAGTTCAAATATATTGATAATATTAACATAAAATTTTTTTTTTCAAAAGTACTCAATACAAAGATTAGGAACAGTTTAATATATATATATTTCTACCTGCTCTATCCTGGATATTGAGCTGTATACTCTTCACAATAGGGTTTTACCTTTCCTAAAAGTTCGCTTTTAGTACACCTCTTTATATATATATATATATATATATATATATATATATATATATATATATATATATATATATATATATATATAAGTGTGTGTGTATTTATTTCAATATTGTTATCATTATATGATCTTATAATGATTTATACCCAAAACAACTCAACGGATTTAAAATTGTTTAAAAAAAAGTCTGCAGTCAAAAAATAGCGAGATAGTTTACAATATGAAATAAATTCTTCTCGTCAGAATTCTCAGTACAGAACATGAACAGAAAAATCTTTTAATTAATACATTTATAAGCTCTATTTAATTGCTAAATATTGAGCTTTTTATTTGTAATTGAAATTAGATTTCCTTATGAATCAATCTGATCTATATAATTTAATGTATATTATCATATATAAATATAATATATATATATATATATATATATATATATATATATATATATATATATATATATATATATATATATATATATGGGAAAATGAAAAAGGAAAACCAAAGAATGGATGTTTTTTTATGTGTACATCAACGTTTCGTCTTTATTTATAAAACTTCATCAGGATGATAATATGGAGAAAAATGTCATGCAAGTACAAATACATGTAGGGTTGACATATTGGGAGGAAGAAAAAAAAATAATGGCAGCTACTGGGTGGACGTCCGTACTTGGTGAAGAATAAAAATGACATTTTTCTCCATATTATCATCCTGATGAAGTCTTATAAATAAAGACGAAACGTTGATGTACACATAAAAAAACATCCATTTTTTGGTTTTCCTTTTTCATTTTCCCATCACGTCGGATTACCTTCATCCTTCTCTTCCCATATATATATATATATATATATATATATATATATATATATATATATATATATATATATATATATATATGTGTGTGTGTGTGTGTGTGTGTGTGTATTGTATTGGCATCTGTCAGTCGCAACGACTATGGATCAGCGCCGTGTTGGGATGTTGTTTGTGTGCATCTTTTTGTGTGACTGTAGAGACCAATTCTTGATTTGCATGGTCTACTACAGCCTTGACATACGAAAGCTGTTGCGCAATGTGTCACCTCGGATTGTTGGTCTGCCTGTAGGGTTGCTCTTCTCCTAGCTCTCTTCGCATATATCTTATATATATAATTAATTATTTCTCGCCCCTAAACTAGGCTGGGCTCTGTAGCGAGTAGTATTAATACGGCCGTAATCGTGGCTTCAATGCAATGTTTCTTTTCAAAAGGGTGCAAAGACGTTGGAAATTGTAGTTTTAAATATAACTCATGTTCTGGGGTTCGAGTCCGGCGACTGGTGTGAATAATTCTTCTCTACACTGACGATTCCCGCAGGATGAAACGTATACGTATGTAGATAAAAAAAAAAAAAAAAAATATATATATATATATATATATATATATATATATATATATATATATACATATATATATATATATATATATATATATATATATATATATATATATATATACGGTATTTACAAAGTTAAATTATTAGCTAATTTGCAGTGGCCAACGGGGGAACGCTCTTGACTACAAATCAGTGGCGATTTGTGATCGGAGTTCGAGCCGTCGGAAATTAACTTCCTGCACTGAAGATTGCGTTAGCATGAAACATCGATGTCTGTAGGTAATAAATAAGTAATATTTATTTATAAATATTATCAAAAAGCTCCCTTTACTAAGGCCGAGTGAGTGAGTTTAATAATAAGCTTCATTGCGCGTCGAACACAGTTTGTTGTTGTAGATCACTTTCGC
>OY744538.1:21223148-21235648 GCA_963556195.1 Sepiola atlantica
ACAAATTATATATATATATATTATAATAAAAAACTGCGGTAATGGTCCTCTGAAGAGAAGAATTATCTTTGAAAACTCATGAGCTAAGGACTTAAGAATACTTTGCTTGAACTTTGAATTCTAATAAAATTTGATTGACACCTTATTTTATTACTTCATTTTATATTATAATATTAATGCTCTATCCAGTATATTGAGCTTCAGTTTTTATCCGGATGTTTCACTAATTATAAGATATTAGTTGACGCTTATATCTTTTGTTGGATTACTTTATATATATATATATATATATATATATATATATATATATATATATATATATATATATATATATATATATGTGTGTGTGTGTGTGTGTGTGTGTGTGTGTGTGTATGTATATGTGCGTGTATGTTTGTGTGTTTAAATAATAAATATCCAGCATAAATAAAAATAAGCAACGAGCAATCAAGTTAGAGTCACAGAAATAACACAGCCTCACATGTTTATTTCCTTTCGACAACTCGTTTAATTTATTAAACTTTGTCAAGAATATTATTGATTATTGAACAGAGTCAAAACAGCTATAAATAAAGTTGTGGGTAGTTAGAGAAAGGCGGGTCCAGTATGTCGTTTGTAAAGTAAAGCATGTTAGGAAGCAGCAGCCGAACGTTGGGTATGTGATAATAGATGATTTGATGGTTCCACTGTTTTGGTGATGGGCCCTCCTTTCTTTCACTACTATCCACAACTTTATTTATATCAGCTTTGACTCTGTTCAATAACTGCTATTTTTGACAAAGTTTCATGAATAAAACGAAATATCGAAATGAAACAAGCCGCGCGTGCGTGGTCCTCCTCTGTATGTGACCCTATGTGGCGAGTGTAAAATGCAATAAATTTGGGCAATTTGGGGCATTTTTGATCCCCCCTTTGACCCCCTGGGGGCGCGAACCAGAATTTTTCTGAGGTCAAGGATGCTCATTTTATATCCAGAACAATTGCCTCTACATTTTGGCCAAGTTTCAGAAAAATTGAATGGATGGATCAAACGTTATGGGAGAAAAGGGTCATTTTTTACCATTTTGGGGGCTTTTGACCCCCTGGTGGCGCGAACCAGATTTTTCCAAGGTCAGCGATGCTTATTTTCTATTAGGAACAATTGCCTCCACATTTTGGCCAAGTTTCAGAGAAATTGAATGGATGGATGAAAAGTTATGGGGCAAAAAAATGTCATTTTTTGCCATTTTGGGGCCTTTTGACCCCCTGGGGGGCTAACCAGATTTTTTTTCAAACATGGAGAATGTCACTTTCTAACCTGACCAAAGTTACAACTTCATGCAAAATTTCAGAGAAATTCAATGGATGGTTACGGAGAAAAATCCGGACGGACAGACGGACATGCCTCAAAACATAAGTCCCCCGATTTATAAGCATAAATATATATATATATGTATTTAAGTAGGTACAGGCAGTGTATTAGGAACGAGCTATTGGTTTCATAGCCACACCGCTAATAGATTCTCAAGACTGACACATAGAACTGATTGTTACTGAACGCGTTTGGCGCAACAGATAAAGGTGTTGAGTGACACTCAGTTCTAAGTGACAGTCTTCTGAAGGTTGAAAGTTCAATCCTTACTAAAGACGATAGCAACTGCGAATACAATTTTTTAAAAAATTACTTAAAACTTCTACTCGGTCATGGCTAACAGGATGTGGACAATCTACCCCCTTGGATTAAATAAAAGGTTCAGTTCGAAATTGTGTATAGATTCCAGAGTTCGACATAAAGATCCCCCCCCCCCGCAAAAAAAACACTTGGACAAGGTCGGAGGTTAAATCTGCCGAAATGGTGTGGAACTAACAACCAATATGAGAATAGTGGACCGAATAATCTACATATATTTATTTATTTGTTGTTACACAAATATTATTTATATTAAGAAGTATTAAGAATTCTACCGTTGTCGGGCCTCTACCATGGGGCCCCCACAAAATGAATAATTTGCCCTCCCCCTCCTCCCCGGTAATCAATGTTCTTATCTTGAAGGTAGGGTAAGAACTAAATATCTTTTATTGTTTTGTATAATGTACGTTGTTAATCTTTCATAATTGTCGACTGTGAATAAATGTGTTAACCGTACTTTCGTTTTAGTCTTTCGTTCTAATGATGGATATGTTTAGAATATATGTTTAATACATGAGCTTTGAAATCATTATGGCCCTGTTTAGGGGCCGGAATGAGAACACGGACACGAGGTTTAGATAAAACAAATATATTGGAGAAAAGTATATACAACGGAGGAACAAGTGACGTAGTATGTCAGTACTGACTGCCAGTGTAGACTGAGGTTGAACTCAAACGCTGAGAAGCCTATGCTTCCTGCACCTATTTAGAATGGACGAGTCCAAAATGTTCGTTAAAGGTACGGCACCATAACAGAAATAAAAGAACGTATGTTATAACAAGACTTACAGATTATTTGTGTGCGTTTAAACTTTAAAATTTCTAGTTTCTCACTCAAACATAATCCCTACGGGTCGTCAGAAGATATACATATTCTAGCCCATCTTACGGTTACCGTTCGCTATCCTCAAGTTCCCTCAAACTGGCTAGATAGTGATGTACTGTATCTGTGTTTTTTTTAAATTAAATATACTTTCATGATTAAAATATCTTAGTTAAAATCTACATACAACAAAAACAATTTTACAGAAGTTCGAACTATTCTTACATCTTCAATAAACTCAAAGAATATTATAATTCAGTTAAAGCACAAAGGGAAGTAATCATGGCCTGGATACCAATTCATGCTGATATTAAAGGGAATGAAAAAGCAGATAAATTAGCCCCAAAAGTCCTTAACAAGGATATAAATAATGTCAAAATACCAAATATAGATTTTAAAAGGAAAATCAACGAATACATAGAAATAAAATGGCAAGCAATGTGCAACACCTTTCCACGAAACAAATTTCATGAATATCTACCCGTAGTCGGAACAGAAAACATAAACCTATCAAACGGAAGACACTATATTAACACGTATACGTATCGGCCACACAAGACTGACCCACATTCATCTGCTTGGAGGAGAAAATTAACCTCGATATAACTATGGCAATTAAGGAATAACAATAAAACATATATTAATAAAATGCAAAAGCAAATAATACAAAATAACAAATATAAAAACATTATTTGAAAATACAGCTTTTCCCCAAATAATAGGTTTTTAAAAAAAACTAATTTGTACAAAAATATTTAATTATTTTTTTAAAATCCAGTATTAACAAAAAAAAAACATCTGACAAGAAACAAATACCAATTAACTTGTTGATTATCTTGTTACCAAGGAAACAATTTCAAAAATTCTCTTCAAAAGAATGGCCCAAATAATAGGTTTAAAAAAAAAACTAATTTGTACAAAAATATTTAATTTTTTTTTTAAATCCAGTATTAACAAAAAAACATCTGACAAGAAACAAATACCAATTAACTTGTTGATTATCTTGTTACCAAGGAAACAATTTCAAAAATTCTCTTCAAAAGAATGGCCCAAATAATACCGTAAACAACCCAATAGAAGCTAAAAGTATAAAAATTAAACAAAATCACTCACACATTATGAATAGTCAAATTCCACACTCTAAAAACACTTTGACTACATAGAAACATTGTAAAAACTGTTTGATTCTGAAAAAAAAATGTTTGACCTGGTTGGAAGGTCATTAAACACTAACAAACAAACAAACAAACAAACTAAAATTGTACGTTCGAGTTGTGAAGAGAATTTCTCTTCTTTATTATGGTGTACTAGTGTACTACCTCCGTCAGAAATCACGGAAGAAATTATGCTTCGCCAGGGTTCTTACTCACTATTTATTACTAAAACATTTATATTAAATCGTAGAATTACGTCAGTAATTGAACTTTTCACATATAAATGATTATTATTATTTCTAATCACCTAAAAGTAAAAAAAAAAATACCCACAGTTGATTTTTAATTATTGAGTGGAGGATTTCTTTCTGAATTTATTTATAATGGAGTTTTAGGTGGTTGTCTGACTTGCTATTTGCTTTCTCGCTCCTCTCACCACTTGAAATGCTTTCGGTCGGGGGAAAGGTGTTTTACTCATTGCACTTTGTGTGACGAGATGGAAGTATATATATATATATATATATATATATATATATATATATATATATATATATATATATATATATATATATATATATATATAGGGGAAATGAAAAAGGAAAAACCAAGAGATATTTTTTATATATTAATCAACGTTTCGTCTTTATTGTAAGACTTCCTCAGGATGATAATTTTAAGAAAAATGTCATGCAAGTACATCGAAATATTGGGTTGACATGATGGGTTGATGAGAAAAAGTAGTAGCCGTGGCTACTAAGATCGCTGGACCAAGGTCCGGACTGAGAGAAGTCAAATAAATAAACGGGCAACTTACAATTTCGTGCCGAATTTATTTGACGATTTTAGAAGCAAAATAAAGTAAATCCTAATTTCAGTTTTTGTTTTGTTTTTTGGGTATTGTCTGTAGGATATTTTCGGGAACAATTCCCTTCTTCAAGACTGATCCACACACAGACACACACATACACCCACACACATATATATATATATATAGTCATCCACATAAAAAAATGTATATATATATTTTTAATTTTTTAATATTTTTAATATGAAACTAAATATAATATAATAATACAAATACATAAAATTATAAATCACCTAATAAGTAGTGTAATGGATTCGTCCGAACACTTTAAAATACACCACATTTTTGTAAATAACGGATACATTTTCTTAGACACAGACGAACAACACAGGTAAAGAGAACATTTTTTAATAACTAAATAAATTAGCAAAACATTAATCTGAAACAAAACTTAGATCTAATATACGGAACGTTTTTGTTCTTGTTTTTTAAGGGAAGTGGGGTCTGATCAACTCTGCTGGGAAGCCATGAGATAAAATACTGTTTTGTTTTTAAATTCTCGAAACAGTTTTTCATGGTAAACAACTGATGATCCCTTAAATAATGTTAAGATTAGCGTAAATTCTTGGAAGCAAACTAATAAAGTGACTGTAAAAAGTAAATTGACTTACAAGAAAAGTAATTTTCCACCGATAGACTGAAGTGTTTTTTGTTGTTTTTTTTGTTGTTTTTTTACATATAGTTTTAATGGTTGAAAAACATCCGAAACTTATATATATATAATTATAAATATTTGTTTTCATCTACATAGTATACGTTTCATCCTTACGAGAATTGTCAGTGTAGAGAAGAATTATTCACACCGGTCGCTGAACTCGAACCCGGAACGCGAGTTATATTTCACACTCAAATTCCAACGTCTTTGCCTTCACGGCCGTTGTCAATAACTCGGTAAATCAGGAGAAAAGATTAATTCTATTTAAAGGCAGCTGTCGTAAAGAGTTCTACTATTGAAAAGAACACTGCATTTTAAGCCATAATGACAGATGGTTAATACTACTCACTACAGAGCCCAGCCTACATTTGTGGGGCGACAAATAATTATAAATATTTCTTTTTATCTCTCTCTCCCTCTTTCTCTCTCTCTCTCTCTCTCTCTCTCTCTCTATATATATATATATATATATATATATATATATATATATATATATATATATATATATAAATTAAAATTTATAGTCAAAATATTCTGACTTAAGTAGAGTATTAATGTACAATAGAATAATTTACATATAGTAAATATAGGTAAGTCAAAATACAGGCCTTTAAATACTCCAAATACTTCAGTTATTAAAAGCAGCTCAATGGTTGACTATTAATGTCAAACAGAGCTATTATGAAGTAGGTTGAGTTCTTTTTTCCTATCATAACTGGATTAATGTATTCTTAAATAATACTAAATTGTGATGTTTTTTAGGAAGCAGCAGCCGAACGTTGGGTATGTGATAATAGATGACTTGATGGTTCCACTGTTTTGGTGATGGGCCCTCCTTTCTTTCACTACTATCCACAACTTTATTTATATCAGCTTTGACTCTGTTCAATAACTGCTATTTTTGACAAAGTTTCATGAATAAAACGAAATATCGAAATGAAACAAGCCGCGCGTGCGTGGTCCCCCTCTGTATGTGACCCGATGTGGCGAGTCTAAAATGCAATAAATTTGGGCAATTTGGGGCATTTTTGATCCCCCCTTTGACCCCCTGGGGGCGCGAACCAGAATTTTTCTGAGGTCAAGGATGCTCATTTTATATCCAGAACAATTGCCTCTACATTTTGGCCAAGTTTCAGAAAAATTGAATTGATGGATCAAACGTTATGGGAGAAAAGGGTCATTTTTTGCCATTTTGGGGGATTTTGACCCCCTAGGGCCGCGAACCAGATTTTTTCCACGGTCAGCGATGCTTATTTTATATTAGGAACAATTGCCTCCACATTTTGGCCAAGTTTCAGAGAAATTGAATGGATGGATGGAAAGTTATGGGGCAAAAAATGTCATTTTTTGCCATTTCGGGGCCTTTTGACCCCCTGGGGGGCTAACCAGATTTTTTTTCAAACATGGAGAATGTCACTTTCTAACCTGACCAAAGTTACAACTTCATGCAAAATTTCAGAGAAATTCAATGGATGGTTACGGAGAAAAATCCGGACGGACAGACGGACATGCCTCAAAACATAAGTCCCCCGATTTATAAGCATAAATATATATATATGTATTTAAGTAGGTACAGGCAGTGTATTAGGAACGAGCTATTGGTTTCATAGCAACACCGCTATAGATTCTCAAGACTGACACATAGAACTGATTGTTACTGAACGCGTTTGGCGCAACAGATAAAGGTGTTGAGTGACAATCAGTTCTAAGTGACAGTCTTCTGAAGGTTGAAAGTTCAATCCTTACTACAGACGATAGCAACTACGAATAATTTTTTTTTAAATTACTTAAAACTTCTACCCGGTCATGGCTAACAGGATGTGGACAATCTACCCCCTTGGATTAAATAAAGAGTTCAGTTCGAAATTGTGTATAGATTCCAGAGTTCGACATAAAGATTTCCAAAAAACAAAAAACAAAAAACACTTGGACAAGGTCGGAGGTTAAATCTGCCGAAATGGTGTGGAACTAATAACCAATATGAGAATAGTGGACCGAATAATCTACATATATTTATTTATTTGTTGTTACACAAATATTATTTATATTAAGAAGTATTAAGAATTCTACCGTTGTCGGGCCTCTACCATGGGGCCCCCACAAAATGAATAATTTGCCCCCCCCCTCCTCCCCGGTAATCAATGTTCTTATCTTGAAGGTAGGGTAAGAACTAAATATCTTTTATTGTTTTGTATAATGTACGTTGTTAATCTTTCATAATTGTCGACTGTGAATAAATGTGTTAACCGTACTTTCGTTTTAGTCTTTCGTTCTAATGATGGATGTGTTTAGAATATATGTTTAATACATGAGCTTTGAAATCATTATGGCCCTGTTTAGGGGCCGGAATGAGAACACGGATACGGGGTTTAGATAAAACAAATATATTGGAGAAAAGTATATACAACGGAGGAACAAGTTACGTAGTATGTCAGTACTGACTGCCAGTGTAGACTGGGGTTGAACTCAAACGCTGAGAAGCCTATGCTTCCTGCACCTATTTAGAATGGACGAGTCCAAAATGTTCGTTATAGGTACGGCACCATAGCAGAAATAAAAGAACGTATGTTATAACAAGACTTACAGATTATTTGTGTGCGTTTAAACTTTAAAATTTCTAGTTTCTCACTCAAACATAATCCCTACGGGTCGTCAGAAGATATACATATTCTAGCCCACCTTACGGTTACCGTTCGCTATTCTCAAGTTCCCCCAAACTGGCTAGATAGTGATGTACTGTATCTGTGTTTTTTTTTAAAATTAAATATACTTTCATGATTAAAATATCTTAGTTAAAATCTACATACAACAAAAACAATTTTACAAAAGTTCGAACTATTCTTACATCTTCAATATACTCAAAGAATATTATAATTTAGTTAAAGCACAAAGGGAAGTAATCATGGCCTGGATACCAATTCATGCTGATATTAAAGGGAATGAAAAAGCAGATAAATTAGCCCCAAAAGTCCTTAACAAGGATATAAATAATGTCAAAATACCAAATACAGATTTTAAAAGGAAAATCAACGAATACATAGAAATAAAATGGCAAGCAATATGCAACACCTTTCCACGAAACAAATTCCATGAATATCTACCCGTAGTCGGAACAGAAAACATAAACCTATCAAACAGAAGACACTATATTAACACGTATACGTATCGGCCACACAAGACTGACCCACATTCATCTGCTTGGAGGAGAAAATTAACCTCGATGTAACTATGGCAATTAAGGAAAAACAATAAAACATATATTAATAAAATGCAAACGCAAATAATACAAAATAACAAATATAAAAACATTATTTGAAAATACAGCTTTTCCCCAAATAATAGTTTGTTTTTTTTAAACTAATTTGTACAAAAATATTTAATTATTTTTTTAAAATCCAGTATTAACAAAAAAAAAATCTGACAAGAAACAAATACCAATTAACCTATTGATTATCTTGTTACCAAGGAAACAATTTGAAAAATTCTCTTCAAAAGAATGGCCCAAATAATACCTTAAACAACCTAATAGAAGCTAAAAGCATAAAAATTAAACAAAATCATTGTAAAAATTGTCTGATTCTGAAAAGAAATGTTTGACCTGGTTGGAAGGTCATTAAACACTAACAAACAAACAAACAAACTAAAATACGTACGTAAAATTGTACGTTCGAGTTGTGAAGAGAATTTCTCTTCTTTATTATGGTGTACTAGTGTACTACCTCCGTCAGAAATCACGGAAGAAATTATGCTTCGCCAGGGTTCTTACTCACTATTTATTACTAAAACATTTATATTAAATCGTAGAATTACGTCAGTAATTGAACTTTTCACATATAAATGATTATTATTATTTCTAATCACCTAAAAGTAAAAAAAAAATACCCACAGTTGATTTTTAATTATTGAGTGGAGGATTTCTTTCTAAATTTATTTATAATGGAGTCTTAGGTGGTTGTCTGACTTGCTATTTGCTTTATCGCTCCTCTCACCACTTGAAATGCTTTCGGTCGGGGGAAAGGTGTTTTACTCATTGCACTTTGTGTGACGAGATGGAAGTATATATATATATATATATATATATATATATATATATATATATATATATATATATACAGGGTGGGCCAAAATAAGGGTCCTATCTTTAAATTTGAATAACTTGAATTTGAATAACTTCCACAAAATAAAAGTTAAACTCACCAAACTTTATGTGTGTGTAGACTGACCCTTCCGAGATTTTTTTAAATAAACAAAACAAATTTTAGCCGAAAAACACTTCTTAAAACTTACAAAAACTAAAGTATTGTTTTTTACACTGTTTTGAGTTTTTTAAGCAAAAATAATGTTTTCTAAATGAGGGTACGTTCCTTAGGGCTAATACGGCTCATGCTTACTTCGGAAGGGGTCCTTTACTTATTCTAAAAAAAAAATTTTTTTAAATCAATAAATAAAAAAGTTATGAATTTTTAAAAATAGGACCCTTATTTTTGCCCAAATGAGAAATGAAAAAGGAAAAACCAAGAGATATTTTTTATATATTAATCAACGTTTCGTCTTTATTGTAAGACTTCCTCAGGATGATAATTTTAAGAAAAATGTCATGCAAGTACATCGAAATATTGGGTTGACATGATGGGTTGATGAGAAAAAGTAGTAGCCGTGGCTACTAAGAGCGCTGGACCAAGGTCCGGACTGAGAGAAGTCAAATAAATAAACGGGCAACTTACAATTTCGTGCCGAATTTATTTGACGATTTTAGAAGCAAAATAAAGTAAATCCTAATTTCAGTTTTTGTTTTGTTTTTTGGGTATTGTCTGTAGGAAATTTTCGGGAACAATTCCCTTCTTCAAGACTGATCCACACACACACACATACACATACACCCACACACATATATATATATATATAGTCATCCACATAAAAAAATGTATATATATATTTTTAATTTTTAATATTTGTAATATGTAACTAAATATAATAAAATAATACAAATACATAAAATTATAAATCACCTAATAAGTAGTGTAATGGATTCGTCCGAACACTATTAAATACAGCAAATTTTTGTAAATAACGGATACATTTTCTTAGACACAGACGAACAACACAGGTAAAGAGAACATTTTTTAATAACTAAATAAGTTAGCAAAACATTAATCTGAAACAAAACTTAGATCTAATATACGGAACGTTTTTGTTCTTGTTTTTTTTATGGGAAGTGGGGTCTGATCAACTCTGCTGGGAAGCCATGAGATAAAATACGGTTTTGTTTTTAAATTCCCGAAACAGTTTTTCATGGTAAACAACTGATGATCCCTTAAATAATGTTAAGACTAGCGTAAATTCTTGGAAGCAAACTAATAAAGTGACTGTAAAAAGTAAATTGACTTACAAGGCAAAGTAATTTTCCACCGAAGGACTTGTGACTGAAGTGTTTTTTGTTGTTTTTTTACATATAGTTTTAATGGTTGAAAAACATCCGAAACTAATATATATATATATATATATATATATATATATATATATATATATATATATATATATATATATATATATTCATCTACATAGTATACGTTTAATCCTTACGGGAATTGTCAGTGTAGAGAAGAATTATTCACACCAGTCGCCGGAACGCGAGTTATATTTCAAACACAAATTCCAACGCCTTTGCCCTCACGGCCGTTGTCAATAACTCGTTAAATCAGGGGGGAAAATTAATTCTATTTAAAGGCAGCTGTCGTAAAGAGTTTTACTATTGAAAAGAACATTGCATTTTAAGCCACGATGACAGATGTGTTAATACTACTCACTACAGAGCCCAGCCTACATTTGTGGGGCGACAAATAATTATAAATATTTCTTTTTATCTCTCTCTCTCTCCCTCTCCCTCTCTCTCTCTCTCTCTCTCTCTCTCTATATATATATATATATATATATATATATATATATATATAAATTAAAATTTATAGTCAAAATATTCTGACTTAAGTAGAGTATTAATGTACAATAGAATAATTTACATATAGTAAATATAGGTAAGTCAAAATGCAGGCCTTTAAATACTCCAAATACTTCAGTTATTAAAAGCAGCTCAATGGCTGACTATTAATTTCAAACAGAGCTATTATGAAGTAGGTTGAGTTCTTTTTTCCTATCATAACTGGATTAATGTATTCTTAAATAATACTAAATTGTGATGTTTTTGCTGCATGACTTCTATTTATGATGTCATAAGGGCGCTGAAGAAGACTTTTTTGGAATAACCTAAAGTATATTTATTTACTCCTTCGCTAGGAGTTAGGCACAAGGCCAGTTTTATCTTACTACCACAAGTAAGATGTGACCCAAGATCGGGTCGAGAAAGTGGGGTTTGAAAAGCCAGCGCTCGAGAGGTGAGCACTCTGGCCATTTAAAAATTGCCTGGGCAGCCCCGTCGGCATTCCCCGGTAGGGGCGCCTCAGACAGTAAGCAATAAACTTACTCCTCCCCAAAGAGGGGAGGCGAAGCCTGGGAGGGTGGACCTCCTAGAACTGCACAGGACAAGCGTGCAGTATCCATCGGAACAGATACTACACTTTGATCTTAGCCAAAAGGCCGAAAGTATAATAGAAAAAAATATTCCAAACTGTCTTAGAAACGATCGTACGCCAAATTTTGTTGTGTTTTAATTCTTGGAACTGATATAAATAATCTGCTAATTTTATTTCTCTCAACCTACTTGATGAAATACGTATAGATTTTTAATTTCTACCCTGCTATGAAAGTTAAAATGAATTGAAATTTCCGAAACATATGTACGCAAGGACACACACACATATATATATATATATATATATATATATATATATATATATATATATATATATATATATATATATATGTGTGTGTGTGTGTTTTGAAAGTTTACCAACACATTTCGTTCACGAAATCATTCATCACCACAAAAGACTTTTTTCCTTTCAAAGTTTATTTATTTATTTATCAGATTTATCAAAATTAAAGAGTTTTGATAAATTTGATAAATAAATAAATAAACTTTGAAAGGAAAAAAGTCTTTTGTGGTGATGAATGATTTCGTGAACGAAATGTTTTGGTAAACCTCCAAAAAAACACATATAAATGCTCTGTATCATCGAGCTTATTTTTATTGGTCTAATCCAGGTCTTCACTGAATAAAATATCTTCTAAGTGAATATATATATATATATATATATATATATATATATATATATATATATATATATATATATATATATATATATATATATATATATGTATATCATAATATGAAATGAAATAATAAAATAAGGTGCCAATCAAATTTTATTAGAATTCAA
>OY744538.1:21240648-21245648 GCA_963556195.1 Sepiola atlantica
TGTTGATTTTGTCAGGAATTAGGGTTAGGGCAGGGTTAGGAATTAGGGTTAGGGCAGACCTGTTTGTCGAAATCGCGTTTTTTTTATATCGAAATCGCGTTTCTATCAGTTTGCAAGTTCAGCGTTTCATTCAGTTTGAAAGTTTAGCTGTCGTCTGCTTATTCGTCTCGCATCGGAGCTATTCGGCGTTTAACGTAAATCGCCGGAAAGAACCGACGCCGAAGGGCTTTTAGCGCGGGTCCTACTGTAAAAAAAAGTTCCATACTATACATTTTCTGACAGAAAATGTACAATATATTAAAAAAACATAGCTTAATATAGGGATAAATGCGATAATTGAATTAACGACGCATTTACATAATCCAGATATTTTGTATCGTAAATGATATTATTGAAACAGTTTAAAGAACCTATGGAGATATAAGATAATTGATTATCCGGCCACGTTGCGCGGAGGGGAACGACAGCTATCTACTCACTTAAGAGAAATGCGAAGGGGTAATACGTTTAGAGGTCGGTAGAGAGAAACACCGAAAAGGAAATAATATTCTGAAACGCAAAGGAAATACGATGTACGGTGAATGGAAGGAAAAGGTGGAAGCATGTGTAACATAAATAAACTCATATTTATTTAGGGTGAGGCACACGAGAGAAAATATACACGTGTATCAAAGAGAATTGCAGATGAGAGTTCTTGCATTTGATGATGCCTTGTTGAGTTTGTGCGTGAGGAGATGTGCGCGCGCGCGTGTGTGTGTGTTTATGTGCGTGTGTAACAGAATGGATACGAAGGGACTATTGACGTAATTGTGCCCCTCGACGTAAATTCACTAGACCAACTCGACAATCAGCTAAATCCTGTCCATTCACTGTGGAGGTCCCAAGATGCCGGAGAGCCTTCTACTCCAATAGCTTCTTTCCTCGTGCTGCTGGCCTCTGGAACTCACTCCCCTGCTCCCTGTTTCCCCGACAGTACCGACATGCAGCGGTTTAAAACTAATGTGAACAGACATCTGGCTACACTGCTCCCAACTTAGGATGACACCCAAAACTTACACCAAAATTCTCAGTAACCCTTTACGACTACAGTGGCGGCCTGCCTTGTTTGGGGTGAAATATGTTAACAAAAAATTTTTTTTTTTAATCAGCATACCTTAAAATACAAACAAATAAATGTTTATACTTTATATTCTCGTCCCAACCTTGAAATTATCAAAACAATCACAGGCGAAAATTAAAACTTGATATTCCAAAGCAATTCTTTTCGAAAGCCGTTATAAGATGATAGATTTTTATTTTAACGGCGTTAGTTATTGATCTTATACTACAGAGACAGTGCGTGAAGTATTAAGTAATAATAAAGTAAAATTGAGATTTATTGAAAGTTTTATAAAATTTTCAAATATTAAAATGAAGCTGAATGACATTTTCTACACGATCTTATTTTTCAACGTATTTCCTATAAAAATTGTTTGGCTATTATTAATATAATAATTTCGCTCTATCCGACAATAGAGTCACCTCCCTTTGAACAATCCCCATTTGTAACGATGTCTGTGGTGCGTAGAGAAAGAACCAATCGCAGGCCTCCTAGCAAAAGCAATTCGGCCGACGAGCCGCGCGTGTTAAGAAATCATCTCGTTTCGTCCTGGCTTTTTACCGGTTCAAGTCGGCTCCTGCAAGCTCCTGGCTGCCATACAACAGACGCACAGCAGGTGCGGGGAAAGACACGGACAGATGTAGCCAACAACAACGGCCATCACAGAGACATTTTCTCCTCGCCCAGATATCTTCTAAGAACTGTATGAAAGAACTTTAAGAACTGCTACTTGGGCGAAAATATACACACAGATAAGTCCCAAAAATTCCAGTATTTACAACAACACATCCAGGTCACTCTCCTTCTCTCCTCTGACTCTCTCTTTCTCCCCCTCCCCTCTCTCTCTCTCTCTCTCTCTCTCTCTCTCTCTTTCTCTCTTACATGTTATTCAACAGCTCCTAGGACTAACTTTTCCTTTGTACTTGAATGGAAGACTCACATCAAATCTGTTGCTACGGTCGCTGGAAAAAAATGGTAGATTCATTTTATCGCTCTATAAAGTAACTGATTCTTGATCTTCTAGTTGTATAAGAGTCAGATTCATCCCAAGATGGGGAGGTACTGCTACCACATCTAGGGGAGGTGCCGCTCAGAGCACTCTTTCTTGCCTTGGGAGAGTACAAAATCGTCTTTACAATCTAGTGGGGGGGGGTAATCTCTTCTCTTACCTACAGTCTCTTTCTTACAGAAGAGATGTTGCTAGTCTTTCTCTACTCGATTGTTATTTCCATAACAGGTGCTCAACTGAGCTCCAATTTTTTGCTCCCCCCCCTCCCTGTAAAACATTCACAGCAAATACTCGTCTAGCTAAAGCCACTGCAAAAACTTTCATTTCTTAGTCTGTGTACCTAAAAATCAAACAGAGTTTCCATGAACAGAGTTTCTTTCCAAAAACCTCCTCTCCGTGAAACATGTTGCCACGGGACTGCTTTCCTGCAGACTACAACATGGTCGCCTTCAAGTCCAATGTCAACAAATACATGTCGAGCCGTCCTCTTACGTAATCGAATTTTATCCCTTTCGCTCATCGGAATTGTTTACCTTAGTGACATCATATTAATTACCAATCTAAATGCGTTTGAAAGGTGATAACGTACGTACGAACATGAAATGCATAAGCGTATCATTATATGCATATCGAATAGGTCTACTATTAAGAGTAAACTGTCCAATTTGAGACAAATTTGAACGAGAAATATGAAAGTTGCTTTTTGGCTAAGAAGAAAGTGTAGTATCTGTTCCGAAACCCATAAACTGGTATTATCTTGGCCTTCGGGGCTTGATTTACGCCGGTCTATGGGACGGTCCTGTGCAGTTCTAGGAGGTCCACCCTCCCAGGCTTCGCCTCCCCTCTTTGGGGAGGAGTAAGTTTATTGCTTACTGCCTGAGGCGCCCCTACCGGGGAATGCCGACGGGGCTGCCCAGGCAATTTTTAATGGCCAGAGTGCTCACCTTCTCTGGCGCTGGCTTTTCAATCCTCACTTTCCCGACCCGACCTTGGGTCACATCTTACTTGTGTGAGTAAGATAAAACTGGCCTTGTGCCTAACCTCCTGGCGAGGAGGAGGTAAATAAATCGTAGTGAACTCGTTTGGAACCGGATCTAGCCACCCCGGGTGAACGTCGTTACAGTCAGTTATACATTTTGAAATGTATTTATTTAAAATTGTGTTGTTTTAATCGACAGGGCGGCAGAATTCAATTTGGGAACAATTCATTTTAAAATGGGTAAAGTCGGCATTTTTATTACTTTAGCGACATCAGATTAATCACCATATTTTTGTCATCCCCCAATATTATGTTATATTCGAGATTTTTAGTATTACTGGGAGTATGGTATCATTACGAACTAGCATATACTACACTGCCCCCAAAGGAGGAGGTAATGCTTGAAATGATACGCTTATGCATTTCATGTTCGTATGTACGTTATCACCTTTCAAACGCAAATGAGATTGGTGATTAATCTGGTGTTTATTTACTTCTCCCCAGGAGGTTAGGCACAAGGCCAGTTTTATGTTACTCCTTCAAGGTAAGATGTGACCCAAGGTCGGGTCGGGAAAGTGGGGCTTGAAAATCCAGCGCCCGAGAGGTGAGCACTCTGGCCATTAAAAATTGCCTGGGCAGCCCCGTCGGCATTCCCCGGTAGGGGCGCCTCAGGCAGTAAGCAATAAACTTACCTCTCCCCAAAGAGGGGAGGCAAAGCCTGGGAGGGTGGACCTCCTAGAACTGCACAGGACAAACCCACAGACAGGTGGAATCAAACACCGGTCTATAGGGTGCAGTATCCATCGGAACAGATACTACACTTACTTCCTAGCCAAAAAAGGCAATCTCATTTTGTTTAAACGTATGTATGAACATGAAGTGGCTTAGCGTATTATTATATGGATTTTTACAGAGGAAAACAAATTAAAAGAGTGTGACGTCAGCAAAAATACTTCTACTTGAAATACTCCTACAGAGAAAACCACCTGTTACGTTCTCACACTAGATCTATAAGCACAACGATGAAAATAAGTGTGATATTTAATTACTTTCAGAGAACTACCTTTTCATTCTTGACTTCGCCAAAGTGGCGTCTTCCTACGACTATTTGCCAATTCCAATTCTCTATCCACACCATCTTCTCTACAGCCACTTTCTCACAGAAAAGATGTTGTTAGTCTTTCTCTGCTCTATCGTTATTTTTTCATTATAGGTGCTCGACTGAGCTCCAATTTATGCCTCCTCGTCAAAAACTCGTCTACCTACTACCACTGTCAATAATTTCCCTTTCTCCCTGTGTGAACCTAAAACTAAACAGAGCTTCCATGAGCAGAATTTATTTCCTATAACTACCCGTCTGTGAAACACAATACCGCGGGGTCGCTTCCCAGCGGAATACAACATAGTCGTTTTAAAGTCCAATGTAAACAAATTCTTGTTAAGCTGTCCTCTTAAATAATCAAATTCTGACCAATTTCAACCATCGCCTCCAATCATCACGGTGTTGTTTCACCGTCCCCATGACAAACTCATTAACCCTTATCCTCGAGTGGCCTTTGGACCTTGATAAGTGGTGACACTTTAGTATTAAAAACTTTCAATAGTTTTCCCCTAGCTTTCAAATATTTTGAATCTCAAATAATGTTATATTCGAGATTGTTAGTATTACTGGAAGTATGGTATCATATACTACACTCCCCCAAAGGAGGAGGTAATGCTTGGAAGGATGATAACATGACGAACGAACATATACAACATAACCTGTTTCAAAGGAGGACGTAATACCTTGGAGGATGGTATCATGACCACAGAAAGTACACTACACTACTGCCTCCAAAATAAGAGGAGGTAATGCTTGGAAGGATGTTCTCATGATAACAGAATATATACTACTCCTCCCGAAGGTGAATGTA